>VZTD01004861.1:176477-228598 GCA_013397725.1 Rhagologus leucostigma
GGCGGCCCCTCCCGCACTCACCCGTCGCCCACCACCACACACTTGATCGCCTGCATCTGCCCGCGATGGCGGCGCCGCGACTGCGCCGCAGTGACCGCCCGCGGGGTGGGGCGGGGCCGAACTGAGTGGAGCCGAGCCGTGCAGAGCCGAGCCCCGGCCGAGCCGAGCCGAGCCGTGCATCGGGGGCAGGGCCCGTGTCTCCCGCCGGCCCCGCCCCCGCCGCTCTCCCGGGGCCAGACGCGGCTCCGCCGCGGGCAGTGGGACAGAGAAGCGGCGGCCCCGCCCCGCGAAAGAGACGGCGGATGCTGCTCGGGGCCGGTTACCGCATTGGGGCCCACCGGCGCAAGGACAAAGCTTTAAAACCTGGTTACGTTGTAGCTGCACCGTTCACCGTCATCTGCCCAGAGCTGCTGAGGAACAAAGATGGAGTAGCAAAAATCCTGCAGGAAGATGGCTTTTGGCTCCCCCCAGCTCCCTAAGGTACCCTGCCAGGAACAGAGGTGTCCACAGTAGTGGCCCTGTCTGAAAACAACAAGCTTTGCTTTTCCCTTACCTGCGGGTCTGCAGCACTGTCCAGCAGCCACAGATAAAGTAGCTATTGCCACAGGCTCTCTTCATTGTGACCAAGGAACAGCTTCCCAGCTTCTTCGCTTTTATCTTAGTCCAGAACTAAAACCACCCCCATCTTAACCGCCTGTAACAGCCTTTTAGCTCCAGGACAGGCTGACAGGGTCTTCAGGAGAGTAACACAGCAGAAGGCCCCACCCTCCACATCAGCCAAACATCCAGTTTGCCACTGTCCAGTGTTAATGGCAAATGCAAAAGTTTTTTATTAAAAAAGCAGAGCAAAACCCAATATAAAAAATCATGAACACAAAGCAACCAGTCCACACAGAAACTTTCATTTTCCAGGTGTCTCTTAAAATATGTACTTTAAGATATGTTCCCACCCGACTCACAGGATTCTCCCTCAAGGCTCTAAAGACTGCTGGCCTGATAGCAGCTCCTGCTTTCTTCGATTCAGACTCTCGTAACCCTTCCCTTTCTCCCGGTCATGGAAGGACTCACGCTGTCAGGGGAGGAACCACCTTCTCCCCTTTGTGCTCTGAGAAACAGCTCCCCAGTGTCACGCCAGAAGCATCGCTCCTCTCCAGGTTAAGACCACAGCACTCAGTTCTAGGAGCCTGAGGAGCCAGGAGAACAGTTTTGCCATTTGCCATAGTGAAACTAAATCCTGTTGCAATACTGGCTACAACATCTTCAGCTAATAGCTGCAGCTCACAGTGAAGAAGCACAGATGTTGACAGCCAATCACCCTTTCCCTGACACTCAGTGTTGTAGAACTAGAACCACGGCCAAAGCCCAGCTGTCCCACAAGGACATGGACAGCACTGCACCCGAAGCCCCTCGGTACAGCTGTTTCTGTCTATGCTGAATGTGTATCTACTGCCCACCAATAAAGCCAGAGCCACAGCAGGGAGGGTAAACAAGCCAGAGAGGGCCCTGTCAGACTCTGCTTCTGTCTGTAAACACTGGGTGAAAAAGCACAGGTGGGTATTATCTGGTGTTTCCAGCAGCTTCAGGATCCCATTAGCAAAGCAAATCACTCCGGCCCACAGGGAACTGTAAACATTCCTGTTGCCTTTTATCATGTTTCTCTGTGAACAGCCCTGGCATCCCAACAAATGCTGCAGCCGGACCCTGCCAGGGAACATACAAACCCCCCCAGTAACCAGTAACCCCCTGTGCGGATAGGCTGTGGCAGTGCAGGGGAAGGGGCTCCACATCACGGACTCAGACCCACAAGCCGGGACAGTTGTTTCCTCCTCTCCTTTACACTGTCAAGAGGAAGGTTTCTGAACAGCAAGAGCATTTTTCTGTTTGCGAGCCTTTGTGTCACCCCACTCTGATAAAACTGTCCCATTTAGGAAGAAGTTGTACCTGAGTTGCTCACCCTTTCCCTGACAGCAGGTATTTGGATCCTTTAAGCCATGCTCTCACTTCCTAGAACTGTGGGTTCCCAAGGGAGATCCTTGCACATAAGCCATGATGGCATTCTGCAAGAAACTTGCTCGCTGCGCCTCCTCTTCCCTCACCCTGGAGATCTCGGCCTCCTTCATTCTCAGCTTCTCCAGCAGCAGAGAGATCTCACCCTCTTTGTCCAGCAGTGCTTCACGGTGATTACTGGATAGGGCTGTGAAAAAACAGCATTAGTAAAGAAAATCAGGGTATCCCTAGAATAAATAAGAACAACAAGCCAAAGGCAATGGAAGTGGTATGGTCAACAGGCACACAAGAGAAGCTGCATGAGACAACATGAGAGGTTTTGCACAGACAGCATGCACACTTCACTGTCCAGGAAATCCAAACATTTTGCTTGCTACGCAGCTTTGGGTGGTCATCTGAGTCTTGGTCTCTATAAAATGAGGACAGGAATCCCTGTAAATATACCTGGATGGAGAGTACAACTCATAGGTGTACACACAGGCAGGAAAGGAAGCACTGCTGTCACCATATGTGAGCACAGCTCAGTTCCAGGCCCAATGCAGGGTAACTCAGCATTACCATTTGAGAAGCATGAAAGGATCCATCACCTTTCAGTTGTCTTTCCAGAGCTGCAATCTTCTCTCTCAACCCATCCTGGGCTGCACGTTCAGCCTCCAAGTGCCCAATCTGCTCCTGTAATTCCACTTTCACCTTATTTAGCTCCGTCACTTTCTCCTCTTCCTTACTGTCCAGGTCCTGACACACAAAGACAAACCCACGAACAGCCAAGCAACTTCAGCAACTTGTTCTGGCCTTGTGGTGACTACATCTACTCCAGTCCCAACTACCTGCTGAAGTTCATCTAGCCTCCTCCTGAGTCCATCAGCATACAGGCTCAGCTGTTTGGCTTTGGCCTGGGCCTCAGCAACCATCTCCTTTTGCTTAAGGCAGCAGTTCTGAGCTTCATCCCTTGACTCAGTCATCAGCCGCAGCTTCTCTTTTAGGTGTTCTAGTCGTTGCTGCTGTAAGACACAAAGGAAAATGAAAATTAAACAGTCCCACTTCACTCCTGTGAAGGGATTCTCCCCTCTTTGTTCCTAATACAGTGAACCCTTTATTGAGTCAACTGGCACTGACAAGCACAGGACACAGCCCTGCTCCTCGCACTCAGGAGTGACCCCAAGCTGCTTCCTCCCGTGCCAGGGAGGACACTGACAAAGACTGAAACACTCAAATGAGAAACAGAGACAGGTCCTTGGCAGATGCATTTTCTTCTGTGATATAAAAAATAAGTAAATATTCTAATAGTTTTTGTGTATTTTCCTCATCCCTTGTTCTCTTTCACAGGATATTAACTTCATTGCCACTTTCATGGAGCTCAGTACTACACTGACTTTATTTATCCAGCAGCAGTAGTCACCTGAAGAAATTTCTCAGAGTTCAGAGAAACATGAGCACCCCATGAAAGTTGCCATTAAAAAGAATGATCAACATCTGGCTGTTGGCTTCAGATGCTGGCAACTTAAATTAAATCTGCCATGACAATATCCACATCAGTTCTGTTACTACTGAAGACAATTTAAATCAGACTTTTCAGGGCTCCTTCCTCAGCAATCACACCATTTGTGGGTCAGTGAAACCCAGAGAGGAGTTATTTAGCAGCTCCCCAAGACTAAAACATAGACTAGGTAGCCAAACCACTTCCTTCCCACAGAGGCAGGCCCACAGACAGGTCTTGCCCTTACCTCCTCCAAGCGTGCCTGACTCCGGACTTTTATTAACTCCTCCTCTGCCTGTCCTCGCTCAGTTAGTACAGCTGCTTTGACTTGGCTCAGCTCCTGCCACAGAAACATGGAAAATCATTCCAGACAGAGAAGCTGCATTGCTGCAACACTGACCAGAAAACATTAACAGCTTCCAGTCGCAGGCTACAATATGACACAGCTCTCCTTCTCACTCAGGGGCAGCAAAAGCGAACCAAGATGACAAACCTTTCCTCACTCCAAGACTGCTATCTAAATTCAGGGTGAATTTCAGTTATATGAGGGCAAGTAATGGGTAAAGCTTTCCAAAACAAGGCAATAAGAAAGAGCAGTGCTGGATCTCGCTGGGGAAATAGATATGGATAAACATGCTGCACTACTTGGGACAACATGAGAAACCTGTGAAGTCAAATCTTGGTTAAGACTCTAGCCATGTTTAATGGAATCCTTATTTTTGTCCTATCTGAATTTACAAGCTTCTCCTTGGAACCTTTTTCGTTAGTCCAAAGCAGTAAAAATAATTTCAGCTGGTATACTGCTGTCTTCTGTTCCTCCTTACAGCACACGACAATCTTTACGAAGGTCAGCAGTGGAAGACTCCACAAAGCTTTCCTGGCAGCCTTCTCTTTGCACCGCTATGAGTGTTCAAACGTGCCTAGAGCACTTTTTCTCACCTCCTCCAGAGATATCCTGATGGCCTCCAGCCTCTGGATCCTGTTGTGCATGGAACGTTCACTTGCCTCCATGTGCTGTGTCATACGATCCACCTGCAAAGCAGCAGAAACCATTTAAGCAAGTGACAGAAAACCATTCCCATCTCCAGGCACAGCAAGCAGCAGGACCACTCGTCATGATAGTGAAGCATCCTCTCACTGACCCACCTACCAGCAAAGAAAAATTCTTACCTCTCCCAGAACTCCACTAGGAAACTGTAATACAGATGGAATCTGCCCTCTAGAAACTGGGAATTTTTAGACAGAGATCCCTTCCAGGCCACAAGGAAGATAAAGTCCAAGCTCTCATTGTCAAGTGGTACAAAACACAACAGAATAATTTTCTAGCTGTAATGTTGGTAAAATGTTCCTAGCCTGTGTCTTTTCTTAAAAGCTTTCAATATCTTCAGAGAAATCTATTAGTATAATTTTATTTTGGAGAGATTTCAGACCTCAGTAAACACTGCAAAGAACTGATTGTAGTCTGTTAGCCTGTCCACACTCAGATACAACCCCCCTTGAAACATAACAGAGAAGGAACTAGCATGCTGAGCCCCGTTAAAGGACTGCTTGTGTAGAAGCAATTAAAACATTAAAATGTATTCATTTCAGAAGCAGGAAAAAATTCCTTATTTGTAACTACCCCTGTGCACAGACCAACACAGAGGCCAGCCTCCCAACCTCTCTTACAGCATCACATACCACTCTGGCCCATACTCCTGAAAGCTAGAAAATCTTACTAGCTGGTAGAAAGTCTTGTGATCTCTTCAGCCAGGCTTTGCTTGAAGAAATGGCCCATTATTCCCACAATAAATCTGAGCCCACTAACTTTTTAGCTTTTTTAAGAGCATCTGACAGCAAACAATGACCTCCAGTGGTGATGTATGTCAGGACCAAAGAAAGACTAACCAGGATGCTGCAGAAACCCCATCCTTACCTCTTTTACCCGAAGGGATTCCATGTCTTCAAGGCTTTGTTTAAATCTTCTCTTCTCCGTTTCCAGACGTTCTGCAGATTAAAAGCAGGCATACCACAATTCTGGCATTCCTGCCACACAGCTGTATTCATACCTTTTCACAATCTCTGCCAACCCTTTCTCCTCGGCTGCCTATGCTGTTGACTCAGGAGCAGCGATCCTAACCAGAGGTGTCCACAAACTGTTTCTACTCCTCCACTCACCTTCAGCCTCCACAGCCCGCAGCTTCAGCTCTGCTGTTGTGTTGGTCAAGTCTTGTTTTACCTGGAACAGCTGATCCTGCTGAACTTTGCACTTCCTCTCCAACTCATCCACCTACACAAGGAAATTACCACCACAAAGGTTTTTCTTTTCCTGTTAGCAGAGAAAGTTGGCCGTACAGGACAATGAAGAGGCACACAACCAAGGATCAAAGTAGAGACCATAAATATGGAGCAGATGTTACATATGTTCAAGTGCCACTTCTAAGACTTGGACTTGGTTTCCTACCTGGTTTCTCAGCAGCAAATTTTTCTCACTGGCAGCAGACAAGTCATGCAAAAGCTTGTCTTCCCGATCAGCAGCCTCCTGCAAACAGAATCAAAATTAAAAACCTGTACTCACTCTAGTTCTTGCACTACCAACCAAGATCACACCCAGCTGAATCCAACCTACCCCAAAAACACCAGGGCTCCTCTCCACAGCCGGCACTCATCTATCTAATTTACACAAGAATTTTTGTCATGGTGGCTTTAGTTAACCCACTAGTGGTAAAAATCATGCTTCCCTATTCCATCCAGCATCCCCCAAATCTACACAAATCAGTTATGACCTATAGCTCTGCTCTCAGACATAACTAGGACTTATCCAGCTCACCTGCTTTTGTTGCTGGAGCTCCCTAAAGTGGCACTCAGCCACACAGTTTTGTTCCTGTTTCATGGCATTCAGCAGCTCTCCCAAGTTGTGCACCTTCTGCTCAGACAGAGCCAGGGCAGCTTCAGTCATCTGCAGCCTATAAAGAGAAGCACTTTCCAGAGTCTTTTCCAAGGCAGACACTGCAGCAAGCTCTCTATGCCACCTGGTACATGGTGCTAATGTCCATCTGGCAGTGGATGAAATCAGGCTAACTAAACGAGGCATTTTTCGCTTCTGGGAAAAGGACACCACCGACCTCTGTACGCAGCAGCATCTGCAAACAGTGACCTGGGACTTCTCAGGGCCCAGTGTTCTGGTGCCCATTGCATTTGCCCTGCATTGTCTTCCATGAGCCATTCTCCCCACCCAGACCCCTCCAGGATTTGCCTGCTCTCACAGAACAAAGCTGGCTATTTTATAGCACTGCAAAGTTGTTTAAAATTAGTGACAGAATTTTAAATGTGGGTAGCAGAAGAAATTTGCTTATTCTGTCCAAGAGGGACACGTCCACATCACTGCATGGCATAATAACACTGCCTTTACCTGGCAGAACTCAACTAGGCAGGCTCAGCAGTGTTTGAAGTCTTATATGCACACTGCCATGTGCATATGGCAAAGCATAACCTAACACTTCTTTTGAGCAGCTCTTCCTCGTTGTGCCCAAGCCAGGCTCCTCCATACCTGCAGTGGTTCCCAGAGAACACTGCCAGCTGCCAGGAAAAACAGGTACAGATTCCTGCCAGGCTGTAAACCATGAAAGGAACATGGCCCCATTCCACCTGCACAATCCTTTTTGTTTCTTCCCACCTTCTGTAATTCACTTGCTCTTATACCAATGCACTGTAATTTTACTTAAAAGCAGTCTAAGTATCTAGTGTGGCAAACTCAAAGGCTTGATCTGACTGTAATTTCTGGATATTACTGCAGAACTAACCAAAATAGTAAGCCAGCTACCCTACACGATTATCCCCTTTCTTAGAAGCTCTGCTCAGCACTGCTTATACAGCACAAACAGTGGGAAGGCAAAGGCTTTCCTCCTCCATACTTGGTTTTCAGTGAATTCATAATGGAGTACTGCTCATCCAGTGCTTCCTGCAGCTGGCTGACTCGTGCTGCAGACATTCTGCATTTGGGACAGAAAAAAAAAAAGGGAAAAAAAAAAAAAGGGTGGGTAATTTCTGCCAGGAAATGGAGAATGCTCAATTTTGCCATCAAAGAGCAGAAGACATTTAGAAATCCAACTCACTTCTCGCTCCTGGCTTTTTCTTCTTTCTGCTTGTCTACAGTGTCCACAAAATCCATGAACTGTGAACAAGGCAAAATTCTGTGAGGAAATGAACTGCATCAGCTACAAGCGTTTACATTTCTCATCCTCCTCTTCCCAGCAACAGCTGAAGACATGTCAAGTCATTCTACTGGAAACAAACTGGAAGTCTGATGGGTTTATCAGCACATCTGAATAAGGTCATCAGCTATAGGGACTCTGCATCCTGAGGTGTCAAATGGAAAAACAGATCTCTAGGTTTACACCACTTGGAAAATATCAAACCAATTGCAAAAGAAGAAACTAAAGCACAAATAACCAAAACTCCTCCAGAATCCAGAGTGAATGTGTTCAGCAGGGATGCGCCCATACCCACACTGTCACTTGATTCCTAGGCAACCTAGCTCAGAGGAAGGACCCAACGTACTAAACCATGCTGTGTGCCTGCCCATAAAAATGCAAATGCAACTTCAGGTGCACAATAATACTGTCCCTGAGTGTTCTGTGGAGACCTCAAGGGAAAGCAAAGGATTCCAGCTATCCCATTTGAACTGCCAACATCTGCTGACCTGCTTGTTCTTCTCATCCTTCAGACTCAAAACCTCCTTGCTGAGGATGTTCACTTGGTTCTGGGCCTCACTCAGGATAGCCTCACGGTCTTGGTTGTGATCCAAGGCTTGTTCTGATGCAGAGAGAGCAGGAGAGCATGCACAAGTTTCTAAAGCAACAGCACAGCAAGCACTGCTGGAAGAGACAGCACTCAGGATGACAACTGGCTATCAGAAGCACCAGGACAGTTGCCCTTCTCAGGCTGGCCCACGTAGAGAGAGTCCCACCTTACATCACAAGGTGGGATGGGATCAAAGAGAGCAGTGTGTGTGGGGTAATCAACACCCCAGCCTCAGGAAAGCTGCTCAGCTCTGCTGTGGGCAGGAAAATAACACAGGATGTGCTGCATAAGCCACATCAAAACTTGGCTCATCAGAGGCAAACTATGACAAAAAGTCTCAAGTTCTCCCACATTCACATGGCATGGCAATCTCTAACAACTCAATCCAAATTTTTTTTTTTGCTCTTGCTGGTGAAAGTGACACTTCCAACTTGACTAGCCCTCACTAAAGGACAAGAGGAGGTGACATAGGGCACTGTGGAAATGCTGTTGAGAAAGGGAGGGAAAGAGGGTTAGCTCTCTTCTGGAGCAGCAAGTGCCCTATATCCCCCAAGTGCTGAACTGGGAAAGAAGTTAAGTGATTCATTACTGTACACACATCATTCTTACCCACAGCTTTCAGGATGTCGCCAGGAACATTGTTCCCTGCCAGCTCCAGCCTCTTCAGGGTCTTGTTGCTGTGCAGGCAGTTCAGCAAAGCTCGGCCACCCAGAAGCCCAATGTTATTCCATCGCAAATCTACACAGAAAGCAAGCTTTCACCATGGTAGTCACACATCTGCTGAAAAAAGCAGGGCTCAAGAGAACTCATGCTCTTTATATATCTACAAGCACTGTTAACTAATCCCAGATGCTCTTAGCACAAACACAGGTGAATACTGTGTCCCCTTTCAAGATGAATGAGAGGGACGGAAACTGACAAAGCAAGAAAAGCAAGGATAAATCTTTAGTAAACTGCAGGAAGCCATGAGAGTTGAAAATCTACACAAGTCTGCGTCTCACATTTGGCTCTAACAAGCCTTCCTTCCACAAGCAGAATCTGTGGATGAAAAAGAACT
Organism: Rhagologus leucostigma; assembly: GCA_013397725.1. NCBI lineage: Eukaryota > Metazoa > Chordata > Aves > Passeriformes > Rhagologus > Rhagologus leucostigma. The sequence goes on from VZTD01004861.1 coordinate 185,801, forward strand.
GGCAACAAAAGCCACATTCTCCCGAAGGAAATTCCAGCGAAATTCCATATAAGGACAAAGCGAGTGTGAAGTAAGTATTAAGAGTCTGTCACGAGGCACGCCAACAGCAACCACAAATAGGAATGAAACCACTTCCTCCTCCACTAAAGACTCCAAGTACACAATTCATCTGCAGGTTTGGTTCCAGAGATTCCAATTACAGTTCCCACTCTCCAAAGGCCATGGGGTTGTGACCTCTCCCTGCACAAAGCCAGCAAAGCACTCTAGACTGACACGAATTGGGAATGACACCAATCAGTTGGAAGAAATTGAGGCAAGAAACCTGAAGATACATGTGTGTTTTCATGCATATATGTACATGGGCAAAGAACTCTTACCCAGCTCCTGAAGGCTGCTATTTTGTGTCAGCGCCATGGCCAGCTCTCCAGCCCCTTGATGGTTAATCTGGTTATTGCGCAGATCCAGACGCTGAAGAAAGTTGTTTGCTCTCAGTCCTTGGCAGAAAAAGGAGAAGCCCTCCTCCCACATGCCGAGGCTGTTCCATTCTAAGGTTAGGCTAGGGAAATCAGACAGGAATGGTGTTCGTGCAGTAAAGAGACAACTGCATGAACGTGAATGATACATGGATCACGGTATACCCAGTCAAACATCCAGCTCTGTGCATGGACTCAATTTCAGAGAGCAGGATGCTGCCAGGACCCAGAGTCCTCCAAAAGAGCACTCCAGTTTTCATGCCTTTGCCTGTCCCACCCCTCACAAGAAATTGCACCACTTGGCATTCCTCCTACCCCAACAAAAAACACCCTCAACCCTTTTCAAACGTTGTGCTCCATCTGGCAAGAATAGCACAAAGAGAGGTAGATACATTTTCTTACCTCCTGATGGATTTGTTCTGCCTAAGAAGTTTTCCCAAAGCCTCAGCTCCCATGGTTCGCAAGTTATTTCCCTGAAATAGAAGTCCCAGGTGATCATTAGGCTAAGCCTGTCCCAGTCCACCTACACCACAAACACCACCAGATGCATCCCAGCCGTAATGCCAATTTCAGTTGGGCAAAGATGGTCCAACCAACATTTGTTTCACATATCAGTCAGCCTTCCACAAAATGAAAAACCCTGGAGGAACAGTGGATCCATACACACCGCTGGTCTTGTGAGGGCACCATGACTGAGAGCTTGCAAAAATCACAATATAGCACAGGATCAGCATGGGCCACAATGGGATGGAAAATGGTGATTCTAGATAAGCGTAACTATTTTAACACACTTCATTAAAAAGGGCTCTGCTAACACTAGCACAAATGACAGAGAAAGCTGTGATGCAGTTTGTGACTGTGGTGCTGTTTGTGACTGTAAATACAAGAGAATAGCTGTATGCCAGAGGAATACAGACAGAAAGTCACTCTCAGTAGAGTGACAATCATATCTGAAGGCAGATGCTTAGTTCAAAGCCCAGGCTAGTCGAAAGACATTGGCAAGCAAGATTAACTCTACAGAAGCACTCTACAGAAACACAAGTAAAACGGCTAATAACTCGCCGATCAATACAAAACCCCCCAAAAAAGCCTACACATGCCTCATCTGCCCAAGCAGGAACTAACAAAAGATACACAGCAATAACTTCCTATCAAAATAGAGTAACTGAATAAAAATGGATAAAGATGATCTGCAAAGTAACTTTGGAAAATTGTGACATGGTGTTAACGAGTCAAGGAATGAGCCACTTGAGAACAAAAACCTTACAGAAGCAGGCATCTTGTTGAACAATCCTGCACCAGGACTGTCCAGTTCTATAAGTCTGTGCTCCTTTTCCCTTCTCCACCGCAGAACTGTCTTAATTCTATTTGAACAGACTCACCTTCAGATCCAAAGATTTGACTGTGGTGTTGGAGCAAAGACCATGCAACAAAAGTCTTACACCTGAGTAGAAAAAAAAAGCTGTTTATTTCATTTGTGAAACCCTCTGCTCATCCCAGCGTATCATCCTGTTAAACAGCTAGCTCAGGAGACGTGGCTGCGATAAACAAATTACTTGGTAAACTGCCTCTGCTGCTGGAAAGCGTGAGCCTGAGCTTTCAGGGCAGGAGACTATTTACATATTCTCAAAGAGGTGTCCGGGCAGAGAACTACATGTCAGCTTGTACACCTACCTGACTCAGCCCTGAAAAAAGCCCACGTCTAAGACAGGCTCTGCGGACACGGATGTGCTGCCCACGGAGCCCCCTCACGGCCGGCTACTTTAACCAGCCGGATTGTCCCGTCCGTCCACGGCCAACAAAAGCAGAGCTGCCCTCGCCGCCGGAGGGAGAACCGGGGTGTGCGTGACCAGCCGCATGGTCACGGACTGGGCACCTTCGCCGGCCTGAGATACGAGCGACCTCCCGCCCCGCCGCCGCGCCTCGCTCNTCCAGGCAGTCCCGCGCCCCGTCGGGCTCCCGCAGGAGGCGCCGCAGCACGGCCTCCTGCGGGGCCGCGCCTGCCGCCGCACAAAGCCGCGCGTATGCGCGCCCGAACTGCTCCATGGCCGCGGCCCCGCCGGAACTGCTCCCTGGCCGCGCGTGTTCCCGCCGGAACTGCTCCCTGGCCGCGCGTGTTCCCGCCGGAACTGCTCCCTGGCCGCGCGTGTTCCCGCCGGAACTGCTCCCTGGCCGCGCGTGTTGCCGCCCGCCGCGCGCCTCCGGGAGGCGGGGCGAGCAGCGCTCGGGACATGGAGGAGCGGGACGGCCGCGCCGGCGGCTTCCGAAAGGTGCGGCCGCTCCGGGAGAGGGGCCGCTGCCTCGAGCGACGGGCGCGGCCCCGCTCAACCGTTCCTCTCTCCGCGCAGGACACCGTGGACCGGCTTCTCCGCCTCCATTTCCGGGACGGGAGGACCCGAGGTACTGAGGCGGCGGCAGCGGGCGGGTCCGGGCGGTTCGGGCCGAGCCCCCGCCTCCCCTAACCACCTTGTCGTTGCAGTTAACGCCGACGCGCAGCTGCTGGTGGCCGAACTGCTGAAGGTCTTCGTCCGAGGTGAGTGCGCAGGGCCATCCCCCGCCCCAGCCTTAGGGCGATAGGCTCCCGCCTCCTCCCCGAGCACCTGGCCAACCTTCGACTCATCCCGACCTGCTTCAGCTCTGCTGCCTCCTCCACAGCTGGAGTCCTGACCCAGCTTCCCGGGCTTATCCGGGGCGCTGGGCCACCTCCCTCCTCCCAGGACACCAGCCGGGCCCCCCGGACGAAACGCCCCAGGTGACAGCTCCCAGCTTCGTCTCACTGCTCTTCCCTTTCTTTCACTTGGGCTGCAGAAGCGGCGGCACGGGCAGCTCGGCAGGCCCAGGCAGAGGACCTGAAGAAGGTGGATACTGAGCAGCTGGAGAAAGTGTTACCGCAGCTGGTATGTAACTGTGGGCCTGAACTGCATGGGAGCAGGATGAGGATGTGAGCTGAAAAAGCCTAATCCTCATCCTTTCAGGAGCTGTTTTGAGAACCCAGCCTGTGTCCTGACTGGCTTGCTGCTCTTTCCTTACAGCTTCTGGATTTCTAGAGGCCTCCTGAAGCACATGTCGCCTGTCAGCAGACAGTCCTGACCTGACAGCAAACATGTGTCTCAGCCTCAGAGTCCAACCCTGGGATGAACAGTCTCAACTTTTTCTTCCTGCCATTTTGCTTCTGTTTTCTCTCTCCTTTACCAAGCACAACACAGCCCAAAGCAACAATGCTGTCAGATAATGTTTCTGAGAAGAGGCTGCCACAGGCTTGTTTTGTTCAGCTGAGCGCATAACTGGTTTCCATCTTGCTGCCCTACTCCCATAACAGAGGCCTGTACTTCACAGCATGGTAAAATGCTGTTGCTTTCTCAGCTAACATGAGAAAGAGGTGCTGCTTCACAGAGATGCATGGAAAGACTTAAAGGCTGGAAATACCATCCAGCCTTCAGGCTCTCATTGCTTCAGCAGGCAGCTGTGACAGCAACTCTAGGTGCAGCTCCAAGCCTTTCTAATGAATAGGTCATTAACAGGAGCTCAGTCACAGGCTCTTGCCAAGAGCAGGCAACTGATCTTTATTTTATAAATAAACAGTGTCTGTCCCTCACTACCTTCCAGTATTTCTCCAGGGCTGTGACATCAAAGAATGCTTGAAACCTTTTAACCATTCAGTATTCTCCTCAGAGGCTGCTCCCCCTCTGCTATAAATTTGTTCTCACAAAGAAACATCAGTAAGTTAAAAGCAAGTCTCCCCTCCTTGTGTAGGCTCCTTGCTGCAATTCATCATCAAAAGTCAAGTTGCTTCAAAGACTTGCAGAGTTTCCCCCTCCCCCACCGTCTTCCCTAAATCTTTGTAGGACAAAAGGAAAAAAGGACAAAATAACAAACAGCATGTGTGAGAATCCCACATCATGGGACAGCCTGGCCCCTCTGGCAGCAGGGGGGCCACTGTGAAATAAGAAACCTTACACATGTGGGCAGGACCCACACAACTCAACTGGCTTTGCTGGGTAACGCGTGGCTGGCTGCACGGAGCACAGTTGACGGTGGCGTGGCTCGGGGCCTGCACACTCCTGCTGCTGGCTCTCTGCAGGCTGTAGGATCAGCAACAGCGAGCAGTCCTTTTCTCAGGAACAGCTGTGACAGGCAGAGGCTCAGTAAGTCACTGTGCACTTTGAGCTAGGAGCTATCGGGGTCATCCCTCAGGACACCAGCCACTTGGAAACCCCACAAAAAATGCAGTTTTAGTACATATTCTGGTGACGGTACCAGCTTAAGCGGTCCCCAGCCCTCGGCACTGCAGCTTCGCAGCCGAGACAACTGTTCAGCTGTACAACACATGCAATGAAGGAACTGATCTAGTTCAGCCTTCAGCCCCACAACCATTGGTTAAAAAAAGGCAATAGCAAAAGAAAAAGCAAGTGATACTACCGTTGAATTCCCTAAAACCCCAGGGATGAGTTCAGCTACTATAGCAGAAGCGATACTGAAACAAAACCAACTCATCAGGTATCTGCAGGTACCGTTCTGTGGCAGGGCAGGAATCCTTGTAGCAAGTACCTTAGTGAAGAGCCCACAGTTTTAAATGTGGGGGCGTCTTGCCCCCTTAAAGAATTCACTCCTGCTTTCTTGCCTTTTCCAGTTTCAGACTCTCATCTCTGCCTCCACGCTGACTCCTACTGAAACAGCAGTCCCAAAGTTGCTGCCCTAAAAAGGCTTAAGTTCCCTTCCCTGACACACAGAGAAGAGAACTGCTGCTGTGGACATCCACAGTAAAGCAGCAACTGAATAGCAGCAGCAGCTAAAAGTAACTCGTTGTGTAGGGAAGGGGAATAAGACTTCTTGTCTAGCTATTGAAGGTAGCAATTTTTCATTCTTGTGGTTAAATTGGGTTTGATGCACGGCTGAGTTACACAAGGGACGAGCATGGGCAGAACTGCCTGAGGGAACAGTCAGCAATGTAAAGCCCCTACACTTAACCCATGGAACTGCCCCAGGAATACTGATACTGCTGCTTGTGTCCCTAAACTTGTTTTCCCACGTCAGGTACTTGCAGGGGATAATTATGGTGCTAACCCTTTACAAAAACTGACAATTAAAACAGCTAAGCAAATCAGCTAAGCAGATTGTACTATTTGATGTCGCCTGTGCCCTTCAAAAAAATAAGAACTAGCACATCTGAAGGCATAGTGCAACTTCCTCCCGACCACACTGCTTCTGCATATTCTAATCCTGGGAACCGAAAACACCAGCACAAGTATTTCACCACTTATCATTAGCAATGGCTCCTGGTTTCCCCACAGGATATCCTGTATAAATTCAGCAAGGCAGCTCTAGCTACCATCTACCTCTGATTTGTGTGACATAAACAAGCCTGATACAGCACCTGAACCAAGATACCGACAAGTCCTATGGAGCTTAGGCTCAGCCCACACTTAATCCACTAAAGAGTAATAAACTTTAAACATTATTTGAATGGTTTTTCTGGTTTGCTGTGGTATGTCTTTTATAGGCTGTCAAGTGGCAGAAGGGCTTGCTTTCCACAGGGAGGATTTAGTACAGGAGCTGTACACAGTGCTCTCACATTCCCGCTGCCAGTGGCCGCACACGTTCCCTGTTTACGTTTGGGTGTCATATAAGAAATCAATCAACTTTTTTGCTAAAGCATTCTGCGCTCCTTCTGCTTTGAGTCTCCTTTTTCCTCTTCCACCTTTCTTTCCTGCCTCCCCCTCCCGCCAAGTTTCTTCAAAGCATCTGTGAGCATTTGGAAGTAATTAGACCTGAAGGGAAATGTTGGCCAGGCAGGGAGACAATGACAAGTGCCAGGAACCCAGGGTGCCCTTTCTAGCCACTTTGAAGTTCATTCAGATGGTACAAAGCTCCGTTTTGCTTTGTCGAAAAAAAATGGGAGGAAGGGAACAAGGCATGACAGGCCTATTGAAAAGAGAGCAGGTTCCTGTGAACTGACAGACACACCAAGTGCCAGGGCAAGAAACTATCAAAGGGACCGACCAAAAGGGCTCCCATGGCCACTCTGCTTTATTACACCTACAAATTGTGCAAATGCACATGTAGTGCAGGGAGGAAACAAGGAAAATGGAAAACATGGTATTACTGTACTATGGAACCCCACCTCCCCACAGACGACTGATCCATGGAGAAGACTTCAAATAAAACCCAGCACCATGACTGCCGTGATACTACAGAGTTCATCTCCAGTGTAAGGGCAATTCTAACCAATATTCATCCCCCCACGACGTCTGCAGGAGACAAAGATCCGGACTGGGCCTTTTCCCTGTACACTAACTGCAGTGCAGAGCACAGCTACCCTGCTCTGGGAGTACTCAGGCCACCAATCAACTGTCACTTGAAGAGACCCTTTATCTGGATGGTTTTTTCCCTGCTTTAACTAATTACTGATGGTAATTATACACAGTGAAAATAAAACTAGAGCTTAGGGCAGAAACAAGCTCAACAGGCATTCTTGTCCTTGTTGACAAGATTCTGGCAACTGAACACAATACAAGTGCAGCAGCCCAAGAGCTTCACAGGAAAGGCTGATCTGAACTGGTTTAAGTGACTTAAGTGCTTCTTCATTCATTTTCCAGCCATCTATGTCCAGAATTAGCAGCAGCACTAACCCTAATCACTCAGAAGCAGAGAAAGTCTTGTTCTAGGCACCACTTAATAAATATAGGTAAAGCTGAACCAGATTGTATCTTGCTGCTAGAATACAGGCAGCAGGACTCAAGTGATCTCTGAAGGTGGAACTGGGAGGAGTTGGATTTAAAAATATGGATAGAAACAAAGTCCTTTGCAGAAAGTATATAGGAATCATGTCCCCCTTAATTCTCTATTCTTATTATTTGCATGCAAGAAACCTTAAATTTAACCTCTAACCTTGCTTCTGTAGTCACAAAGACCACAAATAGGCCTTCCACTCCTCCACCAGGTGCAACTGACATCTGAAATAGCCATTCTCTTTTTATAACTAATGTTCATACAGATTAGATCTCTCCAGGGCCACCAACACATCTTACACATCCTTAGTAAGTTCGTGGAGAAAAGGGCACAGCTGATAGCTCAGTGATCCAGCAGCCCAGGATGCTTCATCTCTTTCCACCTACAAAACAAACATAGCACCATTAAAACACTTAACATGTAATTAGCACTTACTCATTTCTCAAGAACATGATCTGGTAGCTGAGGGTTCTGGTCACTGCTATGCTCAGGCAGCATTGGGGACCACAAGAGAGCACCTGGGGAGATGAAACGGTAAATACATCACAACTTTTGGAGCAGGGAACTTCATCCTTCATGTTATTAACATGCAGCTTAGAGCATATTATTAACCTTTCCTACCAGCTGTTAAATGGGAAACCTGCACAAGTAGGTGAGATGGTATTTTGTACTTTATCCAGATAATCTTGGGAAAGAAAGCTATTTCAAGTGCAATGCTTCAAACATACTGGAAATGGGAAGCAGTGAAGATCCTGTTTCCCACTTCATCAGCATCTCAGCACCAAAGCCAGACCAGCCACAGCACGGAAACACACTGGCCCACTGTTCGCAGCCTTCACACCTTACCTTCTGCTTGCTGGAACTGATAGCCCCACACTATCTTCCAGAAAGAAACACTAAAATTCTCATCCAGGAAGTTAACATTTGGCATTATTAGCCAGGTCACTCCATGTAAGAATTACTAGTTTCGTTGCCGTTAAGGGAGCTGACTGAATGTCTCCTTTTTTTTTTTTTTTCCCCTTCCCTCTCCCCACCCCGGCCCTTGTCTTTGCCACTGCATCAAAAAGTGAATATTGCTAATTGTTTAATTCAGGAATTCTTCTTCTTATTACTTCATATTTTGTATAAATTCTCATCTAAAATACACACATAAGCCATTTGTTCTGGGACTAAAAACAAGGTTGCAGTTTTCTGATCAGGATAAAACAAGAAAAAATTCATAATGGACACTTGGTTGCAATCTTAATTATGGAAAATCACTACTGGTTTGCAGTGAAGATTAAAAAAAGGAAGACCAACTAAAAAATCCAAGAGAAATAAAAGTACTAAAACAGACTACAGCAGCAAAAGGAAAGTTATGTCAGAGATTTAACAGATTACATCGGCCCAGGTTACATGGGTATGTAGATATAATATCCTGTCCATTAGTATTCGAACTACACTGGCAGAGATTAAGAGCTCAGCACATCAAGCCCAGAACACAGTTAAAAATGCTGCAAGCATATGGTTTAGGCATAAGACTTCCCAATGTTCAGAGTCCACATTCAGATACTTCTCCAGTGAAGGCTGAGGTTTAAGCCACAAATTTGTGACTGACAAGCAGTGAACCAAATGTCCTGCAAGCATAAGCTGACATCTGCAACAATACCGTCAATATCCAACACGTTTGGCAGAGAGGAGGCTGCCTTTTGGGGCAGTTCAGAACGAGCAGAGCTCTCCTCTGATTCATTGATACCTGGAAGCTTCAGCCATTTGGGTATTTTCCCAGGGGCCTTTCTCAATGCTTGTGGAGCTCCCTGTGTGCTGGCTGCTTCTGGCTGCTCAGTGGTCTTTTTGTCACTTCCCACTTCTGGTTCAGATGGGGATGGAGCCACTGACACTAAAGTTGATGAAGCAGAAGGAACTAATGATCTGGACAAACATCTGAGAAAGGAAATAAGCAAGTAAAATTAAGCTTTATTTTTCATAATAGCCCCTTGTACCACCACCACCACCTTTAAACTTTTAACGTTAGATTGAAAAGGCTCTTCTTTTTCCATGGTAGAAGCACTAGTATTTACTTAAGTCACTGAAATCCTACTTTGCAAAGGACTCACAAAACTGTGAAGTCCAGTATGACAGAACAACTGTTTCTGGAGAGAAGGAAGTCCTAGTCTCTTTGAAGCACATTTCTTTGTAGTAAGATGGGCTCGTTTCATGCTTCCCATTCCTGAAATACCAAGGCATTTGCAACTCTGTTCAGCCCCAACATACCTGGCTACTAATAAATCAGCTGCAGAAGGAGAAACTGCAGAGCTCAGCAGGTCCGATTTCAGGTAACAAGCTGTTTAAAAGTGAAACCAAATCACTTATTTGGTAACACAGAGACATCAATCACCACAGTATCACATAGCTCTCAGCTCAAAAAATACCTGCTGTATACTACAGTAACCCCAAATGACACAGGACATTACTAAACCATGCCAGTTTCTTTCACAACTCAGAGGAGTTCTATTTCATCATTCAAACCCCAAGATCTTGACATTTTCTTTCAGTGGTCACTGCATCTCAGAAATTTTTCTGTGAAGCCAGAGCATACTTTGGTCTCTGGGAGAAACAGGGGTTCTAAGCATAAACCAGAGATGCCAAAGAACCAAAGATCTGTTCTACCATCTCCAGCCAGTCCACTACCACAGGAGCTCTGCAAAAGCATTTCATAGACATTTGTCTAGTTAACATTTTGAACAACAGGATTTTTTTTTCTACTGAGTCATTCTTCTATCATTCTTGATCCGGTGGCAGACAATGCCTACTCCCCAGCCTATCAAATCCCACAAACAAGGTACAGTGTCTACATCTGTGCTCAAGCTAACTGACCAAACCAGCTCTGAAGAGCTTTAGCCAGTCAAAATGGGGACATTCACCAGCATTCTCAAGTACTGCAGTTTCTTTTGTCAGAAGAACTCTGACAGTAAGGATGTAATACTGGGTCTACTACAGGAACTATACAGTCAGCTGAAGGAGAGAGGAAATGCACTCACCCCTGCACTCCTCAGATCCAAAATGAATGACAGCAGTTGGAAAAAGTTTAGCCTGCAGCAAAAGGGGAAAAGAAGGTATCACTGTCTGTAGATGCTTTCACAGTTCACTGTGAACATTAGAGGCAGGTTAGACAGCTACAGACAAATTCATGGAGTTCAAGCCAAGGTCACGGAACCATCTGTAATTCAGGAAAACTTAAACTTGTGCAGAGCACAGGCCACTCAGAGTACGACATGAAGGAAAATTTTATGATCTGTTCTACTAAACAGGTGATGAGACCTCTACAGCAAGTGCTCACTGTAGCAATGCCCTGCCATTCCTTCTCCTCTGTCCCCATATCTCAGGCCACTGTATTGCACCCACATTCTCCACTGCTGAGCAGATAACATGAATATGATGAAGAATCTTGTAAGACCTGAGTGGCTGACAGCAAGAAAAGAAAAATCCAGCTATGCTCTCTCAAAATCTATTCTAAACCATTTTATTACATTTACACCCTGCCTATAGTTGACATTTATCTAGTTTCACCACCTTTCCAGGATGAAGTATTTCCTTTCATAAATCCAACCTGAATTCCTAGTTCCTACTTATCAGAATAACTGCCATATTCAAATATTTTTTCTAGCCAGTGGGTTTGGTGGTTATTTTTTTTTCCTTTTATTTCAATAGAAGTTCCTGTAATTTGTGTCCGTTTCCTCTTGTCCTTTTACAGGGCACTGCTAAGAACCCTGGCCCATGTCCCTTGCTGTTTCCCATCTCTTTTACCACACACATTGAGAAGACCCCCCAGAGCTTCTTTTTTCCAGGCTGAACAACCTTGACTGTCTCTCGGCCTCTCCCCATATGTCAGATGCAGGTCCCTTCATTATCTTTTGGTCCTTTTCTGGGCACCAGAGAAACTGTAAAACTGGACTCACACACCCCCGGTTCAACTAAGGAATCACAAATGCACCTGTAGGTATAAAAGAGGGACCTACCTATGGAGGTTGCTCTGCCACCTACAGTGACCACAGTGTCACACCACACCTTCAAAAAAACTCAGTGATACATTACAAAACACTACACCACCACATCCAGTGGTGCTTCCAAGTGTTCCCAAGGGAAAAGCAGAGCAAGAGAATCAAAGTCATTAGATTTCACGCTAAAAACAGACACTATTGCAAGCTCAGGCTTAGATTTTTAAAAGCGTATGATATGCAGAAGATTAATATGATATGGCATAACCAGCTGTACCAGAAAGGATTCTGAAAAAATAACCATCGTATTTATTACCTGCATTATATGCCAGTATAATACCATATAAAGAATAACTAGCTGAAACAATTCTGTTAAGCTTTAAGGAAGCCTTGTACTAAGAGACAGGTAAAGAAACCTAATCATCATGGTGTAAAAGAGGCAAGTACCCCTATAGCCAGAAACTGTACAGCAAATGTTAATTAATGGTCTACATTTTCCCTGGCAAAACAGTAACACTAAACTTGTCACACTGATCCAATAAATAAATAACCAGATAAAAGCAAGTCACTCGGTATCACTCACGCATACTTGGGAACTGTGCAGGGCAGACTGACTGCTCTGGAGTTTTCTTGAGCCTCTGTTGCCACCATCAGCCCAATCTGGATACTGGAATGATGGTCCTTGGACCCAATCCAGCATAGCAATTTCCAGAACTCAACGGAACCCTGATCTTCACACAGGAGGCTGTAGACTGCAGCCTAATATGGAGACTAACAAAATTGTATTAACTGATGAATAGCTTCACCTCTCTTCCTGCCTACAAGCCTTAGATGAGCATATGGTATTGTGCATTTTTTGACGTTAATCCAGAGGCTACAGGAGACTGTCTCATGCAGCACAGTCAACATCACGCTAGGGTGAAACAGGACACATTTATCACTTTACTCCAAGACTCAGCTCCTGCTAAAGCATCCAGGCAAATTCACATCCTTGAACTGACATTTTAGCAAAATAATTATTTATTAGGTCTTTTAACATTTCGTTCCTCAATCAACAGGGCCTAAGGTTGCCTGCTCCAGTCACAAAGACAGCTCTCCATAAACTTTTTTAATTAAAAAGTACCAGACATGGTTTAGAAATCCCAGAAAAAACTCTCACAAGAGCTTTGATGTTTCCACAGCATTCGTCTATTTAGGAAATGGGTGCCTTAAAAAGGGCCCCCCCCACACACATACACTCAAGCCCTTTTACACACAACATCCTTTTCATGCCAGCTGCAAGTTGGAAAATGAGGTTTTTGTAGTGTGTTAGTGTTGGAATTTTTTAATAACCTCCCCTCTCCTTTTTTTGCCTCCCGACCAATTATCTTGGTAAATAATTAACATTCTGAAGGAGATAAGTAAGCACAGAAACTTAGAGCTCAAAGCCCTTTAGTTCAAAGCTCTGCCCTTTTCTCTTCGTTTCTCTGCTGCTACCACTGAAACTTCCTTGTCAATCAAGCTCTGGGCACACACATCAAAGCCTCATGTGGGAATGGCCCCAAGGGGTCAGAGAAAATTCATGGCGGGGCCTGTGTGAGGCACAAAGAGAGAAACAGAGTGAGAAACACAGACCAAGAGCTAGACAGACTCACTCAACCAACAAACACACAGACAGACTGTGCCCCAGTATAAACCTCTACCCTATTTACTCACAGCTCGTCAAATAACCGTAGTTCTCAGTTTCAGGATCCACGTCCACAACCATTTCCCACTGCTGGCAAAACATCAGTCCAAATGTTTCAGTTCAAAATCTTAATTGAAAGAAATTTAAAGGAGCTAGACAGCAGCCCTCAAGTACACAGAATGTAACGTCCTTCCCATGGCTCTTTTCCCTGCATCCTTATCCTTTCCTAGGGGTCAGCCAACACAGAGTCCCCTCTTGCCAAACCTCCATCCAATAAGTTATTTCTCTTCAATTCAAACAGACCATCGGCTCATGCACAGAAGCCTTGGTCTAGCTTCTTTTGTGTGGAATTGTCAGGTACCACCCGAATCCCAGCACTCCCTGAGGGTTCAGCACAGAAGGCAGCTAGCTACACCTCACCCGGGAATTCTCTAGGCAGTCACTGGCAGGACCTAATGCTGCCACAGAGTTTTTATAATCTGTACGTATTTAAATCAGCAGCAATTTCACATTAAAAAATAAAGGCAGGCCAGTAGAATGATCCCACTGTCCAAGGACTGTCTTGGCATAAAGATAAGAAGGTTTTAGTAGATTCTGTCCAGGAAAACATATGAGCCGAAAGTCAATGCCTTTAGCATTCTCTAACACAATAAGAATGTAACGATCAAACGCGAGGCAGACCATCACCTAAAAACTGTATTCTCAAGTCAGCTGCTCTAATGTTTGCAGTTGTTCTAATGTATCTGCCAATGTTTCTAGAAGAACAACTCTGCAGTTCTTCACTTCACTGCATAGGTTCTCACAAGAACATCTGTGAATCAGAACAGATTTTGAGAACTCTTAGAATCATATTGAGCCTGTCAGACTGACCAAAAGAATCAAAAGATGTTCAAAACAAATAACTCAAAAAGCTCCACTCACTTATATGCAGAGAATTACTACAATAGGACTGAGCCAACAGCCAGTTACTACACTCCAACACCCAGCATTTCTCTTCCTTGCTGCTTTGATTTCCAGCCAAAGAAACTGCCATTCTGACTGGGGAAATTGACGCTATTAATCTATTGAATTATAATGTTCAAATCACACTGTGCAAGGCATATTTACAACATACAGTCAGATTTACTGCACCAACACCTAGAAATCCAACTGAAAATAGTGTCCCATTGTGCAATTACACAGATGCGATGTAAATAAAAATACTTTTGAGTTTGTGGGCTGTTTTTATTTTTGTGGCTTTCTTTTTTTTGTTTCAGTTTTTTGAGGCTGTTATTTTTTTATACAGACAAAAAACTGAGACCTAAAGAGATTAAATAACTTATTCGAGGTCACACAGGACGGCGGCAGCAGAAATGAGAACCAAGCACGTAAGTCTCCAGAGCCCCATCCGAGATCATAATCACAGGACAGCTTTCTTCTGAAGGGATTAGAAAGTCACTGAGACAAGGAGAAAAGGAAGTCAATGTCCTGCCTAGTACCCTCCTCGTTTAGTAAGTACCATTCCAAATGACCAGCTCCTCAGATTTTAAAAAGATATAACACAGCTTCATCCATTTGCTTAGTTACAGTTGCAGAAGTTTAAATGAACGCTTTCTATTTCAGAGATCTGAAGACCAGCCTGTTACTCATAAAGCCACATTTAGTCTGAAACTATGCAGCTGAGTAACTCCGGTTTTACTCAGAGAGATAGCGAACAGTTACTCGGATACTGTGGTGGTGAGCGTGGTTTGTGACAGCACGGCATCCCGGCTGTGGAGCGGCACACTGGGGCTGCTGCATCTCACATTCCATGATAAAAATATCCACATTAGAACAGTCCCTTGTGAATCCAGCTGTGATACAGCAGAGAAACAGTTCCGCTTTGTTTTACTGCATGTTTTAGTAACTTGTTCTCTAGAACACAGAAAATATTTCAGGCAGAACCCTCCCCAAATAACACCTCAATACTTCCTCTTTCTCAGACATAAATATGCAAAAAAATCCTAGAACAGAGCATTGCAGATGATGTACATTATTCCTGGGCAGTTGTTCTCTTCCCTGACAGAGCGATGCTGTCAGACCAGGCAGAGGCTACTGCTGAAGGGAATTCGCAGCTGCCAGAAGGAGCAGCATTCTTTCCGTTACACAATCTGAGAAGATCAGAGTGCCACAGGTCTGCTGTTAGACTGATGTTCGGAAGATGAGTAAGAAAATAAGCACTTCAAAGGAACACGCGCATAGAAAGAGAAACCCAAGCTACCAACATGAAATACTGCATAGTACACACACCCCAAACACATAAACCAACTCTTGGAAAATTCAACTGGAAAGCCGGTGGATCAAAAGTTTCTCCAGCAAGACTGCACAGCATTGCTGAAACAGAAATAAACACCACAGTCATGGTGAAAGAGGCAGATCAAGTGGTTCATGTTTATAACCTGAGAACAAAGCTGCCCAATGTGGACTTCAACTGCCAGAGGAGATGGATATTCCATGGCCAACTTGAGGAGGTCTGATCCAGCTAAGGCAGGGGACCTTTAAAATTCATAAGGCACAGATAAGATTTGAAAACACTGTTTTGAGAAGGCTACTTATGAAGGAATCCAGGTATAAGGAGCATTCATTGAGACTTTGATAGCTGAGATCAGAAAGATCTGGACTTCAAACCTGACAGTAGCAGTGAACATTTTGGGCAGGATTTCCACTCCGAATTCAGTTGTGCAAGGAACCTCTCACTGGAACCGAAGAACCCAGCTGTCCTCAAAGCCATCATCATAAGGCAAGCACGTACAGTCTCTGTGAGCATAAGTAACAGACCTCACCACAAAGAGAAGGTGAGATTGCTGCCAAATGCAGTCAGATGATAAAATCCTGGATGGAGAAGACTAAGACTTTCAGGTGAATGCCATCCTCTGTGCTGGATGAATTTCAGCATTAATTGCAATTTTCTTTGCTAGTGAGTGCAATAACCACAAGGCCTGCCACAGGAAATGCCTCTGATGGACTGACTCTGATGAAGTAATTTTTTCTGAAATTGCATTCAGACTCTTGCCAAAAGAGAAGGCTTCGTACTGTCTTACTCGTAGTCAGGTTCACTGAACAAGCGTGCCAGACATACTGCCCAAACTGGCCTTAACAAATAGGATATGGAAACAGAATCAAAGGCAAAGAAAGGAACAAACAGCTCATCTGGATTTCTGCCTCATGGTATGCGACAGAGGAAACACTCAGTGCACTCTAAGATCTGACTCGAAGACCTAAATATTTATGTGGAAGCCTGTGTATTCCTTCAGTTCCTCTGTAGACAGAGGACGGCCTCCTGCCCTCTCTGCTGCCTCGACTTTTCCCGCGACTGGTACTCCTACTTTCTGCTAACTCTTTCCTAGTATTAACTCAGCAATCAATGATTTTTTTCCAATAACCCACCCCAGATACGCACTACAAAACTGCCTGTTTCTGGGAGGAGAAAGAAGCTAAGAAGCAACTCTGAAAAGCTCAGATAGCCTAGAAAAAACACAAGCAAGCCACTGGAGCTATAAGGAACACAAAGCCAAGTGCTACAACAGGGAAGCCTGTGGTCGATCAGCTCTGGAGAGCAGAACATTATAAAACACTTCAAGGGACATGAGGAGAAGGCCGCCAGCAAAAACAGCAACAACAAAAAATCAAAGCAATGCCTTGAAGTCTTTATGGGTTCCAAAAAGTCCACACTGCTGCCAATCTGTGTGTTCACTATACTGTAAATACACACAGATTTTAGGAGAATTCACTTCAGACAGTTCTTTCGGTCCAAGTATCTCGGCAAACAAGTCAACAACATTTGTCTTTTTTCCTGGTTTTGCTTGCAGCGTAAAGGTTCTCCCTTCATTGTAAGTGATCAAATGTAATGAACGTGGCGCCAAGTTTGTCAGCTTGAATGGAGGTGTCTTGGGGTGAGAGAGGGTGGAAAGAGCAGAAGCACTGGTAATATGGTACTCCACCATCTGCAGTCACTCCTGTTATTGGCTTCAGCACAAATTTCAGTAATTTATAAATATTTGAATGCTCCAGTGTGCTCTCATTACTGCCTCAGACACCATCCATTTTTCCTTACCAACAACACCAAAGTAGTCTCTAGAGTGGAGGATAGCCTACTGCTAACTTAGGACCTGGGATAACGTGAAAATTAAATGTTGAAAAAAAATCCAGAATGGCTAGATACACCATGGTAGTACCTGCTTTGGAAAAATCAAGAGTCAGGTTACATGCAGGCATCTCTGCAAAGGGAGCATCAGGTGCCAAGCATCCCAAGAGGCCACTGCTAACATGACTGACATGCAGCATTTGGGGCAAAAGTGGCAAATTTTGGCAGTTGCACGATACAACCTGAAGCCTTAAAGAGATGTATTACTGCTAAAGACAAACTTCCTCCCGAACCTTTCACACATCCTCCAAACCCAGCAAAGACATATCAAAAAACTTGAGCAATTAGTTGTACTCTTACTTTCCCCGAGCTCTCTTTTTCTGATGATGTCCAGAAGAACTGCATACTCCACAGCACTTCATTCACATTCGCATTTTATGCACCACAACACTGTTATTCCAGAACAAGCTTTCTCACTACATGGGTGCTGGGCACTGACAGGTCACCTTAGAGAAAAAGCTCCTCTTTCCCCAGCCCCAAAGCCACATTATTTTACAAACTACCTTAACCATTTCCCTCCTATCTTTACAGAGCAGCTTTGTCTTTTCACCTCCCTCCTTCCAGATCAGGGAACAGAAGGGGAGCTCTGACTAAAGTGCAAGATGTTTCCCTTCCACAGACCACAGGATGAATGAAAAGGGAAAGGTCTCCACAAACCCCCCTGCACAGAGCCTAGCCCCATCCAGGGCACAGTCAGGCACTGCAGCCTGCTCTACAGCTCTCGGTCTTGCAGCCAATGGGGACCCTTGGCGCGCACAAACCTCTTCCCAGACTGAAAATTTCTCAGATTGGAAGGCCACAACCTCATGTGAGAAGCAGTGAGCAGGTCCCACTCCCAGCGCTGCTCCACCTACTCCAGCACCACAAACATTACCTCTTTCATTCCTGGTCTGGGCCAGGGTTATTTCTACTGAGAGCCCCGAGGCTCAGGCAGTGCAGCCTCATTGGGAACAGATGCCTCTAAACAGGGCATCCAACAATGACACAGTGGGCATGGACACAACAGCTGGAGTGACTTCCACACCTGTTTCTGTCCAGAGAAGAAAGGTCCTTCAGCCCCTTTCTTCCAGGCACCCAGACCCCAGCAGAAGGGAAAACTTACCCGAGCAGGAAAATTACGGCACAGGGCCTGCACTAACATGGCGAAAGTTAAAGAGGAATAAGGATTTACATTGATTAACGGCAGCAAAGCTTCTCCCAGAATCAGCCAGCCCAAACTGGGATAAGGCACCATCCTCCCAGGTCAGAGCTCTGTGGTCTTTGACAGCAGTTCGGGTAACCAGAACGACATGACAAGTTCTCCACAGGACTTGTTTTTTTCCTGTTTGATGCTTCATCCAAATAAAATGTTTATAAACACACAGAATCATTCCTGCCATAACAGACCATGACTTGAAAGGGCTGACAGGCCCCAAGCAAGGGACATAGGCTACACAGCCACTGGCATTAAACACAGCTCTCTCAAGGACAGAAGAATCATAGGCAGAGCAGAAGTCCATTCAATCCAGCCAGTATCCTAACAGTGAACAAAAACCAGATGAACAGAGAAGAGTATCCTTGCTTACAAGTGATTAGCTAGCAACAATTTTCAGTTTAGAAGCTTCCTGAGAAGGCTTCTATATATTAAGACACACTTACTAAATATCTTCCTTGAACTTGTCCAAATTTCTCTCAAATCAGTACATACTTTTAGTATATAGCACCCTGTGACAAGGAATTCTCTGCCTCAGTTTTCTGACACATGAACAACTACCTTCTTCCACCTATTCTAGCTCCTGCTTGCCTCACTTGAGGCCACTCACTCACACTCAAGAACAAGAACTCAAGGCATTCCAGCTTCTCCTTGGCACGTTATTCCTTTTCCAGTCACATCTTTCACAGGCTGGCAAGTCCTAGCCTACTCATTCTTTCTTTGGATGGGAGACATTGCGGACCTCTGACGAACCTCATTCCCCTTCTCTGCACTTTCACCAGCTCCTTTTGAAGATGCGAGACCAGATCTGCATGTTATTCACGCAAACCCTGGTCCATACACAGCGATGTTCTCTATTTTGTTCTGTTGCTTTCGGGAGGGAGGTTGTTTTGGATTTGACTGCTATTCAGGAATGAGCTGATGATTTCCTCACCTTACGACTTTGCTCCAAAGCCATAATGAGCAACACAAGAGCTCACTGAACTACATATGAAGCTCAAGTTATTTTCCCTGCACATCATCACATTTACCTATGTTGAGCCAGCTGGGTAAGCCAAAAATGCAGTCATGTAACTGTTAACTAATGTGATAATAATCTCTTCATAATGTCATGTTGCAATCCCTAAAAAATATTCCAAGCATGAGATTTTACTTGCTTTCAACATTTTGCAAGTAATTGTACTGATTCTGTATAGTTAAGATTGTGTTTAAAAACTCCATTCTACTTTAATTATACCCAAATTCTCAACATAACCACTACTTTAATTTGACTGTGGTGTGATTCCATGTGGCTTGAATAAAAATGTATCTTAAATCAAGTTTGGATTTGACACCTTTATCTTAGTTGGACGTTATTCCTCTTTCATGGTGACAGAGAGGATATGAGAAATAAGAAAAAATCCCTTCCTTAAAACAGTCCATTTGCAAAGAATTTTCAGCTTTCAAGCACAGCATCTTGAACAGTCCCAGGTCTGTATCAATGTCAAGGCTTTGCACCTTTGCCATGTGCCACAGCTAGCACTGCAGTCCAAGGAAAGCCACTGCAGACTGGAAATGTTTGACACCAAAATTGACCAGGTTCTTCTCAAAGTTGTAATTTCTAATGAAGTCCCTAAGACTGGGCTGTAAGGCATCTCCAAGTCTTTAAAGAGCACAATTTAAACATGTTTTTACGTTTCAGGGAGCTGCCACGAGGAATGAATTTCACAGTAAATGTCACAACTAGGAAACCGGGAAATTGCCACACATATAACAAGCACCAGTAACGGTGCCAGGTACAGAACAAAGGCTTTAATGCAGCAAATTAAACAAAATTTCTGCCATAAGGTTTCTTATTTCAAAGACAACGAGATGTAATTATTCCTGTGGTGTTTTACTGAAAAGGTCATGTTTCAGGAGACATCCAGAGAAACACGACATGTGCGCTGAGAAAGAGAAAATAAAAGAACAGTACTGCAGGGCAGGGGAGGCAGGCAAGGGGTAAACAGAGGTAAGAAGAGGGTCTCGAACATTTTAGAAGACAGACCAAAGTTAACAAGGGAGACCAGAACCAGCATCAGAGGCTGGACAAACAGGAGGCAGATACAGGTCTGAACATTCAACCGTCTAAGAGCAGCTACATGTGTATTTCTTCCACGTGGTCTGGTCAGGAAGTTGCGGAACTTGGAAAACCCCATTGCAAACAACTTCAGAGGCATGCTAATCCCTACCCAATTCACCATGCTGCCTGAAAAGTCCCTCCCTCTCCCCACCCCAGCCCTTCTGCTCCCTCAGGGGCATCAAACAAGAATTCTCACTGCTACTGCATGAGCCTTTACTCTGAAGGATCTCCGGTTCATCAGTCTGGAATGGTCCATGCAGTTCTGAATGACAGAACATTTTAAACAGTGTGAGTTTGGGGCAAAGTCACTGGCAAAATCACTCGATCACTCGTAACATGTGTGATCTACACAGCCAATAGTCTCTGGCCAGGGACTTCAAGACCACCTTATCGGACACTTGGAAAAAATCTCCAGGAATCTGAATTTGAAAACCTGTATTTCAGTATTTTCAGAGAAAAATTACACAAAGAGAATGTATATTCCTCAATGTACATTGACTCTCACACAGTGACTTCAAAAAGGTCCAATTTTTCTCTAATATGGCCTCTAGCTCCCACTGTAGAAATTGAAAACAGTTCCCCATCCACATCGAGTCTCATCTCTCTCACTATCCTAGCCCAGCTATAGATAGAGCACACTCACCTCAGCTCAGCTCTCACAATAACATTCCAGGTTAAATACAGCTCCAACTCTATAGGGCACGGAGTGTGTACCAAACAATGCGAATCCCCACCCCTGCCCCCAGTGTGCCTCTGCCTATTGCTGCACAAGGTGGACCTCTTCTGGTGAAGAGCTTGTGCTCCAAAACACCTGGTTCCACCAGCCTTGGCTGAGCAGAAGCCTAGAGGGATCACAGCATTATACAGCTTCTTTTAAAAGTAACTAAAGCCTGAGGCAGGGTTAAGGGGAGCACAAACCAGAGAGAATCAGAGCCCATGTGTGAGTCCTTACCTCAAACAGTGTCAGACTTTCATCGTTCAAGACGATTCTGGGAGGTGCAACAACTGAAGTTAAAAAACAAGTTATAAAACAGGACCACCTAGCAACCAGAACAGCAAATACAGGTATGGGAGGGATCCCTGCTCTCTGAAGGGGTGACACATATGTCTACAGAGGCTGCTTCTTAGACAGAAGCATAACATGGCTAAGGCAGCAGGTTACACCTTATTTGCACTGTGAAGCTGTGTTTAGGGAAAGCATTCCTTCCCAGGTCATATCTCAGGCATCAACATGCCACAGCTAGAAAGAGACTTTGTAAAGTAAGGCCAAGTATTACCAACAGCACTCACACAAGTAAAATGGCAACTCTGCATCGGCAAGGTGGCTTCTTACAAAGTCTCTCAAAATGCCAACTGCAGAAAAAGGAGAGAAAGGTTTGCTGAATTACATTTGGTTCTTCAAACGTTGGGCAAGAAGGCTAACTTGTAACAGCAGAACTGCCTTCTACAAGGTATGGAGATTGCCTTTCCCTCCAAAGTACACAGTTGCTATTACAAATTTCTTGTAGAAAAAACAAACAAACAAAACAAATCACTTTGACATACTGGTCCCTTGGAAAAATCTAAGGATGCCTACAAAACTATCAAAAAGTTTGTGCAGGTAACCATGGCTGACAGCTGAGAATAAGAGGATCTCCAGTAATAACAGTAAGAGCTACTTGGTGCACGGTCCGATTGCCTTTTGTGAACTGACGGAGCCAGAAAGGTACATCCTCTCTTAGTACAGTTGGTAAAGTTTTTTTTTCTCCTTCCTGCTTTTTGGGGTTTGTTTTGGATTGGGGAACCGAGTGTTGTTTTTCCCCCCAAAAACGTTTTAAGCATTAACACAGAGGAAGCATCCAAATGCATCCCAGTAACACATCATTTAGACACAAACAAGGGGATAGCAAGTGTGACAGCTTCCTGAGCACAGGTATTTTGCCACCTCCACCAAGTAGCCCTTAGCTAACTTAATTAGCCCAGACTCCCTTCTTAGTCCATTCAGGGGCCCTACAAGGACAGTGTAACTACCTACGGCTGTCTTTGCAGAGCAGCTTTACTTTCCCAAGCAGCAGAAAGACCTTTTCAGACACACTCTCATCATGGTAGGAGCCATGAGTTACAGCTGCACAGGCTGAGGGGGTGATCAGTCTTACCAGTTTCAGTGGGATGGAAGAACCCCTGTAGAACATGGCGGTCTGGAAAATGAACTCTCAACACCACCTAAAACAGAGACAAAGCACATTAGGACAGTGGTTTATCACTGCTCTGTAACACCTGTCCTTGGCTTAGAATCTGCAAGTTGGTTTCTCGTTGGTTTTTTTTAATGGGGAGATCTGAGGTATTTGGAGGGATAGAAGGGCAACCTGGCTAACAGTGCTATGCTAACAGGGAATAAGGGCTGTCTGGCTTTCAAAGGGGGCACAAGAGCTCATCTGTCAAAGCACTATGATGTAAAATGCAGCAGCACTTGCTCAGAGAGTAAGAGCTCCCTGTGCTAAATGATGCACAAACAACAAAGACAGTCCCTCATGGACAGGTGCAGACAGTTTACTGGCATCCTAACGTGTCCACACCAGTAAGAACCCTCCTGACATACCTCTGACCTTCGTATTTCCAGCTTGGTCAGAAAGCACTTAACTTGAGAACTGCACAAGGATCATATCCACAGAGTAAAATAAATCCAACTTGTAACATCTAATCATTCAACTTTCAATGGGATTCTAACAAAATGTCTACAGAGAGGCAGGTAGGAAGGTTCAGTCATACAGATTGACGTGTGCACAACACAAAGGTTTTGAGACATCTGGCACAGAACAGAAGCAGCTATGCTGCCTGTCACTCAACCATATTACAGTACACCTGTTTTCACATGGCACAACTGCTACGCAAGTCCCACAAACAATTAATAGGGACGGGAATTTGAAAAATCCTCCTATAAGTAGCTTACAAGCCTGTTGATCACAACTGAATCCCAAGTTACTCAATCCTCAAGTCTGGACTAGCCAGAGGGACTGGAAAATGAGCAAATACTACCTTTGGGTAACGCTCCAACTTCTCCTTCAGCTGGGACTCCTTCAAAGACTTTGTCATCAGTGGAGCTTCTTCCAGGCGTTTCCTACAGACATGGGAAGAAGGCAAGTTGTGTGTAATTTTATGATGTATTTTTACTTTATTAAGATAGCGGAAGGCCCAAGCAGGGCTGATGAGAACTGCTCAACTGTTCCACACATCTCTCACAGCATTTTCCCCACCTCCTGAAACTACTGAGCATCAGCAACAATACTATACAAAATTATTTCTATCGCACAAGTTTAGAAGTAAGCTCACAACAGCAGATGCGAGGAAAGATCCTAAGAAAAGGAGGGGAAAGTCTGCTTAGACTACTCAAGAAGAGATAGACTTATTAATCCAATAAAGCAGAGACTAAGGTTGGACATGATTACTCCACGAGGCAGAAGAGCTACTGAACTTGAAAAACAACGCTGGCACAAAAAATTAGTAAGTATTAATTAGCAACAGGGAAACATAATAAAAATGAAAAGTTTCAGATCATTCAAGAACTGGCATTTTAGACTGCTATTAAAAGGAATAGTGGGTACAAAGTGAAAGTCTACCTGTATTTAAGATGAAACAATAAATCTAAGAAATTACTTACATATTTTCCTGTAAGTAAAGAAATTAGCTTAGACCCAACAGATGCCATGTTCAGCTTCAGCATCTTTTCTTTGTATCTGAGTAACTGATGTGTAACTTGCCTTTATTTTTATCCCTGGCTGTAAGGGGAAAAGCACCAGCAAATTTGGAAACTGGGTCTTTTTTGGGGGGCCTGTAGTCCAGTAATCCCCAACCAAATGACTCTACATTTGCACCACTAAATACTCCATGCCGACAAGCAGCAGAGCAATTTTCAGGCCATTTTCTGTGTACTCAGTGGCCTGCGGGGTGGGGGCGGGGGGGGAAATCAACGCTAAGTAAAACGTTCAACTTGGACTTGGCTATAGCATAAAGGAGACTGCTCCACAGTCTAGGAGAGTTATCGTAATGTTTAAAGGAATGCTTTGACCCACTTGAAACTAAATATATTAAGGAAATTAATTTCTTCAAGGAATATACAGACAGCAAAATGCTGCTGTGACAGGAAGGCCAGTTTTTCTTCATCTGAGTTTTTATTGAACTGAAGTTCGATAAAGTAAAATCATGAATATTTGAAACCAAGCTACTTGAACAGTGCAATACATTGTTAGTCAGCTTCCTATAATTTCTCTGTGTGTGTGTGTGTGTGTGTGTGTGCGCGCGCGTGCCTGTTCCAAACATTCTAAGGTCTTGACTTGTGGCTAAGTTGGTCTTTCTGATGAGGTCTAATAAAAGGTTAATTCTGTTACTTAAAATATAAGATGTTTCTTACTGGCCAAAAATGCAACAAGCTCTGCTGATTACTGTCACTCTGCTCAACAACAGAACACAGCAAATCTCACTCACAGCACAAAAGGAACTTGCCTCTCATTCTGCAGCTGTGCCAAACGTTTCCGTACATCATCCACTGTGACTTCAAAAAATTCATCAGGAACATCTTCTGGGCCATCAGGAAGTTGTTCCAGTAGGTCTAGGTGACATACAAGGGGCTCACGTTCTACAAGCTACAGGAGAAAAAAGAGCTTCAATTAGTTTTTAGTGCCTTACTTTGTTTATCCTATAAGGTTCCTGAAAAAGAGTAACAGGACAGTATTTGCAGACTGAAATACAATCACTAGTGCACAATTCCTGTCACTAAGATCAGATTAATGATACAGAAGTTGTCAGTGTTGTCATTCTTTACAGCTGATACAGCTTTGGACACAATCCCCGCCAACAGCAGCAGGAATCTATATTGCCAGGTGAGCAGGTGGCTCCTCTCTACTGTCAGTTCAAGAAACTCAGGGTAGTAACTTCGGCAGTCACCAAAGGTAAGGAGAGGGAACTCCTTTGCAGGGAACGCTTGTGGAATCTCTTCACTTACAATACTATGATATTTTGCAGTCCAACCTGGCTTCTAGCTAGTTATAAGCTTGTTACAAGTATTCAGAAATTACTTCTGTCCCAAAACCCTACCTGACCTCTCTCTGCTCTACTCCAAACCTCTCTCAGTACATAACCATTTCCCTACCATTCTACAGGCAGCACTCAATTTACACAGGTGTTATCTTCATTCTACAGACTATAGAGCCCTTTGAAGTTTTTCCATCTGCCATGCACTCTTGGCTTGTGTTATGTCTTGTGTTCACTTCACATTCTTTTGCTAGAGAGGTAGCAAAAGAATGGCACTAGTCACCAGCCAGGGCCCACTCCATTTCTCCATGCTCTAGACAGCAATTCTTTCCTTTGGTAAGGCAGTTTTTGACCTGTTCAGCTCTCTGAACTAAACCACTGCAGGGTTTCATTGCACACCTTTCAAAATTTTACCCTGGTTTCTGGTGTGCAGAAAGATCCTTTCAAGAGTGAAACCCTTTTGTTTTGCACTTACGAAGTACTTCACCCTGAGATCAGCCTTTGCTGCAACCAGAGCACACAGATGCAGGAGAGCAGTTCTCTGTAGGCATCAGCTGCAATAAAGGTACTTAATAAATTTACTGGCAACTTTCCCTACACACCAGAGCTGAGGGCAGGCACTCCAAGCTGCACACAGACACCCCTCTCACCTGCCCAGCAGGGCACAGAAAGCCTGGCTGCCTGCTCCCACAGCCTCCAGAGCCCAAGAGCTGGGTGTCATGACAGCAAACCTTCCAGTACAACTGGGCCTAGCCTAGAACTGTTGTTGCAGTTATGAAAAGACCAAAACAAAACAGGCCAATACCAAGACCCACAATCCCCTAAAATACCTAAATCGGGGCCCCAGCCACTTAGATCAAAAGCATTTGCCACCTCTGCAGGCAGCAGGACCTTAATGGATCCCTCCCCAGGAAAGATTATATGCTGGCTACTCTCTCTTGCACCCAAAGCAGCAGCTGTGCCTGCCTGTGAATACAAACCACGACCAGAGTCAAGAACACGAAAGGCAGTTACACCTCCTGGCTCTCAAACAAGTCAAACTTTTTAAATTCTAAAACCATTTAAAGGAACAAAGCTTGCAAACATAGAGAACAGCATACTGAAGGCTACAGGAGATGCAGGGAGGACACAGCCCGTGGCTGAAGAAGCTCACAGGAACAACAATTTCGGTAGTTAATCCAGCATTTCTTCCTAGTCAGCTGCCATCTTAACAAGGCCACGGGCTCTGTGAATGAACCCACTGCCCATTTCTTCTCCCCTCATTCCCTCATACACTCTTTCCAATCCTAATTAACACCCGGATGTCCCCCCTCCATCCACTTACCCCTCCCCCAGGCACTGGCCACTTGGGAACAGGAGTCTTGTCAATTGTCTAAAGTACAACACAAATTACAAGGCAATGTTCACTCTACTTGTGGGCACTAAAGGGTAATTTGAGAAATTAAAAGATCGAGGTTGTGTGGGTGGGACCTTTGGCTACTTTTAGAAAGTTGAGCAGGGTCAGCCCTAACGAGCGGGTAAAGGAGCCTGATTGCAGCTTTCCCTGGGACCGGGGCAGGGTGGGGGGTGCCCAGCACTGCAGGAAGGACCCCAAGCATCCAGGACCATCCACTGGGAAGGAGCAGGCTGCACCGTGATCCCAACCACTGCCCACTGCTGCTCCAGTTAGGGCACATCTATTTCAGAGGCCAGAGGAGAATTAATCAGGCCTCCCCAAGAACCAGGTATACTTTAATCTCCTCAAACAGGCTGGAGTTTCATTTCGTTCTAAACATGAAGTGAAAACAGACGCCTTCTGAAAAAACCCAAACCCAAAAGACTGAGGAGGCATATCCTACGGCATGTTGTGACGGGTGCTGGGATACGATGGAGAGAACTCTGAAGTCTGCATAAACAAATCCTAAAGTTACCATTTAGTCTTGGCTCTAACAAGGACTTCAGTTAATCCCAACAGCAGTAGGATTCCACAGGGAAAGGGCCAGCCCCCATCCAAATTATGGTGACAGCTAATGGCATCTGCCAAGGCACTGGGAACCACGAGATGGCACAAGGCAGACATATATTCCAATCCTAAGTGTTCGCTCTTCTTCCTTGCTGTGGGCTCCAACAATCCTAAAGCGCAGACAAAATCCATAAACTAACTTCCCACAATGATTACAAAAGAGGCTCCAGGAATACTAACCCACTTCCCAGCCCACTGCACACGCAGTGTTTTCTGCAACTGTGATGAAAGATAACCATCTCCTGTAACAATAAATGGCCACCACACGGACGTTCTACTTCCCATTATGTAAACTGGAGGAAAGCAAGCTGTGCATTTTGCTGTCCTACTTGTTCCAGGAGCCAAAGATGCTGTGCTAAGGTTTGGCACCTTCCTTCTTCAAATTCTATTCTTCTACCAAAGCTGAGATGTCAGGCACTTTTCACCATGAGGCTGAAGCTGTATGTTCACAGCAACATCTACATAAGTGCACTCCATGTGACAAAGCCAGGTGTCAGGAAGAATACGGTTCACTCTGTGGTCACCACCCTGGACCCAAGGAAGCAGGTAAGCTGAGGAAAACTCTTATGATTTAAGTGAAATAGTGGCTACTGTGCTTTCCACAGCAGCAAGCTCTCCCCAGAGACCCATTTCCTCCCCACCACCTCCAGGAGCTCTAATCTCATGGTGAATCTGGTTTAAAGTTACCTTCTAACAATTAACATTCTGACATCAAAGTCAGCTCACAGCTGTCTGTACACCATCTTTAGCCCAAGAAACGAAGGGATGCCAGCACAGATTTTATCCAGCCTCTCTTCAGCTTCAAAAACCACACACAGGCAAAGCATTAATGGGAAGATTCTTTTACAAAAATGGACCTTTGATGTTTAAAAATAATTTGTTTTGTTTTGGGTTTTTTTGCTCAGGACTGAAAAGGGACAAAAAGCAGATGCCATGTGGCTAGCCCTACTTGGCTGTTGCCGCTGGGAGGAGAGTGGAAGATGGCAGGAATGGAGGAGGGAACAAAATGTAATCAATCAGCAGCAAAAGTACCAAAGATCAAAGGGCTTGAAAGCAGCTGTCAAAATCACATGCTGTTTAACACAAGGACACAACTCCCCCAACAGAATCTGCAGCTGCTTCAAAAGCTGCTCTCAGACTGGAAGGGCAGCTGGCTCCAGAAGTGGTTTGAACTGGACTGCGATTCTGAGAAAGACATTGGTTCATGTGAGTCCTTCAGTCACCACCACTCAGCCCATGCCCAAAAAGCACAGTTCCACATCAGGCTGTGAAAGTCAGTGAAATGATGGAGTTCTGCCTCTCCCACCAGTGCACAGAGAAGGGTGGGCAACAAGATTGGTGAAGGATACTACCACAAACCCTTGCACTTCTCCTCCCTTCCCAGACACAATGGAAACTCCTCCTTTCCAAATCCCTAACAGATGAGAGTGCAACTGAAGCAAGCAACACATGAGACTGGACAAATCACCCAGCCTACTGTTTAATTCTCCATGCTCAGGGTCTGCTCCAAAAGGTTAAGTAACACTGATTAGACAGACCCAAACGTGTTTCTAATATACTGAAATATTCACCACTGCAGGTTGGCATGGCCTCTTTCTGCTACTTGTGCAGTTTGTAACTGCTCCAGAGTCCTTACAGGGTCTGGCTTCTGTTCCTAAACAATTCAGAACTCATCAAAAATAGACTGCAACCACAAAGAAGTCAACTAAGGTAGAATCTCTACATCAACATGAAAGCATCCACAGTCTTGCTAAATTCCTCCTGGACTAAGCTCCCTTTGAAGCTCCCCAGGCATCCTTACTTTCTACTTATAGCTTTCTATTGTTCAGTCCTGGCTGGATCAGAGCAGAGGAGATTCAAATGTCCAACTCTAGGAGGTACCAAAGAGTCAGAAACAACAAAAGGGATCTCTGAACATGAAAGCCGGCCCCAGTGACGAGCCAAAGAAGCAAGAAAAGAGCCTCTCACTGAAAATCCAGAATGGGAAACTCTCAGCGCATAATAACAAAGAGTAAGTTATTAACTGAATGGCTCCCGTACTTCATGTTAGGCTACTTGCCAGATATACTCAACCTTCCTGAAGGCGTTCAATTCCATACAGCTGCCCTACAGAAAGCACATTTCATGTCATTCCTAGGTCACTCTGGGATGGCATCACAGCACTCTTCAGCCATCAGTTCTGGTATCTCAACATGGGCTCAAACACTTTTAATTTTAACAAACAGTTTTATTTCAGAGACACCAACAACGGTGAGATGTGCAATTTGTCTTTCTAGGAAATAGTTAGAGAGAGGTAGACTAAGAAGCAGGGTATTTTAGACTAAGACAGAAAACACTTCTATAAGCAAGCAGAAAT
This sequence comes from Rhagologus leucostigma, assembly GCA_013397725.1. NCBI lineage: Eukaryota > Metazoa > Chordata > Aves > Passeriformes > Rhagologus > Rhagologus leucostigma. The sequence continues at coordinate 215,466 of VZTD01004861.1, forward strand.
ACAGAAGGAAAAGGATGGAATGTTTCTGCTTCATCTGCAATACTAAAAAAATTAAGTCACAGGGCTCAGGTAACAAAGTGGGCATTTGTTCATGAAATCTGAGGCACTGAGGTGTAGGATCTTCTGGGCTGTGATTTAATGCAGCTGTGTTGCCTCTATTTGACTATTCATCAAGGATACCTAAAGATTCAAAGTTTTGCTTGCCTCTGGACAGCAAATTCTTAAACTCACATCCTTCCTATTTCCTACTTCCTTTCTGAACTCAGGCAGAACTGTATGTCATCAAGGCACCTAATCCCGTAACATGAGGAAAAAGTCCTAAATCTGGAAACATCTTTTTCCTCATGGGAGCACAGCCTCAGGCAAGGCAGGATTAAAAAAAAAGCCCTTGTTGCCCAAATTGCAAACACATTTTCCCTTACCTGTTTTTGCTCCTTTTGCAGTTCTTGGCTGTTCTTAGACTTCTTTGGCTTAGAAGGGCCTCCAGGGCTGGAAAAAGCTGTTGGCAGCTTTGAAGACGGTACAGCTACAGGAGAGTGCTCCAGATGCTCTCCATCTCCAAAAAAAGGGGCAAATGGGGTAGGCTCAGGCTCTGGGGAAAGCCACAGATCCTCCAAGCTAGCATGAGATTCTTTGATCGAGTCTTGCTTGTGTGTGCAGCTGTTTAAAGATATGGCCACATCCCTGTGGTCCAAGTCCTTTGGAAATGTGTTTGCTTGAGGTAGGGGCACATCCACTGCTTCCTCCATAGAGCCTCGCCTCACTGTTGGCTCATTACAAGGCACAGTGGCACCCACAGCTTCCTCCCCACCAGATGAACTGCATTTCTTCATGACAACTCTTAAAGAAGACACCAAAAAGGAATAAAAATAAAATCATAATCCTAAGAGTACTGTCCTCCCCATTCTCAATGTGTCCACGACACAAAGACAACAGCTGACTCAAATACACCCTGATTTAACAACTTTCTTCTTCCAGATGCTTACAGAGAACAAGATCCAGTTGCTGTGAAGTGTGGGGTAGAGGGCCAGGGGGTTGTGCAAAATAACAGAACAGGGACCCACTCCTCCAGAAGAAAATTGCCTTCCAGAGAAAAACAGCAGTCAGTTGTAAAGCATAGCTTCTAATCACTCCTGCCTTCTGTATATACTGCAAGGAGCTGGCCAAAAGATCACAGAAAGGTTGTCCCTGTCCCCAACTCACCCCCCAACAGCCAGCAGGGCCTGCAGGGGCTGGGAGTTAAGTGCCTGAGATCCAGAGCAGGAAAGAATGAAGTGGTAGCTGATTGCCCCCTCAGAGAGACTTTTTAACTTTGAATTGTCTGTTCCACTCAAAGGAGGAAGAAAAAAAAAAGAAACAAACAAACAAGCTCTTTTAATCTGCACATGACTGGTCAGTGCCAGCATTTGCTGCTGTGCGAAGCACATCTGGGCAGCAGTTCGAGATAAACAGGCAAATGCAATAATTTCTGAGTGCCGTGATGTTTCAGTTTAGAATCTTCTTTTGTGACTTTTTTTTTTCCTTCCTCTTTCAGTACTTGAAACAAAATAAATTCACCACCAGAGTGGAAAGGGAAAATAAAGAGACCAAACTTTGCTTCTCCCAACCTGACAACGGCATTGCCTCCAGTCAGGCCAAGCGATTTCAGTGTTGTCTTCTCCAGGGCATCTTTTCCTGATATCTGCAACAAAATCAGAGAAGAGTAATTACGGCCTCTGATTCCCCAGGAGAGCATGTAAAGCTCTTGACAGAAAGAAGCCTGTATCAAAAGAAACACCGCACAACACAAGAAACAGGTGAAAACACACTCCTGCAGTTGGAAATCAGACCTGAATCCATCTGTTTCAACCTGTACTGTTTTACCAAATTCACAGCTTATTAGAACATCTCAGTGGAAGATGACCTATATATACTTCCATCCCATACACACATCCAAATGAGATCCAACTACAGCAAAGCTACTTTTATATCAGAAGTTGAACGATAGGCAACATCTCAGAGCTGCAAGACAGACGATTTCCTTACATACACCTCCCATCCGTCTGTAATGACCTATTCCAGAATAAAGACGATCTGTCCACAGAGGTCAGAGGGAAGTAAAGGGGACAGCTAGGGAGAGGAAATTCCATAATATCCACATACAAAATATTTAACAAAACATTAATAGCAAAAGATCAAAACAGAGAAAAGCAAATATTTATTAAAATGAAAACACTGTTTTGACTCAAGCTTTAAAAGAAGTTGGAAAGAAAAGCACAAATAGGTCATTGAGCTCATTTTATGGGCTCAGAGGTCTCAGCGGCGCAAGGTTACGTGCCAATAGAGCTTTTTTCCGTACAGACACGTCATGCTTTGAAAAGACCAACATTTTTCTATTTTCCCTCTCAAGAAAGTTCAAAAGAAACACTTTCCAGGTTGGAAAGCATAGCTAAGTTTTCTTATGTTTTAGGGACATGAGACAGTTGAGAGGCCTTTGCTGCCTTACCTCATCTCGCATGTAAATACAGACTGGAGACAATTCACCATGCTGTTCCATCAACTCCCTGCAAGAAAGAGCAAAACACTGCAGCATCTGCAGAACAGCCTACTCTCTCCAAAACCAGCACAGAGTAACAGTACAAAGTGAAATCAGCTGGCAACACTGTCGTCTATGTTTCTCCAGCAATAACGGCTACATAGTTCACAGAATCACTATTAGACATTAGGTAAACAATTTGCTTCCAGGCATTCACTTTTTCTTAAACACAGTCTAAAAGTTTAAAAGCAAAGAAGACATAATTATAAGTAAATTCTGAAATGAGCTGATCTTACTAGATAAATTTAAGCTCATCACTGTTCATGTGCCTCAGTACCCAATCTGAAACATTACTTAGTTATACTTGCTCTTTTTAATCCAAGTTAAAGACAGTTCAGAACTTTCACTGGGGAGAGGTCCATTTCTTTTCACATATGCACAGCAACAAACAAAATGAAATACTGTTCTAAAGCAGATCAACTAAGGACAAAGAACTTGCCTGTCTTAGTATCATTTTAAAAAAAGAAAAGAGGAAGTAAACAAACAAACAAAAACAAAGAGCGTAAACTTTCAGATTCTGGAGACCATGAACAAAGTAAAGCCAAATGAAAGGCTGCCACTGTAGACAAAGTGAAAAACAACCTGTATTTAAGCATTTCAGTGATGTAGGATACGTATGAGCCATGATGCAAACTCCTGACATACCATCTGCAGAGGAAGACATAAGTGAAGAACCCGAATCACTGAGATGGGGAAAAACCAGTAAGATGCTACTCTTTCCATTTTCCTCTAGATAAGCAATTCTGAGGCATTCCAGTAAAAGAGAAGCTTTATTATGTATTCGCTTGATCAAACACAAAAGACAGGCAGGGAAAGGACAATCACAGCAAGTCTCAGCACTCATCCAGTCAAGACAATGTGATTTCAAAGGGGAAAAAAAATGATTGACACTTTCAGCAAGAAAACCTCAGATGTCTACAGAAAAGTAAAAAGCCTAACAGAATTAACCAGTACATTATGCTGAAGCACTGGAATCAGTGAGAGCATTAGATTCAACACCAGAAGAAACTCTGTTTTGTTGGTCTCCACATTCAGCAAAGTGAAACTCAAACTGAAATCAGAGGAGAATGTGGTAAAACATGAGATTGAGGAGAATACTTTGCTTCTCACTCCAAGCATACCAATGGTAAGAGGTGACCATGAAAACACTGCCCACCCTAAGACAGTGCTGGTTTGGAAAGATATACCTGGCTGAATTCTCATAAGCATTTTTTCAGAAGTTTCAGATTCAGATATTCCAGCCTAACTCAGCTTGGGAAACTACAAAAGGTGAGAACGTTGCCCAGGATATTGCCCATCTACACAGTAAGAACTGACGAGATTTATCCTTCTCCATACATCCCAGTAGCTCTTCTCAGCACATTCTGTCTCAAACTCCCTGTCCTGGCAGTTGCACCAGGATATCCCTCAGTAAAGAGCTGCATGTACCATCTGCACTGTAACAGTTGGTTTATCATCAAACACAAAACAGCTGAAACTCCTCCTCATGGTAAACTTCCTTGATCTTACTGCTCTCTACAGCCCAGTCTGGGGGAGGAGTAGGTAGAGGGAACGGCTCTCCACTCACCTCACCAGGGCACCATCACCCATCACTGTGACTTGAAGAGAAACCACCTCTCTGCAAGGCAGCTAAGGAAATCCACCTGGCAGCCCAGGAGCACGACACATCCTTGCTCACCTCCTGAGGCCTCTGGAGCCAGTTCCCGAGGTCAGCTTGCCATTTTATGCCTGACTACACCAAGTGTTTGTTACTGAACACCTAAAGGAACTTTGCAAATGACTGACTTACAGGGTTATGTGAACACTTCCACTTAGCTGTCTCTTCAGCCACTAGATTCTAGTCCCTGCAGTGAACTCCACAGGAAAAACCAAAACCTGCAGGACCCTGGCAGCCTGAAAAAAATATCCAGTAATTTTCACTGAAAATGAGAAGTTTTGGAAAGGTATTTCTACTTCACATTACTCTGCATTGTTTGCAATTCCCCAGTAGCAGTAATAACCGCACTTTCTCCTAAATACATCTGCAAAACATTGATCAACTTGGCATTCAAGTGTCACAAAATTTAAGCAGAAACTCAGACGGCTTCTATCTAGTACATCACTTACACCTATACTTGTACATTCAGGGTACATTCTCTATCTTGTCCCTAAATTTGTGAGCATGGTACCTGGGGCATGGAACAGGGTGTAACTCTAAGAACACAATGTATCATCATGTTCACAGCTACTTAACAACAACAGCTTTGTCAATATTATCTCAGTCTTTCTGTTACATTCAAAATGTTTCCTGAAGGAGCTGATTAGAAGAATATATATACAATCAATGTGTTACACCACATTGTAACACATATCTATTTAGCCCAGCATGAAGTGACAAAAGAAACCGAACTGAGAGGGAGTCAATCAGCCTATGAAGTAGAAAATGAAGGGAAATAGCCATTAAATTCCACGAAAATTCATCAAGGACATTTACACTTAGACTCAAAACTCAGCCACAATGACATGTAAGTGAAACCAGCCACTCAGGATCGAGACAGCCACTGGAAAATTATGATACTCAATCTTTGAGTAATTCTCAAGAGCCAGAGAACATCAAGGATTTCCAGTTGAAGGATGTGAGGGAGCAGACCTGTTAAGCACAAACCAGAACTGAGAGGTCTGTTTGGTTTAATTGTAGCAGTCTATATGCCATCTTGATCAAATGGTTAAAAGCTTGCAACAGCACAGTGGTATGGGACAAGGCGAGTCACAATGAAACCCAGAGGCAGAGCAAATCCAAATAGAGCAAGCTACGAAACCAGTCCTGAGGGTCAGGTCTATTTTAGGAAAGTCAGCAGCTGAGAACTACTTCCAGACCAGTTGCAACATATTCCAAGGAGTTTATAGTACCAAGACTGTAAGACCACTATGTCAGAACACTTCTCCCAGCCACCACAACAAATCCCATTGTGCAGAAAGCAACAGACACCAGAGCATCAAAAATATTACATTCAAGCTTCAGATTATGAAACACGGTTAACTCCCTGACTCAAGGTGAACAACCAAACCAACACCAGAATAGGTCTGCCTCCATTTGTGATTCTGCAATTAGCTATTCTCTTTCAGGGACAAAAAGCACTATACAACGCTCTGCAGGAATCAAGAGATTAAGTTTCTCATACAAAAGAAGATTATCTTGTGATACAAGACCCAGGCTCCAACCTTCCTCATTCCTCTGGCAGCAGTACCTGAGGAAATTCCCAAGGCCAATGCCTGACGATGAAAGGCAGAAAAAAATCTTGTCTCAGTTGGAGAACCAGAACAAAAGATCACCAGAGACTGCCTTTAGCACACCATAGCAGGTCATTGCACTCAGACTTCTCCAGACCATCCAGGAGAGATACTCATCCCCACCTTACTTTCAGTAAGTTTTGCTTCCAGTTAAGATTAGCTGTATACCTTTAGGAATCCTCAATAACCGTGCACAAAAGATAAAGGACTGATGAAACACAGAGAAACAGTACAGAATCACAGAAAAGGCAGACAGAACAGCCCAGGGAATAAAAGCTTGAACCTCAAGCTGCTGTCTGTCAGGAAAGGTGGATGACAACCAACTAGGAGAAAAAAATCTGAGGCACAATGGGACATGTCCTCACCAAAGACCAGTACAAGAGGAAGCCAGCTTGACTTATAGAACCTAGTTTCACTCACTTTCCCAAAAACTGCTTTCCACTTCAATCCAAGCAACTCTTCGAAGAAAACGTCTTCTAAAAACATATGGAAAATATCTGAACCAAATGAATGACCCCATAGAAGCAGTGAAGAATCATAATGACTATCAAAGATGTCTCTGAGTGCCCAAAGTGCAATTGCTCTATGGACAACAGCCCACAAAGCTGCTGAAGCTGCAAGGCAGGCAAGAGTGGGAGATAGAAACGGAGGCTTTATGCTCACAAGGCAGACAACACTGTGCCCTCAACCAGCCTCTGCAGCACAGACTCCAGGCAAAGATCCCCAGAGACTTATTTCTGTCTAACTCTTGGAAGCAGCAGGCTCCTCCTCCAGCTGCTGCTAATCCATTACATGCACCCATTGAGGCAAGCACACACATCAAACATACTGTCCTCTCTTTGATGTGCTGCTCTTCAGAGGGGGAACAGCAAGCAGATTAGATTCCTTCATGTAGTGATCTGACAGGGCCTGTAAACATCTTGTGCAAGGACTGCCGCACGCTGAGAGGAGGAGCAGCCCTACAATAGCTTCCAGACCTTCTTCAGACCCAATTAGCCAAGATGGATGCTCGAAACCCAGGGGAAATTCCAGTGGATTTAGAATACTTCCCCTCACGCACTTAGAGCAGCTGAGCATTCCAGGAAAACATCTCCAGTTGGAAAGTCCAAGGAAGGATTCAGCAAACATCAACAATTAGCTGACTAGTTAGTCAATTGAATCAAAATACCTTGAACAGCAACTCAGCCCATGAAATCCATACGGATGGCTGTAGATGAAGCTTGTTCTGTGACTAAATCACACACAGCACCTTTGCTGCTTGTTGAACTTAATCAAGTTTGCGAAGTCCATCCAAACATCTGAACTCAGCTTCCAGAGGGCAGAAAAGAGCAGCTGTGTTCTGAATTGAAGTTATGAATGCTTAGCACACTGCAGCAGTTAGAAGCTTAAGAAGAGCAACATGTATATTAACTAGTAGTAATACAATGACCTGTAACCAATTATATAAAAAGCTCAGAATTTAAACCAAAGAAATAATCAACTAATGTGTGAGAAAGCCACACAAAGGTTATTTGTCACTGTCAATAATTACCACTCCCCACCAGTCTAGCAGTCCCCAAACTGCAACAGGCACTCCTCTCCTCACAGAGGGCACAGAGGGTGTAGTAAGGGAGAAGAGGGGCCTTAAAACACTCAGGAAAATTATACCTGTGGTTTTTGTCCTACCTCTTTCCTCGATTAAAAGAAAAATAATTCTTTTATCTCTAGCATTTACATGAATACTGTTCCTTTACTTAGGAATACATGTCACATTGTAGACCTGGTCCGTGATTAAAAACAGAATGGCTGTCACAGCCTCAAGGCTTCCTCTTCCAAACCATGAGAAATAGAAAAGAAGTGCCTTTCTTCGAGAAAAGTTTATTAGCTTGACATTTCAAAACAAATGAAATTAAAATCAAAACTAAAGACAAGAGGTAGGACTCAATGTAGACTGCTCTAAAATAATAAGATTTCTAACCCATGTACATATTCAATAAATGTAGAACCAGAAATTCTTCCATTTAAACAGGGTCTAATCAGTCTTTTGAAGATTCCACGTTAACCTGCTGAGAGCTCCAGATTTCCTTGAAGAACCTGCACAACAGCAAGCCTCAAAAGCAACAGCAACCCATAAGAAAGAACCCACTACACTATAGGGAACCGCAGCACAGAAGTACTGGGGATCAAGATCATCCAGGCTAACACCTCATCTCTGGCAGTAACTTGACTTCAAACAGGTTTGTGTGAAAGGAAGGTAGTGCAACACATCCCAGTATCTTCACAGCTTTAGCAGTTTGTTACCAGTTTATGCCCTGAATCAGGAGTGCTTCTCCCAGATTAAAAAATAATAATAAAACTATGGAGTATCAAACCTGAAAGAGCAAGGAAAACATAAACATCTCTGTTATAAAGGAGAAATCACAGTCAAATAAATGCAAATTCTACAAATCTGAAGGATTTAGCTGGGTCACTGTAACAAGTAATTAGTGCCATGCAGAGATCCATCCAAACAAGTATTTTCTCACTGCATTGCTCACCTGATCTTTGCAAAATGGTTGAGAAGTTCCCACAAGGTCTGCTGGCAGAGGAAGTTGTCTTGCAAACGGGAGCCATCCTCCAGTTGTAATGCTATCCGAACCTATAGGAACACCACACTGAATTCATCTGAAAATTGAATGAAAACTTATTTTTCTTCACAACTTTTAAAAATATTTCAGTGGTCCTTGTTCATCCATGCAGGCATTCCGGCCTGAATTCCTGTTCATTGGGATGAAGGGCTCCTGAGCATGGCAGAGGCCATCCTGGAATACTAATGAGCTTTCATGGGCCCCTGTCCCCCGCCACATCTTGAACTGGAACTGGAACATATGCAGAGAAAAGCCAATGCAAACATCCCAAATAACGTGTCATCATGAGCAATGGAGGTGTTCTGTTTTATACCAGATGAAACTTTACAGTAAGGGTCTTCACAGCTACATAAAACAAATTCCAATAACCCAGACGTGACTGATGCAGCTGCACCACCTAAAACACCAACACAGAGCTTTGTCCACTTCAGCATCACTTTGCAGAACAACTTCCCTGGGACAAAACAGTTTACTTGCACATCCACACACAGAAGCAATGAACACAGTCCCCATCTATCCCTGCGTTACTGAAGACCCAAACAACCGTTACCAGTCCAAAGAAATGATGTTTGTAATTTGCAACTCACTAATGCTTCCTAACTACCAAATTTTGACATGCAATTTAAGAGTGAAGTAGCGAAAAATCTCAACAATAATTCTGGATGTTAAATTATCAAGTTCTTGAACACCTGCAGAAAAAGGCAAGGGCCAGCTAGCTGCCGATTTTAACAGGTCTTTTCCAACCTGAAATGTGAATATCCACATTCATCAGCAGGTGCCACTTAGACTTCAGAGAATTGCTTCCCGACCTCTACTCCCACCCCAAAAAAAAGAAAAAAATCTAAGGCATTTCTAAGGTGAACACATGTGGGGGTCGGTCCTGAAGAACGTCAAACTCCTGATTGTCCCAAGGGAAAAGTCTAGCAGCTGACCAAGAAATAGAGAATGGCAGAGCACTTCAGGTGTTATCTTTACCTTTTAGAGAATATTCAGCCTTTTTCAGAATGTCTAACTCTTAAGTTTTCCCAGTCAGCTCACCTGTCTAAAGAAAAATCATGGAAAATCCTGTACCCACTAGATAGAACCTGGTTTCTCCAGTCACCTTTAGTTTTCAGAACTCCACAAAAACTGGCCCTATTCCAGAGCCTGAGAAGGATATTAGCCCAAGACAGCCAAAGCCACTTTCTTTCATTCTGTGTTTTCATGTGTCCCTACTAACACTCTCAGTGCAGCCTCTCACTGAATGCAAGATGTGTGTGCAAGCATGAGGGCAGGGGCTACACAGAGATGGGAAAGAGACACCACACGTTCCAGCAATCCACTGTGATTTGCATGGAGGAATATGTTTGTCATCTGCCTTGGCTCCCACCAGTCATCACAGGACTGCAAATGCTGATGTGCTGGAGACAGGGATTTTTCTACATAAAGGAAACAGTGGCATCATTAACAATGAGCTGACAGTACAATGTCGTTTCATCCCACCACTAACACAACCTCATGGTTTCTCCTACATGGGAGACAAGCCTTAGATTATTCTCAGCTACAGCAGAGCGATGACAGCTGACATCACCATTCTGTAAGAATCCAGCCCAGAAATTCAGACTACCAGTTGCATCAGTTTTTGGGCAACAGTTCAAAGCTAAACATGTCACGAAAGTCCTATTCAGTCCATTAGAGAAGTCTCTTTGAAAACTCCAGGGGCTACATAAAATAATAGAGACCAGTGCCAATTATCATCTAAGTTTACAAACATTTAAACAAGAGGGTGACAACTTTAACACCAGAGCTGTACTGATGGTGCTCCTGCGTCACCTGTCATCAGAAAGGGAAATAGTTCAATTTTTCACTGAAGAACTGTCTTACAGGAAACAATGTTTTCCACATGCAAAGGCAAATCCAAAAGCTTTCTATTTTTAAAACATCAGATTTGCTGAACAAACTCATGATCTATCAAAACCTGTATTCTGTCTCTAGGGCAACTGCTGTCACCGCAGGAAAGCACACCTACTTCCACACACATAATCTTAATAGAACATACAATAGCAAAAGACAGAATCAAACTCATCCCAACATTACTGCAGCCAGCCGGCAAGACTGAGTGCATCTCAACTGCCACTACACCCCAGTCACAGTCACCTGGCTGTTATAAAATTCCCTACTTTTTAACACATACTCCCTGTGGCAGGGAATTCTTTTTAGTCAGTTGTTCTGTACAAAGTCTTTTCTTACACTCTGAAATTCTCCCAAGTAAAATCTGCTCAAGTTTGTGGGGCAGGGACTCTGTTTAGACTCTGCTCTTCACATGCACATTTGCTGCATCTTCTCACCTCCATGACACAGCAACCAGCACTCCTAGGGAAGCCTCACTTCTGTATATTGTTCTGCTGAACTGCAACTAAATAGTAACAACTTATTTAGCTCTTCTCTTTTGTGATCTAAAGTAACGATTCCACACTATAACCCCTCTCCTACAGTGCACAGTCCTTCTTGCCCTTTCTTGTAATGTAACTTTAGGGGAAAAAAATAAAATCACTGTTTTCCTTCAGTACCTCCCAAAGTGGATGCAAATGTCAGATAGTCATCACTGCACCATTTCAAGAGAAACACTTTTCTCTGGAAGACAAACTCCATTCCACCACAACATTTCACTGAAAATTTTAAGCAGATGCTACTGGTTTGTGGTATTTTTTTAAGTAAAGACGTCATTTGAAACACAAATGTCTTTCTACATTAGAAAAAAAGGCATTAGTGCCAAAACAAAGAACATGGAGGTTTTATAGAGAAAAATATGAACATCAGCGACCCCCAAAACTATGTTATACAGTGAACTAGAGCAGAGATTCCAAAGCCTTCTCACACCACAAAGTTCAGTTTTCAACATATCAGTTTCTCTCCGTGACAGCTAGAGCAACTGCCTATTAAAAAACACCACTAACACTGCTTGGCTGACAGACATTAAGAGATCAGCACCAACAGACCTGCAACTTCAATGAAACTTGAGAAACTCCCTATGAGGAAGTTAACAAATAGCAAGACAACTGTTAGTGATAGACAAATTTTCATTCCCAGGCTACTTAAGACTACACATCATTTTTACAACATGAAAAGTTCACACTCAATAACACCTATGCATCGCTTGAAAAGTTATGCCTCCAGCCACAGGGATATGTACAGAAGATTTTTACCCTCCTAAATGCAGCCATAATTTCTAGAGAAAACAGCATCTGTAAGCCCTTTGCAAATAATACTAACTAGGGACATTTGGCCACTGCTGAACACAGAACATGTCATGAAAGACTCTAAAGTTGTGTAAACACACCATGAACACCAATGCTAGGAAAGCAGCAAAAGAGGATTCTGTAAGAGTCTGAGATTTAGTCAAAATCCAGAGCGGGACAACAGCAACTGAAGCAGAAGTTAGGACAGCGAACTGAGTTAGTCATCACTAATGTTTAACTTTTTAGCTATCCATGACTACTAGTTTTTCAGCTCCCCAAACGATCCCACTCTGCTCCAGCACAGCTGGTACCCCATGCTCATGCAGACTCTAAGTAAGGACTTTCAGCTACTTAATTACCATTTTCCACTGCACTTCAACCAGTCTTCAGCTGGTCTCTCACATGGGCATTGGCCACGCCAACCTGTGCTCTTGCTCATTAGATCTCATGGGATCATATCAGTACAACTGATAAATGAACAAATCAGGTCACATTGCGTAAATGAACGTACCGTGGTTCCAACTCCTGCTCTGTTAATGACTGGCACCATCTCCAGTTTGGCATTGTTGGGCAGCCTAGCAAATCTCCACTGCAAAGACAGGTCCAAAACATTCCTCTGAAACCTGAAAGAGAACAGAGCCTATGAGCAATACAAAGTCCAGGTATTGTGCAAGAGAATTCCTGGGAGACTGACTAGAAGCCATAGAACATGATTCAATAATGAACGATTGGTAATTATAAAAGCATCATCAACAAAAGCTCTTCTGCACACCAAAACAGCTGCAGCTCGTAGAGGTCACAGAGAAGACACCCAAATCTATGTTCTTCCTTTAAAGGTTTTAAAGAGATAAACAGCAACCGACTACACAACCAAGCCTGGTTAAATGCCAAAGTACTCTTTTTTTTAGTGCTACTCAGACAAATGACCTCTCAATTAAGACACCATAAAAGCAGAGAGTCAAACCCCCAGGTAAGAGGGGAGACGGGTGTTGCCAGTCTGTGACCTGGATGAGGTGCGCGCATGGGTGTCCCGTGGCAGCGACATGGGGCCTCGCCGTCTGTCCCAGCAGCGAAAGGAACGTGGCATAGGGACACCGAGAGGAACCGACCTGAACAGAGTTTAGTGTGTGCCCCGACCCCTCGCACCCCCACGGGGGACTCCGCCAGGCCCTCGACACCCCGCGGCGGGGCGCGGACTCCGGCAGTGCCAGGCCCGGCGCGGAGAGCGGCCGCGGGCAGGGCCTCTCCCACGGCCGCAGGCAGCCGGACCCGGGCCCGGCCCCACGGTGACACTCACTTCAGGCCATACTCGCCGGGGCTGCCACCCTGCTTCCTGCAGACCTCCTCGAGGACCTGCGGAAAGAAGAGAGGCGTCACGACCGGCCCGCGGCCTTGCCACCGCCTTCCCCTCACCCCCCACCCCGCCGGGGACCCACCTGGAGCAGAACCGTGCCGGGCCCCACC
>VZTD01004861.1:235057-248880 GCA_013397725.1 Rhagologus leucostigma
GTCCCTTGTCTGTGCCCGCAGCTACTACCTGAAGGAGTCCAAAGGCAGTCGGCGGTGGCTGCTGTTCCTGGAAGGTGAGCGCCGGCACCCCCGACTTCCGCAACGGCGGCCACGAGCGGGGCGGCGACCCGAGGCTGTCCTCGGTGCCCCGGCCCCTGCGGGCCGCCGTCCCTCGCCCGCGAGCCCCCGGCCCTTCGGGGCGGCTGACCCCTGTCCCCTCGCCAGGAGGGGGGTACTGCTTCAACAGGGAGAACTGCGACACCCGCTACGACACCATGCGGCGGCTGATGAGCTCCCGGGAGTGGCCCGCGACCCGCGTGGGTGAGTCGCCCCCTTCACCCCGTGGGGCAGCCCCGAGGGACTGGGACTGGGCTGAGTTAGCGCCCGCTGTCACCTCCCTGGAAGGTGCCTGGTTGCTGCGCCGTGATGATCCCGTGCCGCGGGCACAGGCAGGCGTTTGGGTGCACAGGTATCGCCGGGAATGGGTGCTTCTCTCTTCGCTCTCTTCTCATGCTGCAGCCTCTTGGGTACCCAAACCTCCATCACTCACACAGATCATCTAATTGAGTATATTGGAATTTACCTGCTAGGATTTTTATTTTGGGGAGGCACTTAAATAGGCATCACAGGTCTTTTCTGTACTTCAAGAAGCTTCTAGACAGGCTTCATCTGTAGCATGAATCAAATTCTGAATCTCAAATCTGCCTAAGGGCAAATTTAGAAATGTTCCTTACACTTCCCTTGCTAATGTTTTTCATCATGGATGTTTGTTTTCTGTGTGGTCAGAGGTCTTGCATGAGGCTCCTACGACTCCTCTGAAATCACAGACTGTCATCTGTATGTTTCTTGTTTCTTTGTGCCCATCTGCAGGAACTGGGATCCTGTCCTCTCAGCCAGAAGAAAATCCCCACTGGTGGAATGCAAACATGGTGTAAGGAGGGACAACGGAGGGAAATAGCTTTATACTTATACAGCATCTCCTGCCTTTTAGGCTAGCAAGAGTGCTGCAGAGATAGCTTAAGACTAATACTTGGAAAAGGAAATCGTGTGTTTCCTCATTTGCTACAGTTCAGCTCTCTACCATGTAGGGCTGACGAGGTCCAGAGAAACTTAAGTTCAATCTCCTTGAAGTTGTGGGGTGATCTAATGGAGAAAAACTGGGGATAGCTTAGAGAGCCTTCTCAAACAGCTGCAGTGGTGAATCCATCACAAGTGGTGGGCTGATAGTGTGTTACGCATCTGACACTCTCCTAGTTCAAAGAAGAGAAATGAGAGAAACCAGTTTATATATGTATCTATACAGAAGGGATGTTAATTTATCTTCTGCAAGACAGAGACATAGGAAGTTAATTCCTGCAAAAACCTCCAGTGGTTGCAGTCAGCATTTACACTGCACTGACTAGAGTCTTCTCATTTTCCATGTGAAAAACTGAAGCATAGAGAGTTGCCCTGTGACAGGACATCCACTGTGTTGGCAGAATAGCTGAGAGCAAAGTCATGGTCCATCGTTCTGTCCACTGAGCTTAGTGCTTCAATTAGATTGATAAAAGACATATTATTTATTGATTTAACTCAGTAAAACTACCAGTGTTCAGGAGAAAATTCAAGACAGTTATAGTTGTCACTTGGTATGCAGGAAGGTAAGTTGTCAAATTGGACAGAAACTCTTCCCTTTTCCCCTTCCCAGGATTTTATTTTCTTCCAGTTAAGTGACCCCATCCTCACCCTGTTGTGCATGTCAGAGGCACAGCAGGACTCACACAGCTCTCTCTTACAGATTCATCCCATATTGCTCAAGTGATGTTTGGAGCGGTGCCTCTTCCAAGTCTGAGAAAAGTGAGTGTTGCTGATGGGCTGTTGCTGCCTCAAACATCACACATTAAAGGATGTGGCCAAACTTCTGTGAAACCACGTGGACAAGAAACAGGCTTTTTCTTGCTGAAAGGCAGGAAAGAATATCAAGCTACTTCCAGATAAAACATCCTGATCTCTTTAGCTCAGGCTGTTTTGACATAGTTCAGAGCCACTGCTTGCAGAGATGTTACACTGATGCAGTATGCAAGGATTAGAGGAACAAAATTCCTTTTAGATTAATCTCCAGGTTCCAGCACGCAGCAAATTAATTGCTGTAGCTGAGGGACCATGGACTGTTGCATGTAGCTTTTGCATGGCTGACCTGAGAGGCAGGACTGTGAATTTAGTGTCAGACTTCTATCAGAAGGATATTTGGCCTTACTCAGGAGCCATTGTGTGTCAAGCTAAAGCTGTCTGCCAGTTTCTTTGGGAAACAGCATAATCCATCTTAAACATGCTGCATTGCCATCAGCTGTCATTCTGGTGGTGTCACAGTAAGGGACCGTTTCACTTCATCCCAGCTCCTTGAGGCTGTTCCTTTGGAGCAGTTACACATCAGCAGCCATGGATGCTGGTGGTGCCAAGGAAGTGGTGTCTGTGTACGTGTAACATCTTGTGAAGCACTGCTTCTCTGAATTGGCTTGATGAATTGGGGAAAAAGGGGAAGCAGTAAGTTGGAACTGAGATTCCAGGTGGTAGGAAGGTGTGTATTCTTCCAGCACCTTCCTTCTTGTTTTCCTTTTCCAAGTTTACTCATTTCTAAGCACTGTCATAGGAAGGTGCTTGTGTAATTGAGTATTCAATTGACTCTGTTCTCTTTCAGGGCAGCACATTTTGTATGGGGTGGGGGAGAATCTCTTGTTAGGTGTATTTGGTATAGGTGGATAAAATGAGCCTGAGTTTAGGTTTCTAATCCCTTTGGAATGTTCTTAAGCATTTTTGGAGAGGAAGTAAAAGTCTGGACAGGAAACAATTTTTTTGACACTGAGCTGTCTTCCAGATGAATATGCCTTCATGGGAGCACTGATCATACAGGAGGTTATAAAGGAGCTGGTGGGAAAAGGTCTGAGTACTGCGAAAGTGTTGCTGCTAGCGGGGAGCAGGTAGGTATCCACAAGATTCCATTTGGTGAAGACAGAAGATTTCCACAGTAGAAGGCTGTTAAGGGAGAAGATCTCAGCAGTTCCTGAAACATTTCTTCTAGGAGTACAGTAACACTAACACAGCAAACCCTGTATCTCCGGTCAGTTTTCTCCTGTAAGTGGTACAACAGGGGATGATACAATATTACTTCATCAGCTTCTGGTCCAGGTCCACTTAAGAGAAAACCGAGAAAGTAATAACAAAGCTTTGCGTTCTTCTGTGCATCAAGAATGCTGGTTCCTGTTGGCCCACATCATAAGACACACACCTCCTGTGAATTGATTCAGGACACTGAAATAAAAACCAAACTTGCCTCACACAGGTGCTCTGGATCGTCCTGTGTTGCACAACGCTCTGGTACACTCAGTATATATTACACGGGAGTGTAATAGAGAAGTTGCAAGGAGTGAATTTGTCTCACTTCAGATTATTTTAGTTTTTGAGCTGCCAACCCCCTTGGAAATGATACAGAGCACATGTATCTCCCAGGAAAGAGAGTAACAACAGGACTTTGTTTCTGAGCTACCAGATCATTACTCAGCACTGGCTTTATTTCTGAGTTTTGCAAAGCAAGGAAATAATGGGGTGTTTACCAAGTTCATGGTGAATGGTTGGGTAGCTCTGCTGTGGGTAGATGAAGGTGTTTATAGCATGTCACTGCTGAAGAAGGTGTATCTGCTAGCAAGGTCTGTAACACCTGTGTGTACGCCTCATGACTGCAGTGTTGATGTTGCTGTTGCAGTGCTGGAGGGACAGGAGTGCTCCTGAATGTGGATCGAGTGGCAGAGCAGCTGGAGGAGATGGGTTATCAAGGGATTCAGGTTCGAGGTTTGGCAGACTCAGGATGGTTCCTGGATAACAAACAGTATCGCAGAACCGACTGTATTGATACCATAACATGTGCGCCAACAGAGGCCATCAGAAGAGGAATAAGGTACAATCAGATGCTCTAAAGTACACTACTGTAAGACGTTAAGAGTGTGGAAGAGATGTCCTTCTCTGTTCCTTCGCTTTGATACTTAGGGAGTATTTATTGTCTACGTCAGTGGTTTTCAATTATTTTATTGGAAAAGACAATAATGTAAAGTCTAGATGTGCGAAAGAATGTGTACAGTTTTAGATGCTCTAAAATGTGTTGATGGGACAGTGCTGCTGAGAGAGCTGTTCTATCAGTTGAAATTCTAATCAGAACAGAAACTAGGATATGGAGAGGGTACATTGTTAGGATTGCCCTGTGCCTCCCATTCTGTTATTGCTTTATCTTCTAGATACTGGAATGGCATTGTTCCTGAACGCTGTAAACTGCAGTTCAAAGAGGGAGAGGAATGGAATTGCTTTTTTGGATATAAGATTTACCCCACTCTTCGATGTAAGTACCAAAGGAGAGAGATCAAATGGATTTAGGGTTTCCTCTGGATCTGTAACTAACTTGGAGCAATCTGTTTTCCAAATTTTTTGTCTTTCTAGGCCCAGTCTTTGTTGTCCAGTGGCTCTTTGACGAGGCCCAGCTTACTGTAGACAACGTGCACCTAACTGGCCAGCCTGTTCAGGAAGGGCAGTGGCTCTACATCCAGAATTTGGGTAGAGAGCTGAGAAACACCTTGAAGGATGTGACGTAAGTGTTTGATTGAGAAAAACCTGGCTCATTTGTTTGTAAGGGACATTCTTATCTAGTGTCCTAGTGTTCTCAGACCTCTGCTGAAAAAGGAGTGGTGTAAATTTGGTGACTATTAGTTCATCTACATCAAGAATCTTGCCTTTTTCATTTTTGTGTAAAATTACAGCCTCTCCCTAGTCTGGAAGGTTTGACTCAGCAGGATTTACTTTGTCCTTCAAGACACAATCCATGTTTCTGTTTTTTTCTTTAGAGCGAGCTTTGCTCCTGCTTGTTTGTCGCACGAAATCATCACACGCAAGTAAGTGCTTGTGCAGATCCTGTGAGAGGTGAACGGGGATGCAACTTGGGAATGAACCTGTCCTGGCAGCCAGACCCCTCTGATGTGATCTGTACGGTTTGTCTTTTCAGTCACTGGACTGACATCCAGGTGAAGGGGACATCATTACCCCGTGCCCTGCACTGTTGGGATCGGAGCCTCCATGAGAGCAACAAAAATGGGAAGGCTCCTCTGAAAGGCTGCCCAATTCACCTGATTGACAGCTGTCCATGGCCTCACTGCAACCCCTCGTGCCCCACAATCAGGGACCAGTTCACAGGGCAGGAGATGAATGTGATCCAGTTCCTCATGCACATGGGTTTCGATGTTCAGAAGATGGCACAGCAGCAGGGCCTGGAGCCCAGTAAACTCCTGGGGATGCTCAGCAGTGGTAACTAGGGAGGGCTCATCAGAGGGGCAGAGATTAGATCAGGAGGAGAGAGAGAGACTCTCAGCCCTTCTCCCAAACTTTCTAATCTTCTTCCTTAATGTTCCTGCAGGCTGATGCATGCTCATACCCATGCGTACTCACACCTGTGCACTCACATGCTCCCACACTCTTCCACACTTACAGTGTGTCAAGAACAAAAAGGAAAAAAAAACCGAAAACAACAACAACAAAAAAAGGCAAGCAGCAATTTCTTGCTTACACTGTTTGGCTGGAACTTGTTCTCTCCAAACTCTTGGGCTAAGTTTCAGCCGGTCACATCCTCTTCCTGTGTTACACAAGGCAATCGGATACAGGGAGTAGCAAAGCAAAGCCATAAATAGCAGCGATGAGAACCTTCCCCAGATCTGGGACATCTTCCCTTGCCATGAATTTTACATCACAGACTTGTTACAAGTCGTGAAAAAAGCAAGCACTGGATTTCTTCTGTCCAACTAAAAGTGAAGGAATGATTGCATTACTTCCTGGAGGTTAGCATCTCATGCTGAGTCACAATATACACACGCAGGACACGCGCTAGGGATGGACACTCTTGTACTCAATTTATTCTTATTATTTTATAAAATGACTTTTTTATTACTTTTTTAAACTAAGCAAGAAATATAAATGATATTGTAACATATTTTTTTTTAAATAACGAAGAAACCTCTTGCTACTTTGGCAATGTGGACATATTTATTTTAATATGTAAAACGCTATTTATAAGGCCTGACCAGAGAACCATACCTATGTCTTTGTAAAGTTGTATATGCTGCTCATTTGAATGGGTTATCCTGATGGTCACTTGTGCCTGGGAGAGGGCTAAGGGTGGTGTTGATGTTTTGTATTAATTAGATTTCTGTGTTCTCCTTGCAGTGTTCCTTGTCATTGTTTCTCTGATGAAGAGCTTTTAATATAAGGTTTAAGTACAGAGACTTTCACCCAGCACCTGATGTTTGCAGACTTTCACAGCATTTTTGGCTTGCCTGTGATTTCCCCAGGTAGTCCACGGCATTGCATTGTAAGATGGAGGGAGGTCTGGCCTTGCTCTAAAGGCCTCTCTTCCAGTGAGGGAAATGTTTGATCAGAGCATCAGAAGCATTTGGAGCAGAAAAGGCAGAGAACACAAGACAAGCACCAACATATTTCTCTTCTACTCATTTGGGAGCACACCCACCTCAGCATAGAGAATCCCCTTTGATGGTAGTGGGAGGAGAACAAGGCAGGGATCGCTAATGCATGACTGAGGCTGGAGAGGAGACTGTTCCTTGGGTGGGAGCACGTGGGAGGCTGGAGCAGAGCTTCACCCTGCAGCACAGTGTGGGGGCGTGGGGAGACCTGCACGAGGAGCACAGCTGCACATCCCTACTGCACGAGGTCCTGGGACGAACTGTGTGTGCCTGCACTTGTGTACATGGTTACACAGCATGTAGGCCACAGAGAATTTGGGCCTGATTTTAGAAAAATTCCCTATACTTTCAAGGCAGACCTTGCCAGGTTACAACAGTGGTGCTGCTTGTGAGATCCCTTGTTTTGGGTGAGTAAACCCAAAAAATGAACCAAACTGTAGCCCTTCGGTTCCTTTTCCTGGACTTCAGGAAAAGTCAGGCAGGACCACACACAGACCACCACAATCAGCTATCTTCCTGTGCATGATGGGATTAACACAGATTGAAGATAAAGAAAAAACTAAAGAGAAAATGATTGGTGCTCCCAGTGAAACTGAAGAACAGGAAAACATCAGTGGAGTTTCCCTATGATCAGTTTGGAGATTACTGATCTCCTCTATATTTTAATGACTTGGGTATAAAAGTAGAATTGTCCTGATTATGTTTTTCATCTGTTTTCTGCTGTGCAGAAGCCAGTGACAAAAGGGCAAGACTGGAAGAATTCAGTGCCATGTGTTTGTATTCTGTGATCTTTTGACTAGATGAGGCTCTTTATTTCTGAGGGAAAAGTGGCTGTGGTCTGTCTGGTGCACTGCTCCGCCAGTGTGATTTTGGGGACCTTTGCCCTCTGCCAGCACTGACTCTGGTGCTGAGGGCTCTGCAGAGGAGCTCCACTTCCCATGGGAAAGCAGAAGCTGAGCAGCAGGACTAGCTCTGCCTTGAGCCCCGGCGTCACTGATGGGGTGATGTGTCCTTAGGTAGGCCATGATATGGGGTGTCCCTGTGCTTTCTGTTGGTCCCTGGGCAGATGGGAAGCGATGCACCAGAAAGTGCCACAACACAGAAAGTGACCCACTGCCAATGAAGCCTGGAAAACTGCTAGAAGTGAAGGATTAATAGAGAGTCAGGAAGGGCAAGATTTCGGGATGAAAACCTGTTCACCTGGAGTTCCTCAGCTGTCCTGCTGCATTTCCTGGTTATTGTGATGTTAATTCCACCTCAAATGAATGCAGGCTTTTGTACTTTTAGCACCAGAGGCCTTTCTAAAGAAAATGGAAGGGACTTGAGATGAATGAAAGAGACACTGAGGTTACAAGATGGTGACAAAGTTGAAGGTAGGCACATTTTATTGTTACAGCCAAAAATTTGTACTGTTCTCATGTGAGCCATTCCAGCAGTAATTTTTTCTGCTTCCACACTGGGATGAGCACTGCAGGTGAGGAATCAGCAATGCTGCTTGTGGGGTAAGGGAGGAATTTTTCTACTATGTTGTGGTGAAAACATTCACCCAGTCCCATTCTGAAACTACGTCAGAAATTTTGTTCGGGGCTTTTAGAGATAGAATCAAGACACTTCTGGGTAGAGGTGAAGTGTGGGGAGCACTGTAATACCAGGAATGGCTCACTGTGAAAGCTTTGATCTCACAGGAGGGAGGGTTTGACACTATTGAAGTCTGTGTTCCAAAGCAGAACTAAGAATAACAAAGCAATTTTTTTAAAAACAATTGTATTCGGTTGTTCCATTCAGAGAGACAAGAAAAACTGACTTCCACATAAAGTAAAAGAGAGACAGGGAAGAGTTTAAGGAAATGTTGAGGTTGGGTGCTGTAAACCTTCACAGCCACAAGCTGTCACACAAAGCACAGCAGGTAAATGTATCACTGCTCCATATCAACTGCAGCAAAGTGAGTCAGCTTTTATTCAGCCTCTGGCCTAAATCCTTTCTTTTATAGGGTTTGTGCTGCCTTAGGGCTTGTGCCCCCACTCAGGGGCTCTTGGGTCTGCAGGACAGAGCTCTTGTTCCTGCAGCACAGCCGTATCACAGCCCACTGCCACAGCCAGCCACCTCCCCTCAGCGCGGGGGGTTGTGTGGAGAACGGCAGCATTCCAGTGACCCCAGAGTTTCTAGAAGAACAGCAGAAGGATAATCAAGAGCCTTTGATGGAGCTCGCAGCTTCAGTGTTAAATAACACCCGCTCCCAACAGCTGAGTGGGGGCAGGACTCATTCCAGAACTATTAATAAAGCCCCTATTTATACTCCAGGTTCCTGTGAACGGTGCAGCAGAAAGCTACAGCTGCCGAGCTAAAATGGAATAAATGTCAGCCTCCAGGGAAAGCACCATCCTGTGGGAAACGAGACAGCCAAAGGACAGCACAGAGGCAGGTTTCAGACCTGAGGAAGCAGAGAGCGAACGGCAGCACCCTGAGCTTACAGCCAGTGGGCAGAGCCAGCCAGTCACCTCCCTGCAGCCGCAGGTCTGTGCAGAGAGCTGCCAGAGATGCAGCGTCAGAGGCAGCTCCCACTGATGCCGGCAGAGACCAGCGGGATTTGAGCTGCCACTCCACTGAGCTGGGACCAGGTGTGACTCAGGGCAAAAGTGCAAGAGCCAAAAAAGACGTTTGAGGAGGCATTGGGTGCATTGTCTGCTGGACCAGAAAGATAATGGAGAGCACGGGAGGGCCATATCTAAACACAGCTGCGGTGACTTCCCCTGTAGGAATAGCTCGATTGCTGCAGATGACCTTCGGATGTACCACGTTCAGCCTGGTTGCCCACCAAGGGGGGTTCAGTGCCGCATATGGCACCTTCTGCATGTTTGTCTGGACCTTCTGCTTTGCCATCACTGTGTTCATCATCGCCTGTGAGTTCACACACCTGCACAGCTGCCTGAGCCTCTCCTGGGGAAACTTCACCGCTGCTTTTGCCATGCTTGCCACACTCATGTCCATCACGGCTGCAGTGATCTACCCGCTCTACTTCGTCCAGGTGGGCTGTTACCCCATCGGCTGTGAGGTGAGAGATTTCCGCATTGCAGCCAGTGTCTTCGCGGGCCTTCTGTTTGTCGCGTATGCCACTGAGGTGTTCTTAACCAGGGCAAAACCGGGACAAGTCACCAGCTACATGGCTACTATCTCTGGGCTCTTGAAAATCGTTCAGGCCTTTGTGGCCTGCATCATTTTTGGGGCACTGGTGAACGACAGCCAATATGGTAAATACGTGGCGACACAGTGGTGTGTGGCTGTCTACAGCTTTTGCTTTGTGGTGACAGTGGTGGTAGTGGCCTTCAGTGTCACAGGTAAGACTGCCTTGCTGTGGTTCCCTTTTGAGCGTTCTGTGGTCATCTACACCTTTGGGGCTGTGCTGCTCTACATGAGTGCTGCGGTCATCTGGCCAGTGTTCTGCTTTGACAGCAAGTACGGCTCCCCGCGACGCCCTGGCCTCTGCGCCAAGGGCAAGTGCCCCTGGGACAGCCAACTGGTGATTGCCATCTTCACCTATGTCAACCTGCTGCTCTATGTCTTGGACCTGGCGTACTCCCAGCGCATCCGCTTTGTCTCACACCTCTGAATTGTGGGTTGGCCTCTGTGGAGGCATCCCAGTGCTGTGAACCACTGAAGATGCAGAGGGACGGGGCGAGGAGCAGGGAGGTGCTGGGCAGGCACGTGCACAACACCATCAGCCAAACGTCAAGGTGAGGACTGACTACACTAACAAATTAATGACCTGGAGCAGGTGGGCTGCAGCCGATGCAAAGCACAGCCCAACTCCCCCATGGTTCTGCCTCACCTTCCTTCCTGGTGCCAGCGCAAAGGAATGACACAGCTCCACGTGCATCTGCAGACAGCAGCAATGCTTGTAGCCACAGCAGCAAGGCTGCCGACTACCAGGTTATTGAGCCAAATATTAGGAAAGACACCAAGGATTTTGAAACTGTTAACCAGTGCTTAATGGTAACCAAGTGACTACTCGGGAAGTGGAAAAGTTAAAATCTGCACGAAGGAACACCAGTTCAGGAGATGAAAATCAATCCCTCAGAGTTTGGGTTACTTTGGGCTGTGTGGTGTGACGTGGAATGCCTGCAAGTGTGGGCAGTTCAGTCTGGGTGTTTCTGAGAAGAACATCATAGCTATAACAGTATTTTGAAGGTTACCAGTCTTTTTCCTTCCTCTCCTTCGCTGTCTAGCACAGAAAAGGAATACCCTCAAGTGCACACCTTGGAGGAGGCTTAGGATATTCCTATTTAGCAAACACTGAGTCACTACAGAAATGAAAATTTGTAAAGTCGGGGCTCTACTGCTGAGAATCAGGTTGCAGAGCAGAGCCAACCTGCAAAGTGACTGTGTGTGACCTGCCATCCTCACTTGAGCAGCACAGAAAGTACCTTGGCACGTGCTCTGTCTTGATTCATCGGCCACCATTTCTTTACACTGGTGTCAAGGGTTTTTCTTCTGGAGGCTTGAAGATAAATTCGGGGGGGGTGCGAAAGGGGAGGCAGAGACTAACTGATCTCATGGTGCTGCACAAGAGACCAAACCAGGCAGGGAGAGGGCATGGACAACACGGGACATGACAGAACTTGCACACAGTACCCCAGAGCAGCTCAGGCGCAGGATTCCTGAGCACTCTGCATCACTGAGTAGCTGAATTTCTCGGACCCATCCCTGACGAAACACCCACTTTGACGTTCCACACTTCTCAGCTCAGATTTCAGGTTCCATAGGAATCTTCATTTGTTCCAGGGAGAAGCCAGAGTGTCCAAGTGCTTGTGCAGCACATGCAGACTTGAGTGATTTGATTAACATCTCCAGTAGCTGCCTGTCAGAAGCAAGATTTATTTTTTACCCAAAATAAAATAAAGCTGAATGGCAGATGTACGCTTACATCTCCTGAGATCTGTGTGCTGTCACCCTCCTCTCCACACTTTCACTGCAGCGGACACAGCCCTTTCTGCATGAAAGCAGAGCTCACTTTATTTTGATGTACAAAGCCTGAACACAGACCTAAAAAAGTACAGACACAAGACAGCAAGACATCTGAGTGGATTCTTTGCAGCAGAATGACTCAGGAATAAGGAAGGAAACTTACTTTTCATCAGTGCTTTGTGTGGGGTTTGAAAACCAAAGGGAAAACTTGTTGGGACAAATTATGTTGAATAATTCTGAGCAAGGACCAGCCCTTAGCAGTGGGGAGCATTAGCCAGGAAATGGGACAAGAATTGGGATCCAGCACAAAGGAATAGCCTTCCAAGGGGGTTTTCTCTTCTGCGAGTTCCAGTGAAGGGCAGGAAGTCTGGAAGATGTGGTCCAACAGGAGGCTGGTAGTTCAAGACCCAAGGCTATCTGCCATAGATATAAACCAGGAACTTTATTTCTTGCCACCCAAACAAATTACAGGTTGTACAACTACAAAATGCTGACTTGGAAAAGGAAATCCACTTGTGTTGGAGGAGTCAATTTACAAAGAGCCACTGCATACAAAGGGACCTTGAGCATTTATGATGTATTCCTGTTAAACGCATCAATGTGGATAAATTAAGCTGTGTCACACTTGAAAATTACTTATTTTTTGTTATTACAGATCACTAAAAACCAAACAGGTGCCTGTGAAGCACCATGGCTTTTGTTATAAAATTCAATCCAGAGAGCCCAGGAACATTGCTTGAGGAAAGCCCCATCCTGCAGGCTCTGGTGTGGCTATGGGAGGCTGAGGGGCTGGGGAAGGGGGTCAGCAGAGGCAGGAGCACACAGAGGGGTGCTTGTCCCCAGGGATGACACTGCCAGTCACTCAGGCAGTGGCAGCTGTTGGAAAGCTCCTTGGCTGATAGCATACGGCTGAGCCAGGCACTGCTGGCTTCCTGCTGGGAAGATTTTGCACCAAGTAGGAGCAAGAGCAGAAACATGGTAAAATCTGCCAATGCCATGAGTTGATGCAACTTACACTGAGCCAGGGACAAAGGGCCAGAGAGAAACTGGTACCTGGGAAACAATGAGGGCAAAATTGAGTGCCTTCACAATAAGGGGAAAGAGAATTTAACATGGAAATCATGATCTCGCTGACTGGAGGAGTGGAAACACAAGTCATTGCCAAGAACAGTGTGTTCAGATTTAGCTTTCTCAACTGCCAGCCAAAGGCTGAGCAAAAAATGTGAACATGGTCAAAATGGCAAAAAAAGATTGTGTGGACAACAATCCTCTCTTTTAGGAGAAAAAAAATAATAAAAAAAATCAAAACCTCATGCTTCAGTGGTTAAAACACTCCCCAACCATTGGAAACTATGAGATTGCCCAATCCAGGACAGAGAACATCTGATATCTGCTCAGCAGGATTTACCAACCAGCTCTGTCATGATTCAGTTCACCAAACCCTCTTCATTTCCAGAGTGTATCTACCCCTTTAATTAATAGATGATGATCAAGTAGCTCGCCATGAACCAGGTTCCCCCAGTCACCAACCATTCCCAACCTTATTTGGTAAACTAATGTTAGGATGTATGTGTGTTCGTTAATTACGGACTTGTGGCTGCAGCCAGTCTAGACAGCACCCAGAGGATTCCAGCCTGGATAGATTAAAATCGGAATCGTTAATGGGTTGGGTTTGGGTTTTCCCTTCTCTTTTGGAAGCCCGGGGTTAAGCATCCCCAAAAGACAGCGTTTAGGAACATTTATCAACAAAAGAAAACCCCACTGAGATTTATTTCTGTCAGTAAAGGAGCATGAAAAAAATAAAAATGAAACCAGGGAGGTAAGATGATATTTCGGAAAAAAAGCAGTGCCTGCTTCCTGGGTTTTACAGGAACACTTCACACCGGCCCGGTCTCTCCACAGCCCAGGGCCGCAAGGCTCTGATGGAGGCCACCCCCGGTCCTCGGGGCACGGCGGGAGGCCGCACTGCGCCCGGGCCCGGATGGGAATCGGGCGACGGAAAAATCGGGCCCCGTTCACGTGCAGGGAAATCCCTCGGGAAACCTACGGTCAATTCCCAGAGCACGAGGTGCGGCCGCTCCGGGACCCGCGGCCGCCGGACCGCTCTCCTCAAGACCGCTCTCCGCAGGACCCGCAGGGTCGCCTATGGGCCCGCCAGGGAGGCACCGGAACGTCCCGGGCCGGCCGAGGCGGAGGGGTGGCGGGGAGGGGGGAACCCGAGCAGAGTAAGCACACGGGGACCCAGAGTCTCTTCTGGCGCCCGCTGCGCCCCGGCCCCGCGGGGGTCCCGCTCTCCGCGGGGAAGGTGGCCGGGGACGACCGGGCCCAGAGAGGGCGGTGCTGGCGCGCCAACCCCGGCGGGCGGCTGGCGGC
>VZTD01004861.1:265982-284235 GCA_013397725.1 Rhagologus leucostigma
GCGGTGGGACCCCCGGCCCCGGGCCCGCCTGCAGCCCCCACCGCCGCCCTCTCTTTCCTTCCGCAGGGCGCGGGACCCCATCTTCACGCTGGCCGAGCCGCTGCGCCCCGGGGAGGAGGGCACGCACTCGCGGAAACCGGTGGCGCCGCCCCGGGAGGAGCCCCGGGAGCAGGAGCAGCCCCGGGAGCGGGCGGAGGCGGCGGTCGGGCGGCCCGGGGGGTGGCTCGGCNGTGATGGCGTGGCGCCGCAGAAATAAACCGTGTTGGCTACGCTGGTGCCTCCGCCTCCTCTGTCACCGCTGCGGGACGGGCCCGGGCCCGGGGGAGAGCGACGCTCTCCGCGCAGAGCTGCCTTGGAGCACCGGGCGAGGAGGAGCGAACGGGACCGCTCCGGAGCCGGGAGCGCCCTTGGGCTCGGCCGCGTAACGGGCCTCGGTGGGGCCGGTCGGTTCCCCCCCGGGCTACAGCTGGCACCTGCCGCACCACGACCGGCTCACTGCGGCGGGAGGGAGCGCTGCTGCGGGCCCTGGTGACCGGGCTGTACCGGCACAGCCCTGCCCGGCAGCAGAGAGACCTTCAGCCTCGAAGCCTGGGGCAGATTGCCCGCAGCTTCCAAGGAAGCGCGTCTCGGTGTGCCCGGGCTGACCCAGCTCTTCTCTTTCCAGCTATGACATGGTGCACTATGGCCACTCGAACCAGCTGCGCCAGGCGCGGGCCATGGGCGATTACCTGATCGTTGGAGTCCACACGGATGGTAAGAAGTTTTACCAGGTTTCATCTCCCGCAGCCCCTCAAATTGCCCAGCAGCATTAGCCCCAAGAGAACCAAGAGCTGCTGATAAGGTCAGGCTTCTTCCTGCATCTGCTCCAGGAGCAGTAGCCTCCAAGAGAAAAATGTCCCTTCTCTGGGAGTGGAGTTACCCCTGTCACACTTTTGTACTGAGGATTAGGTGGGTCAGATCTTGCAGGCTCCGAGGGTTGATCTGCATTCTGTGCTATAAAAACAGTTGAAACTGCTGAAAATCAGTCTGGTTTTGCTGGTAGGAGCTGCAGAACTTATGTTCCAAAACAAGTTACTGTGTGGAGAAAATTCATTTCAAGGCCATCTGGAAGTTAAGTGCCAGAAACAAGTTCTTGCATGTGAAGATATATTTTAAATGGGTTTATGGATGCAGAATTTCTAGTATGAACCAAGCATAGTATGAAGTTACTGTTTTAAGAGGGAAATTTTCCCTAGCGGGGATGCCAGGAGGCTCAGCTCATCCCCTCAGGAAGAAGTATCTGGGTACAGGAAAGCACTGAGACCTTTTGCCCTCTGAGTGAATTCCAGGGCCCTTGTTAAACACTTAGATCAGAAAATATTTTGATTCAGTTGCATTTCCTATCTAGGTCTTCCTTTGCTACCATGGGCTGATCCCGAGCTGAGGATAGGCCTGCAGTGAAGTTCACCTGCCCATGAAATGAGTGAGGCAGCTGTGACTGAGAGTCACTGTAGCTGCAGGACGTGCTTCTAACTGGAATAACTGGAATTTTGTTTGGCACACAGAGGAGATTGCCAAGCACAAGGGTCCCCCCGTCTTTACGCAGGAAGAGAGGTACAAAATGGTGCAGGCCATCAAGTGGGTTGATGAGATTGCTCCTGGAGCTCCTTATGTCACCACGCTGGAAACCCTGGACAAGTACAGCTGTGACTTCTGCGTGCATGGGGGTGAGTGGTGTTTAAGGCAGTGGCTGTGCTAACACGGGCCCTCAGGGCTGTGTGCTCCAGGTGCCCTGCTGCAAACTGAGCACTGTCCCGGCTGGCGCGGGGGGTCGGGGATACCTGATGTGTGTAGAGCTCTGCCTTCTCAGCACCTGCACTGGGGGGTCGGGGTACTCCATGATACAGATCTGCCTTCCCAGTGCCTGCACTGGGCTGCACAGCTGCTCCTGGTCTGGTGGTCTGGAGAAACATGTCAGTGTGCTCAGAATCTTGAGAGTGGCCAGGGCCCTTGGTTTTAACTTACAAAGGTGAAATGTGTTGTTTAAAATTATCCCGAGGTTGCCCTTAGCACCAGCAGAAATTTGTGCAAAGGGGAAAGCCATTTACAAAACTTAAGTGTGAAAAACACTATTGAAAAGGTAAGCATGCAGAAATACAATCATGTTTATATCTACTTATCCTGGGACAAGGTTAGGTCTGAAAAGCTTCTCTCTTTATCCAGCTGATAAGCTGTTCAGTGGCTCAGCTGACCGTGTGGCCAGAGACCTAGTTCTTACTGTGAACACTTTTTGGTGTACAGTTGCTGGAGAGAACCAGTGTTCTGAGGAAATGTTCTTGCTGTGAGACTCTGTCCCTTCCTGGGCTGTTGCCAATGCTCATTAAGCCTCAGCCCTTCCTCCCTGCCCCTCTGAAGGAATTTTGTTAGTTTGACCAGGAGTAGTCTTTGCACTCATTTCGTGTATCTCTCATCTGATCCCAGCCACCTGCTATTGATAAGCCAAGGATTTCACTAAATGTAAATAAATCCTTAATCTTTAGAAGATAAATACGCTTTTTTCACGTGGATTGAGTGGTTATCAAATTCCTCATTAACTTCATTGCCTGCGCTGAACGTGTTTGGTGTACGTGACCCCTTACAGGGCTTGGTGAGCGGTTATGATGGTAGAGGAGTGCTTGTGTCCTCTGTTCCAATTCATCCCCTCTGCCACGTCATTCTGTGCTTCTCCTGAGCAACACGCCTGCACCGGCAGTTTTGCCGGGTTGTGTTTGTGCAAAAGCTGAGTTTGGAAATAGCTGAGCTTACCTGAGAAGGTGACAGCAATCCTGCTATTTGTGCCTCTCTTGGCATGCCAAGCTGTGCTGGCAGTGTGTGCCCTCCTGCTCCTGTGCTCTGAGGGGAGGGTGTTGGGTTTTAGGAGAACTGAGCAGGACTGAGCCACCCGACTGTGTGGGCATGCTCATGGACTGCCCTCTGACTGTTTTGGCAAAGGGAAAACAGCTTAGCTTTTGCTTGTGAAGGCTTTGTACCATCACCAAAAGTATGTGAGAGGTGTTTCTGCAGAGGAAGTTGGGAGCCATGTGCCGGGGATGAACCGGAATTGCCTCTGTAGAAGGGTCGCTGGATGTCGCCGTGGAAGTGCCATTGAGAGGAAGAACTTTCCGCTGGGTGAACTGTTTCATTGACTGAAGACTTGTAACATGAACCACTGGTTAAAACCAGTCCTAGAAGAGCTAAAAGGTGCTTTTTAAAATCGACATGGATAGTACCTGTTTATTGTCATTCAGACAATAATCAGCTGTGCCTGCTGCTGCAGGGCACCCAGCAGTGCACCAGATGGGTAATAGTGTTTAGTATCCAGGAATATCCTTGTTTCCACAGACACAGCAGTCTTAAAAACCCCTGGCATTTTTGTGGGGCACAGGACATGTCCCTTGTGTATGCACAGGGATTTGGATTGCAGAGTTCCAGTCTGGCTCTAGGTGTGTGGGACCTGCACAGCTGCTGCTTTTGTGCAGGAGAGCTTGGGTACAGTTCTGAGGCTTTTCTCTCTCTGCAGATGACATCACCTTAACTATCGATGGCAAGGACACCTATGAGGAAGTAAAGACAGCAGGGCGATACAGGTAACCTCTTGCTGCTTACCTGTTTATCTTGTTTTGGGCAGAGTTTCTGGGAATTTGTGCCCTGAAGGGAAGTCAGATGAAACATACCTATCTTCAGATCACACCTGAACTTGGCTGTGTGTGTGTCAGAGCTTCAATTGCTCCCAGCACTTTGGCTTCAGGGAAGGGGGGCAGACAGTCCTGCCCAGTGAGGCTGTCTGGTTCCTGGCAGATGCTGGTTCTGGTTTTAAAGCCTCACTGGGAGTTGGCTCTGTTGGGAAGTCCGAGTGAGAGAAGCGTTGTTCACATGAGCAGTTGCTGTGGCGTGAGGATGATGCAGAGGCTCAGCAAATAAATGCTATACTTGAGAAGGAAGGCTTCTTCAGGACAGCCCCTGGTTTGGATTGATCAAGTGTCGCAGGCGTTCCTGTGGTAATGGTGGGAAGACAGAGGCATACACTCCCGTGGCTTCTGCTTCATCCTTTGCTTATCTCCCGCAGGGAATGCAAACGCACTCAAGGCGTGTCCACCACTGACCTTGTTGGCCGCATGCTGCTCATGACTAAGGCTCACCACAGCAACATAGTGAGTCAGAGGGCTCTGGGTGGGAGGTGGAGTACAGGGCATGTGCCACCTCTTCCCTTCTGCTGCCCCAAATGGAGTAGAGCGAAGGAGTAGAGCTCCCGGGCCTTGCTCCCAGGTGCATGGAGAACGGGCAGTGGCAGCAAAACAACCTGCTTATGTTTGCTTCAACGTGTCTGAGATCACAGTGTGATGGGACAAAGATTCTGATGTCTCATGATCAGTGTGGGCCTCGGGAATGTTAGGGAACTGCAGGCAAGCCCATGACTTCTCCCAGGGTGAAACAACACGGTGCAGGCACGTTGATCTGTCAGCCAGGTGCTGCCAGAGTTGGAAACTCCTCTCCCTTCCCACTGAGCTTCATGTTTCTGCTTTCTGCTGTCTCTAGTCTGATCAGACCTTTCTTGACTCTCCTCTCTGGTTGGGAGCTAACCTAACTAGGGAAAAGTAAAATAGGTGGTTTTATGTCAGGTAATGAGTTGATTTTACTGAGTAATAAAGGAATCTGTGAATAGAATCACCTGGATAACTGCAGGAACAAGTGACCCACAGGCGAATTCAGGGACAGAGGGAGACGTTTTGGTGTGCTGAGCTGTTAAATTGGCTTAGCTGTAACACAGGAGTTCACACTGAGATCTGCCCAGTGCTGCTGGCTGCTGCAGAGACCTAAGCCTGGCTCTCGTGAGGGTCTTTGGCAGGAGAAGGGATGCTGTCCTGTCAGGGGCTTGCCGGGCTGAGAGAGGATGCAGCTGTGCAGCACTCTTGGGGCTGCAAGTTGGGCAAGAACCACCTTTGCTGGTGGTGCCAAGCTGGGATCAGATAAGGACACATTTCCTCTGACTCATGCTGGGACAGGACTCTGGTTTAGGTATTAACCAGTTTGTCAGCATTCAGTGCCCTGGATGCCTGGTGTGCATTTTGAGCCTGGCCTTCCCAGCACTTCCCACACACAAGTATATCTTGGTTGGATGAGCTGTGCAAGTGCTTAAACATTTTGACTCTTTATCTCCCTTCAGGATGAGGACCTAGACTATCGGAAGCACACTGACAACTTTGGGAAGGTAATGTGAGTTCTGGTCGTGGACGTCTGGTTGTTGTCCTACCCGAGAAGGATTCCCAGTGTGCTTTCTGACCTGTTGCAGGCTTGTTTGTCCTCCCACATGTAGCACTAACATCGTGGTGAATGTCTGCTGTCCCTGTACGGCAGCGCCTGCAGTGGGTGTGATGGGCAGGTGTGGCACAGGGCAGCACATGAGCTGTCCTTCAGTGGGACCACAGGGCTGCTGTCCCCACTGAGCCTGTGCTGGGTTCCTTTCTTGTTGTAAATTACTTCCTGCCACTTCCCTTGGGACCTGAGTGCCTGTGGTTTCAGTCCAGGGACAGCCTCTGTGGTTGCTCCTCTCAGTGCTTGTGTTGTTTTGAAGGTGTTGTATTAGGTTTGGGAGGTGTTGACACTGCAGGCACATGGCCACACTGTGTTGCAGAGCTCGAGGGCAGCGCAGCCCTCTCAGCATTCCAGCTGCCGGGTCCAGCTTGCAGCTCACACTGCTTCTAAAAAGCTATCAGCCCTGTTTATTTCCTTGGCAGCTGAATTGTCCCTGCTTAATGAGCTGCACCAGCAGCTTGAGCAAGTCTTTTTTACTCACAAGGGGTTTGCTGACCTATCTGAATCATCCTTAGTTCCCCACTATTTGGGGGGTTTTGAGCAGGTGTTATGGGGCATATTGCTCCAGCATGGCTGTTTCCTGGGGCTTGGATCTGGGTAGAATGGATCAGGGCACTGGGTACCCTACATGACCTCGACAGCTGAGCTGTCTGCGTGCTGCCCTTTGCAGGGCCTGCTGTGGCCTCAGCTGCAGTACGTGTGTCCTGCCAAGTCCCGTGGAGCAGCTTTGGGGGAGCATAGCAGGTGACTTGGTGGCTATTTGCACAACTACCACGTGGTGGGGACCACGCTCTGTCCTCAGAGCTGAGGGGCCAGACAGGTGCCCTGAGGCTTGGCAGAGCATAGGTTAGTCTCGTGTTGTCTCCTGAGCACGTCTTGCTTCTCATGGAAATCCAAACCTGCCCTGTTGTCTTCCTCCTTCCTGAGCTTTCCTCTTGGCATCTCCTGAGCTGGCTGCTGAGGGGATGATTTAGAGCATAAAGGGCTTTTGTGAAATTGCCTAAATACTTGATGCCAGGAATGTGGACAGTCCAAGGTGCTGGGAGTTGTTACAGTTGCCAGCAAATTCAGACGAGCAAATTTCCCAGCACTGTGCTCTGTGTTGTCCAAACCTCCTCACAGAGCCTGAAAAGAAGCTGTGTCTGGTGTATGTTTCCACAGGGGCCCAAAGGTCACAGTCCCTGGACTGGTGTCTCGCAGTTCCTGCAGACATCCCAGAAGATCATTCAGTTTGCATCGGGGAAGGAGCCGCAGCCAGGAGACACTATCATCTATGTGGCTGGAGCCTTCGACCTGTTCCGTATCCTTGAGTCTCTTTGGTTGCAGCAGTGGTCTTTGTTTGGTGTTCTCATGTTGGGAGGCACCAGAATGGATATTTGCCTCGTTTTTTTTTCCTTTTCTGTAGCTGCGCATGAGAGAGGAGTCAGGAGTGAGTTCTTCCTGGCAGTTTCTTAGTCACAGGATGCTGAGAAAGAAGCTATAGCTCCTCTGTGGAGCGATCTGTGGCTATTGGATTTCAGGAAAACAGTTGGATATTCTCAACACTCTAATGATTGTGGTGAAGACTGGCTGCCAGAGACCAAGAGACTGCAACACAGCATCTGGAGCTGACACTCCGTTCCTGGGGCAGGCTTTGAGGCTTTGTGCCAGAACATCTGGAACAAGTAGAAATTCTGGATAGAGGCAAAGCTGAGTCCATGTAAGGTGGAGCTGAAAAAATCTCTGGCCTTTGCCCAGAACCGCTGGAACCTGAGGAGGGAGGCAGCATTGTTCTTGGAAATAGGCAATTAGTAGTGCAAGAATAAAATCCTAGGGATTCCCATCTCCCACTGTCGTTTTTGAGTGACTCTATTTCTGTCTTCCTTCCTCTAATTTCCATGTGAGCTTCAGTTCCTTAAACAGATCTGCAGATGTTGGTCACGTAGACTTCCTGGAGAAGGTTCACCAGTTGGCAGAGAAACCTTATATCATTGCTGGGCTGCACTTCGATCAGGTCCGTGTAGAACCTGTCCAAAGGCAGAGCAGCTTGGCCCTGTTCTCTGAACCAGGCAGGCTGTGCTCCGGGAGACAGGACAGGGATGTATTGACCAATACGGGAATTTCATTTTGGGAGAGAGCAAGAGGGAAAGGAGTTATTCTGTCTCTCTTTTGACTGTGCCTGGTGCTTTGCTGTAGGAGGTGAATCGCTACAAAGGGAAGAACTATCCCATCATGAACATCCATGAGCGAACCCTCAGTGTCCTGGCCTGCAGGGTGAGTGGATGTCTCTGTGCTGTTCCAGCAATTGCCTGGAGCCCGATGGTGCTCACTTGTGCTCAGTGATCTTGCATGAGTTCCTTGGTGTGCCCGGAGAAGACAGACAAGATGAATCACTTGAGGCTGCCGGAGGTGCTGATGAACTCTTGGGAGGCTCTGCTGGGCTCCTGTGCCATTCTGGCTGATCCGAGCTGGTGACCCACCCAGCTGCTCTGCCAGCAGTGACAGGGCTGGACTGGGCCATATAGGGGGCTGTGTGGCTCTGCATAGACAGACATGTGCCAGTAGAAAACTCTGCTCCCTGCAGCAGGGGGGAAAATTCCTGGGACAAAATTGTGGGGAGCCCCAGAAATGTGTGCCCAGAGCAATTAACTTTTGGATTTGCTCTGTAGGCACAGAAAGGACATTCTGTAGAGGAACAAAAAGCTGCTGTGTGACAAGCAGTTGCTGCTGAACCCACTTCCCTGTTCCCTTATTTGAACTTCTGAGTCTATAGCCAGGTGACCTGCTCAGGTCTCCTTAAGAAGCAGCTGGCTTCTGGCTTGGGGTTGAGTTTTGGGCTTTTGTTTGAAGGGGTTTTTTTCAAATCTGGACTCTACCTGGTTCCTTTTTTTAGTATGTCTCAGAGGTGGTGATTGGAGCTCCCTATGCTGTCACTGCTGATCTGCTGGATCACTTCAGGGTGAGTCCTTGCATACGGATGGACATGAAGATGCTGGTGTGTGATGTGCGTGGGGAGCTGAAGTGGTGCAGGACAACACGGGTGCAAGGAGGGAGTGTCCTGCTCAGTGGGTTACAGGGAGCTCTGGAGGGACTGCCAGGCTGGTGCAGGAGAGTGGCTTTGCTGGTCTCCAGGCTGTGCTCAGTGGGAGTAGTGGCAGGAAACGTCCTTGTCATCTTTTGGATCTTGTCAGTGACTTTTGTGTACTTCTCCAGGTAACACTTGTTTGTCATGGGATGACTGAGGTGGTGCCAGACAAGGACGGTTCTGATCCATATGAGGTAAAGTACCAGCTGCTTTGTCAGCATTTGATAGACAGAGCCTGCTTGTGTTCCTGGACTGAGGAGGTGTACTGCAGAGGAGGCTACCTGGGCAGGGCTTTGGCAGGTGATGCAGCTTTTCATCCACCCTTGAGGGTAGCTCCGTGGAGCAGTCAGTAAATCATTCCCAAGAGCTCCACTCTTCCAGGCATTGTTTTGCTCTGCCTGTTTCTGATGCCTTCATGGCAGGGTGAGAAATCCTGTGTGCTTTGCTCTCTGCCAGTCCTGGGCAGCTCTCGTGCATGTGGGGCTTTGCTTTCAGCACGTTTGTTCTGCCTCCAAGGAGATCGCTGTGCATCCTGCCTGTCTGGCCACCACAGGACTTGCCACAACTCAGCTCAGCTGTCACTGCTGAGCTGCACACACACGTCCCACATGTTCTCACAGTCCGGTGCTGTATCTGTTTGCAGGAACCAAAGCAACGCGGCATTTTCCAGCTGGTGGACAGTGGAAGCAATCTCACCACAGATCTAATTGTGCAAAGAATCATCAAGAACAGGTTGGATTTCTTTGTCTCCCAGTTCTGTCACATACTGTTCCATCCAGAGTGTCTGGGGACTGATTAATGAGACCAAATAGGGAGAGAAGGGGTTATCTAAAGGCATAGAGTCAGCAAACTTGTCCTTCCTCTTTCATAGCTTGGGCAGACTGTAAATGTGGTTGTACCAGTCTGTACAGGGAAAGGAGCGGCTGAACTCTGCTGTGTCAGAATGTGCTGCATGGCACATTTATTGGTTTTTCTCTTTTAATGATAAGTTTCTTTGCTGTATCCTGGGGGAAAGAGCATGTTTCTTCTCTCAGAGCTTTGGTCTTTTAGGCCTGAGTCCTTCACCTTCAGCACCTTGGCTCACATCAGTGATAAATTTGATTTTGGTGTTACAACACCCAGGACAGCCCAAGAATGGAATAGCAGCTTCTTCCACAGAGGGAGAAAGAAGTAGTGTGGGACCAGTGTGGGAGCCCAGGACTGCAGTGATGGCAACAGCCATGGGAAGCTCTGGGAGAGGCTCTGGAGGAGTCTGGGGATCCTGGCGGGTCTCTGAAGTGCTCTCAGAACAGAGCAGCACAGGAGAAGGCAGTGCTCTCCTGCTCCAGGTGCTTTTGTCTACAAGAGGTAGGGATGAATGAGAATCTCACAGCATTGTGTGATTTATGCAGGCTGGAGTTTGAAGCTCGCAACCAGAAGAAAGAAGCAAAAGAGCTGGCTGTGCTGGAGGCCATGAGAAGGCTGGAGGAGGAGAAGCACTAGACTGCAGAGCATGGATATGCAGGCCACGGAGCGCTGCAACTTCACCCTCCGGGAGAGCAACAGCTCTTCAGGAAAGGGCCCCCGAAGGGGGGCAGCACTGCTGGCACGCAGGATGTGCTGTCCTACCCTCTGCTGTCCTAGCTCCTCCTGCACTAATTATGCAGACATAACGAGTTGGGATTCCGCTGCCTAGTTTTATCTCCGCTAATCAGTCCCCGACCCCTTTCCCAGGAGGAGATTTGACAAAAAAAAGGTTTTAATTATAACTAATGTTTTAACATGTTGATGTGCTTTTACCTTCTGCCATTTCTGGCTCTTAGTAGGAGGGGAGTGGAGGAGGTGCCCATGCCCCCTTGCCCTGCCAGACTCTGCTGGACTGACCGGGGTCTGCATTCCGGAGCAGGCCCTTGGGCAGTGGTGTGGGTGGCTGGACAGAGAGCGAGCAGCCTCGGGGACAAGAAAGGGCACATCTGATTCCTCCTGCAGCTTCTGCTTAGGAACAAGGGGCTGGCTGCCAGAGGTGGTGCTGGGCTCTGGGGTTCACTGGGGTGCCTCTCCTCAGCTCCTGCCCCTGCACAGACCCAGAGCTACTCGGGGTTGAGTTGGGTAAAGGCAAATCCTTTGCTGCCCCAGTGACAGGCTGCAGGTGGCAGCTGCTGAAGGAGCAGGTGGTGCTGGGATGCTGGGTGGAGGCATTTCTCCACGAGGCATAGGAATCCTGGGGCCTTTTCCCAAAGGCTCTTCCATTTGCAAGGCAGCAGGACCCGATGCCTTGTGTGGACTGCTCAGAGCCCCACTTGGCTGCTGCTGCCAGAGCCCACCTTGTGCCCGATGGCTTACCTGAGGGTGGGACCTGGCCAGGTGAAGTTTCAGGCTTGTTTTCTGATGGCTGATATGCAGCATGCCTGCCTCTAAGGGGAGGTGCATGGCTAGGAGGATGGGTCCTGAGCTGTGAGCCCCTTTTGTCTCTTACATTCCAGGATACTGTGGTGGGTATCCTGAGCAGCTCACTGCACTGTGCCAGATGGTCCTTCCAGGCTCTGTCTGGTGTCCTCTTTCTTGTAAACTTTTGTTGCTGATCATTAATAAAACGTTGAAGAGTTGCGCATTGGTCTTTTTGGGGCTCGAGCCCAGGTAGCAGAAAGGGGGCATAGGGAATATGTGCTGCAACCCCACTGCACTGGTACTGAGTGGGAGCACGACACTCCCAGTGCATCCCTGCAGCTCCAATGGCTGGGGCTGGCACGATGGCTCCTCAGCCCCAGAGCAGCCATGGCTCAGAGCTGTTGGCCCCTTCCTGGGCTCTGCCAGCTGCGTGCACGAATTCCCCCTCTGCAGCGTGTGGCCCCCTCCCATGGGCACTGCAGAGGAGTTCGTCCTTAAGGACAAACAGCTCAACCTCGGTGACGCACGCACTCTGCGCTGAGCGCACTGCTGAGTTGCCTCCAGGACACAGGCAGGTACCACTGTTATTAACAAATGACAGAAGCCTTTTACTGCTGCTCTTGCTGGGCTCCACTGGTTCAGCTGTGGTGCAGTGGAGGTGCTGTTCCTCAGGGCCTTGAGAGCTGCTGCTGAGTTTACTCTGAAAACTTTGGCATATGATGTTCCTTTCTCCCAGTGCCTCTGGGCCCTTCTAGTGAGCTGTTTACTGACAACTCGTGAGTCCCCAGGCACAACTCAGTGTAGAGTTAAAATGGGGAGAGGACAAGGGGAAATGGCCTGAATTTTAAGTTTGTGACTTTGTTTGGTTTCTGTGGTTTGTTGGTTGTGTGCTCTTACTTTGGTTTTTTTGGTGGTTTTTTTCCCCCCTCCAGGCACAAATCAAGACTGGTTCCTGCACCCATCCTGCAGCACCCACCTCAGATGCAGATTGCAGAGTGCCTGGCGTTCCCTTGAACGTTTGTAGCAGGCACCTGTAAGAGCAGCCATGATCCTGCTGAGGGGAGCAACAGATTTGGCCCAGACCCCCCAACCTCCTGCTCCGAGCAGGACTGGGGGTCACCCCCAGGGTCCACATGGTGGCTCCAGGCAGGAGCTCAGCACCAGCATTGGGGGTGGAGTCAAGCTGCAGCAGGGTCTTACGGCACTGTGCTGACCTCCTCCGTGGTGGGGACCCTGGGCTGTGTCCCCTGCAGCAGTTGGTGGCCTCAGTGCCCACTGAGGTTCCTGGCACAGGCAGCAGCAGCAGCCTCCTCCTGGGCTGTGCCAAGGACGGCACAGCAAGTCAGGTCCATGGTGTGTCAGAGCTGCAGCCAGGGGTGCTGCCGGGATACGGGGGACTCCTTGGCTTCTTTCCTAATGAGCATGGTAGCCACTGGGGCCAGGCAGGGCCCTGGGCACCTGCACCGGGATGGGGACTGCAGCCAGATTGGGTGCTGTGCTCCTGGAGGAGGTGGCCACCCTAGGCACCTGTTCAGGGGTGCCAGGGAACAGCTGGTGTTGGGGGGGCTGCTGCCACCCCACTCTCATCACCAAGTCTGTATCCTGCTGCCAGAGCTGCCCCAGGGCTGGGCAGAGGCTGTGCCAGGTCTCCTGCAGCACAAGGGGGAGCAGGGCCTTTCTGTCTGGGGGCAGACAGGGACAGGGACCCCCTGCCTGCAGTCACTTGCTGTTCAGCACAGCCCCTCGGCCCCTGCTGTCCCTGCACTGGGCCCTGCAGTCCCCACAGGCGTTGGGCTGTCCTTGAGCCTGAGGGATTTTGTTCTGTTGGGTATCTGAGCAGCCTCAGCACCACAGGAGGGAGTGGGGGACTCAGCAGCCCAGAGCTCCCCAGATCTGGGTGGGCTCCCCCACCCCACCTCCCTACAAGGACAGACACCACAAAGCCATCCCAAGCATGTTTACTGTCACCCCAGAGGCACCAGCACTGGCTCAGGCATCCGCACGCTCCATGGGGTACAAGGACATAGTCACGTCCACCTTACACCGAGGAGCGTCACGGGTTCCTGGCAGCTCAGTGGCCATATCCGTCACGCACAGCACCTGCAGGAGACACCGTCACAAGGAGTGGGGTCTGTGGTAGAGCAGTGCTGGCTAGCAGAGATGGGGAGCCCCCAGACTGCCCGACACCTGCCGGGGTGGGGACCCCGCTCCTGCTGCTAGCTGCAGAGCACCGCGGGGCTGAGGGGGCCCCGGTACCTGAGGTGGGAAAACGAACCATGCCCAGAGTCCCGCAGGGAGTAGCCCAAGCCCCTGGGGCGGCGCCGGTACTCACCGCGGTGCAGAGCCCCGAGGGAGGGTGGGCCGAGCTGGGCAGCAGCACAGCGAGATCGGGTTCGGCAGAGCCGTCGGTGTCGGAGCGGCTGGTGTACGGCGAGCGACACAGGCCGGAGAGTAGCCCCAAGGCTCTGGCCACCGAGCAGTGGCGGGGCCAGGCCCTCTGCAGGTACCAGGGCTCGGCGGGGCGGCACAGGACGAGCAGCGCCAGCGCTAGCCCCAGCCAGCGACCAGCACCCTTGGTGCCGGCGCGGCCGCAGCGCCCGGGACCGTCGACGCCGCCGCCTTTATAGCCGGGTGGAGGTCCCACCTCGCTCGCCCCCGCCGCAACGGTGCGACCCGCCCTCCGGGGCGGCGGAGCCCGCGGGGCGCCCGGCGGAGTCACTTCCCGCCCCCCCGCTCCGCGCACCGACCCCGAGCGCGGGACACCGGACACAGACACGGACACGCGACTGGCGTCCGCACATTTATTGAGCGGGCCCGGGGCAGCCGGGGCCGGGCCACGGCCCGTCCCCGTGCCCGGTGCCGCCCTCACTCCCGGAACTTCCACTCCTGGCGGCACATGGGACAGTGCTGCTGCACCTGCTGCGAGTTCAGCCACTTGAGGATGCAGTGCATGTGGAAGCAGTGCGAGCACTGCCCCCACACCAACGGGCAGTCGTCGCCGGGAACCTTACCTGCGGCACGGACACACCGTCAGCCCCGCCCGGTGCGCTGTGCCCGGTGCCGGTGCCGGTCCCGCACTCACAGTCGGGGCAGCAGCCGTTGAAGGCCATCCGGCAGATCCCGCAGTTCTCGTCGTTCGCCACCCACAGCCAGGACGCGACCCCGTGCCAGCTCCGCACGCGCACCCGCATGTCCCGGTCCCGGTGCGGCCCCGCCGGAAGTGCTGCCCGCCCCACAGGGCTTCGCGCGCCCGCCGCGCCGCGCCTCAGCCCCGCCTTTTCCGCTTCCGGCGCGGGCGCAGCGCGGCCGGAAGTGCGGGTGGGAGCGGTGCCGCCATCATGGCCGACAAGATGGACATGTCCCTGGACGACATCATTAAGCTGAACCGGAGCCAGCGTGGGGCCAGCCGGGGCGGCCGGGGCGGCCGGGGCCGCGGCGGCACCGNGCTGGGGTGGAAGGTCCGAGCGGGGCAGGGACGCGGACGCGGGCGGCCCTTTGTCCACTCTCGGCGCGGCCGCGGGCCGC
Organism: Rhagologus leucostigma; assembly: GCA_013397725.1. Taxonomy (NCBI): domain Eukaryota; kingdom Metazoa; phylum Chordata; class Aves; order Passeriformes; genus Rhagologus; species Rhagologus leucostigma. The sequence continues at coordinate 280,270 of VZTD01004861.1, forward strand.
GAGGCCCTGGCTCCGGTCAGCGAGGTCCCGGTCTCATTGCAGCCGAAGCAACTCCCCGAGAAGTGGCAGCACGACCTGTTCGACAGCGGTTTCGGGGCGGGGGCCGGCGTGGAGACCGGCGGAAAGCTGCTCGTCTCCAACCTGGACTTCGGCGTTTCGGATGCGGACATCCAGGTGGGGCTCGGGGAGGCGTCGCGGGGGAGTGGGAGCCTCATTCATTGCGCCCAGGTCGGGTGCCCGCGGGAACCCCGCCGGCCCTGCTCCGGCTTGCGCCCGGGGCCGAGGATTCCCGGGTGCATCCCCAGTGATGGAGTTTGTACTACGTGTGCCTGCTTTGCCGCGATTGTGGTGGTCTGGAGGGGACTGGAAAATCTGGTTTATAGGTGCTTTGTAAGTGACTGCCGCGGTGCACGGGGGACGGGGAACGATGCTGTGACTGCTGGATCAAGCTGTGATTGGAGAACTCACTGTGAGCTCTATGAGCTCCTACTCTGTGCAGCTGTAGCTATCTCTAACGGTGCCGTGGGCTCTGGTGCTTTGTCAAATCACATTCTGTTGGGTATTGAGGGGTTCCCACGGATGTAGCCATCAGTGTAACCAGGCAGTTATTTGTCAGGGGAGCAGCTCCCCTGCGCTGCTGCCTTGGTGTCCTGTCCTCCACCTGTCATGGCTGCGCCCCATTTGGGCTGGTCAGAGCCCACAGTGCCTGCAGTCGGGTGCTTGGTGCCTCTGCCTCAGGGCTGGAGGCTGACGGGGGCTCCCACCCGGCTGAGGGGTGTCACAGGGTCATGAGTGGGCTGTGAGCTGTGCCGGAATTGAGTGCCAGGTGTATCCCTGGCAGGGGCTCCTGTGCCACAGAGTGCTGCCATCACCCTGGCCTCTGGCTCTTGTGTCCTCACCAGGGAAAACCAAACCACTGCTGTCAGACTTTCCTCATCGGTTCATTCATTCATTCCAGCCTCTCCACGCACCAATCTGGCTGTGCCTAGGGAATTAGAAAGGAGCTCTGTCAGGTCACCTACTCACTGGGTAATGTGCTGCACACCACCTCTTTTCCTCCTGTAAGTTCAGACTGGGTTTAAATAAGTTCCTGTTTGTTGCAGTGAGGCCACAGTGTGTAAAACTCGGCCCCTGCACTTTGTGTGCAGCCAGGACTCACCTTCCTGCTGCTGCACAAGCTCCCACTGGAGTTTGTTTATCAGCAGGGCTGACTCAATGGCTTTGGCCCCCAGCCCCATAATTTAGTGTTGCCTCAGATGTGGGATTGGTTTTGTTCCTGTGCTAATGCCTCTTTATGTGGTGCGAGAAGCCAAAGGAGCTCTGGTCACGAAGGAGCTGCGCAGTGTTGCTCTTTGTGTCCTCTGAGGCGGGAGCAGCTGACCCCGGGCTCTGGGCAGAGCTGACACAGCCTTGCTTGACACATTCCATCCAGAAAGCATCTGCCAGGTGCCCTTTGCAATTCTCCTCCACCAGCCCTGCTGGGAGCCTTGATGTGACTCAGGAGCAGGTTGACACAGACAGTGCAGTAACCTTGTTGGCTTCCCAAATGTAGCACCTGAGAAACAAAATTGGTGGCTCTGTTGCTGCCTCTTTATTTCCAGCCTTTGTGGCAGCAAAGGACAGACCTCAGCAGAGGACGTTGTTGGTCTCCATTTTTGGGGTATGTTCCTAATGGGCACAAGTCCAGCACAGTAAAAATGTCATCGTCTTGTGGATCCCTGGACTCACATGGTCATTCTCCTCTGTGAGAAAGGTGTCTGGGGTCTGGAGTATTTTCAATAGTTGCCACTTTGACTCATCGTCAGCAAAGACTCCCAGTTCCCCTGGGAAAAGAAACAGGTCAGCATCCCTTGAATCCGGTTCACTGGCTGTAAATGTGCCTCCTGCAGGACGTGAATGCGGAGTCCTGCTTGATTTTGCCACTTGTGACAACTCCCTGAAACTTTCCTGATGGGCTGTGCTCCCCTCTGCTATTGGCTCTTTTTCCAGGTTGCCTATGGTGGTTGGAAAAGCATTGGTGCTGGCCAAGTGTGTCTGTGTGGGGAGCTGCAGTGTTTGCAGCATTGATGGATGGGCATGCTCCTTTCCCTCTCATTCTCAGGAGCTCTTTGCGGAGTTTGGGACCTTGAAGAAGGCAGCTGTGCACTATGACAGATCTGGTCGCAGTCTAGGGACGGCAGATGTGCATTTTGAGAGAAAGGCTGATGCGCTGAAGGCGATGAAGCAGTACAACGGGGTCCCCTTGGATGGTGAGTCTGTGTGGCCCATCTCCATGGCCTGTTTCCGTCGCTGGAGTGGAGCAACCTGCACATCCGTATCCCTCCCTGCATGCCTGTTTCTCCCGCACCCTGGCGTCCCTCTTGCACATCCGTGTTGCTCCCTCCCACTGCATGTCCTGCGCAGACTCACGGCTGCTCTCCCTCCCTTCAGGGCGCCCCATGAACATCCAGCTGGTGACGTCACAGATCGACACGCAGCGGAGACCAGCACAGAGGTGGGGGAGCCCCTGCCCCGAGCAGTGGGGCGGGAAGGTGCAGGACCCCTCCCTGGTGGGGAACGGGGGTCCTGTTTGGGTTCGCTGAAGGCACTAAAACAGTTGCTTTTAAAACTCACAGTGTAAACAGAGGTGGCATGACCAGAAACCGCGGGGTCTCAGGGGGATTTGGAGGTGGAGGCAACAGGCGAGGGACTCGTGGCGGGAACAGAGGGAGAGGCAGAGGAGCTGGAAGAACTTCCAAACAGCAGCTCTCTGCAGAAGAACTAGATGCACAGCTGGATGCTTACAATGCCAGGGTAAGTGCTGCTCGGGCACTGTCATGGGCTCCCCACAGAATCTCATCCTGGAAAGCACTGGCAGTCTGGAGCTGGCAGAAAAGGGACAGCATTTTCCAGGTCCTTGGACTGAAGCAGTCTCTCTCTGAAGCTGAGCTGTGCATTGGCTTGGGCCTCAGCTTCACTTTCCAGAGCACTTTGTCACCTGTTAACTGATGGCTGAGGAACAGCCTCTGCTCTTGCCAGGCTCCATAGCTGGAACAGCCACTATGAGCAGCAGCTGCAGAACAAAACCCACAGAGCTGATAGATTGCAGGAACGAGAAAACAAAAAGAAAAATCTCATGTGGAAGAACTGTGTGGTGTGCTGCTGGGGGAAGGGTGCAGTGTTGGTGGCAGAAATGAGCCCCAGCCTGGGAACCATGGGCAGGTTGCAGCTGTACCTGGAGCTTGCTCACCACAAGTGGGTCCGCAGCTGGGTCAGGATCCCAACAAAGCTGAGGCCACAAGGACACCGCGACAGCGAAGCTGGTGGTTCAGGACCGGGATAAGTCAGGGCAAGAGCATGGAAGAAGTGGGATGAACAGGATTCTAGAAAAAGCCTTGGAGCAGTGCAGGGGGGTGGTGTGCTGTCCTGCTCAGCACAGGGTGCTGTGGCTTGGACCCACCTGTCCCTGTCCTGCAGAGCTTGGGGTTTCACCAGTGGCAGGCTGCCTGCAAAGAAGTGGGTGGGCTTGGGTGCAGGGGGGTGCTACAGGGTGCCAGGGCTGCTGCCAGGCACATGGTGACAGTTCCTCCCCTCTCTTCCAGATGGACACCAGCTAAAGCAGCAGCAGTGGGCACAGGGAAGGACTCCAGTCTTGCTCCACACTCCCGGCAGGGGCTGCAGCTGTGGCTACTACTACCGAGGATGGGATTTGTTTTACTTTTACGTTCTGGGATAGGTTTTAACTCCTGTAAAGGTTTTTTTTAATTCTCAGCAGACCTGTTTTGTACCGAGTTATTTTTGGGATAAATTTTTCTGGTTGCCTGTTGGGCCAAGGTGGCTTTTTCACCTTTGCCATAATAAAATAGAACCATGTCTAGAGCTGTGGCTGATGCCTTGCGGCGCTGGGCCCCGCGCCCCATCCCGCTCCCGCACATACCGTGATGCTCTGCGCCACTCTGGCTGTGTACCTGTCCCGCCCCGCCGGTC
>VZTD01004861.1:284509-294568 GCA_013397725.1 Rhagologus leucostigma
AGCCGCCGCCCCCGGCGGGGCCGTCCCGGAGCGGAGCGCGTGGGGCGGAGGCGGAGCGCGGAGCGCGGGCGGCCCGGGCGGCCCGCGTTCCCCTGAGGGGCCGAGGCAGTTCCCGGCGGGCTTTACCCGGTGCTCGGTCTGAGGGACGGTGGAGAGGATCTCTGGGCCCGACACGTCCCGGGGTCGGCGGTGCCTCTGGCGCATACGGGCTGTCCATAAATGGCCGCTCGGTACGAAATGAGGAACTGGGAGACTCTGCACCAGAGTTGGGCTGCTCCGTGTCAAGGCAGGGCCCTTCTACCCCGAACGCCGCGGGTCGGGTGCGCTTCAAGCCCCGTCCGGGGGTTTGCACAGGAGCCGCGATTCCTGCGCTCCCCCGCAAGCATGACCCCACCGGCAGCGGCGGCGCTTTCCCGGCAGCCGGTATGAGGGCTGTGACCGTCGTTTGTGGTGAGAAAAGCCCCCGGCCGCGCTTGTTCCCGTGAGGGTTTCGGGTCTGCTCTGTTGCTCCTGTTGTCCGAGCATTCTTCCAGTGTGGAGGATCTTCTTCCATGACTGCGGAGTGGGGACAGTTTCGCTGCTGTGGGTTTGGCTGCTGACACACACAGCTGGGTCAGAGTCTGGGCTCCAGGTACCCACGGTGCTGGTTTGCATCCCTGGTGCAGCACTGCCAGGCCTTTATGCTTCTGGAGTTGTTTGTGAGCCCTCAGCCTGGCTCTGCACACCTCACCCACGTAGGTGAACGACAGGTCAGGGATATGTCAGAGCAAAAAGAAAAAACAAATCCTCCATCCTCAGACTGCTGAGTCCCCACTGGGCAGCATTGTGTCCTCCTGTTCCTCGAGTCCTTCCCTCCTGGGGCTGTGAGACAGCAGAGGGGATCAGGCGTGATGAGAATTCCCTCGGATGCCCTCACAAAGTGACTGGTGCAGCAGTGATACCTGGATGTGCCCTGGCAGCACCTGGCCTCAGGAAGTGTCAGCTAGGCTCCTGCCCCTTCTGTGCTGCTGGTGTCCCCCCACTCTCCTGTGCTGCCCTGGGAACCATCTGAGCTGTCCATGTGGAGCAGCCAGGCCAGGTCGGGCTGTTCTGGCTCCCCGTCCTGGCAGAGCAGACTGGGACAGGGCCCTGCAGAAACGCCTATTGCTGGGTCACATTCCAGCCGAGTTCTCTGGGTGGCTGCGCAGGCTTTCCCTGCGCGCGGGAAGAAGGAAGGGTGGGGACTGCTGGAACTGGCGCTGCTGCGTGTCCACAGCTGCGCTGAGGCCTGATGGACGTTGGAAGCTGATTAGCTCATCTGAAGATACTCTGACTAAGGCTGGGTTTGCTGGTGCCATGGGATTGGGATTCCGGGTTATGGAGTCAGTGGTTCCCACTGTCCGCTTGGACACAAGCAGGGATATTCCCGCTAGTGTTTCTGCCTGGCAGGAGGTGCGGCTCTCGTGTTTGCTGCTGCAACTGCTCTGTCCTGCACAAAACATGCTGAGAATCCGGAAGAAACTGCTGGCTTGAGGGAGCAGTGAAGGCAGAGTGCAAATTCTCAAGTGGGGATTCGGCCTCCTGCTGCCTTCTACAGGCTGATCCTGAGGATCTGCAGGGAGCCAGGGTCTGTTTCTGAAGATCCAGGAGCCCTCCTGTACTCTGCTTCCAGCACAGAAGGGGTCCCTTCCTGCGGCCGTGGCCGTTCCCAGGGGGCTGTGCTGTCCCACGGAGCAGTGGGATCCCCAGGACCTGCGGGTAAGCTGAGGGGAAACGTGAGGGCTGTTTCCCCAGAGCCAAGCCCAGCTTGGCCTGCAGTGCTGACTTGAATCATGCTGGTGCTGGTCCCCAGGGATGTTTTCAGTTCTGGTGGGCTCCTCTCACCTTAGACATCCTGAGAGGGTGGGTCATGATTAATCTATGTGGTGATATGCATGATTCTTTAGCTCTGGATTACAGAAGTCAGGCTGGAGCACAGGAACATGACCAAAGAGCTGGGCATTTGGGATTTTGGTTGGTTTGGGCTTTCTTCTGTGCCCTGTGTGGCGTGGTTGTTGCTAAATACCCGTTTGTGTGAGGGGGGTTCCTCATGGGTCTGGTGGAGATGGAGCTAGTGATGCCCAGGAGAAAACTGTCGCCGTGTGTGGGGAGGGGTCAGCTGTCGAGGAGTGGCAGCTCTACGCTGCCACCAAACTAGTACATTTCCAAACTGCCCAGGAGAGGATTTTGGATCTTGGAGGTGAGAAGCTGCTGGCAGTCAGGGCTGTGAACGCCAAGGCTGTTCCCAGTCAGTGCAGCTGTCTCCCAGCCATGGGAGCTGTGCTGGGGCTGGTGCTGTTGTTCACAGAGCACTGGCTCCAAGAGCTTCAGGTGCTGGAGCAGAGGCTGCCTGATGGCTCCTGCCATTGCTGATCCGGCTGTCTGTGAGAGATTTTGTCTCTGCTTGGTCTGAAAATTGCAAGGTGGAGGGTGCCCATGGATGCTCATGCACAGAAGTGTACCCACCACTGTTGGAGATAAGTGTGTGGATGCTAGTGGATCCTCTGCCAGGTGTGTGATTACTTTGCTCTCACAGAAGGCTCAGTCACAGAATCTGGGAGTCACCACAAGTCTAGGACTTGGGACTTTGGTTCTGTAAAGCTGAAATTCTGTCACTTCCACTTCTGGAAGCCACAGATATCCTCAGAGCAAGGTGTGAGAATTACAACGAACTGTGGTCCGTGGGAGGTATAATCTAGCCCAGAGGCGAGCCGAAGAACATGAGGAGAGGATTGGACAGGATGCGGGGTGTGTGAGTGAGTGTTTGCTCACTGCTTCTGGGAGTCTTCAAGCCCGGCAGCTGTTCGGGAGAAGCAAGGGACTGGGTTTGATAGGGAGACACTGTCATGAAATCTCATCAGTTGTTCATCTGTGACATGAGACTAAATGTCCTTTTGAAGACAAATTTCCACATCATTCAGTGTGAGGATGTTGGAGGATGCCATGTGGAAGGGCCAGCTGTTTGCTGTACTGTGCAGGGGTGGTGCCAGCAGCTGTGGGAGCTGCAGATGCACAGGTACAGTGGGAAAAGCTCCTGGCACAGATGCTTGTGCCACACAGGGCCACAGCCCTGTTATAGCCCCGTGGTGTCCCATCATCACCCAGTGCCTTTCTAAAGCTGTGCCAGAGTGTTCTGAGTCTTTAGGGAGTCCAGGCTGATACTTACCATAGGATAACCCTTCAGACAACGTGCCCTGTGGAACACCAAGAATTCCTGAACACGTCATTGGCTTTTACCGAGGATTTTAATGGAGTGATGGCATCACCTTTGCCCAGCCCTTGGTGCAGCTGGGCATTTCCTGGGCAGAGTCTTGGGCAGCTGAGCCAGGCTCCACATCTTGTTTAATTCATTGCCTGTTTCCCCAGTTTTGTGTGCCACAGATCCTTGCAATGGGCTGAGACAGGTGTCCCACCCCACTCTGCCAAGGCACCTGGCACAGAGCACTGACCTGATTGAGTTACAAAACGTGAGCACCAGATCCCAGCAGAAGCTCCCGGCATTCGTGCCAGTGGTGAGACAGAGGCCTATTCTTAGCTGGAATCCTGTTGGGGAGAGCAGAACTGGGTTTATTCTGGGGTCTGGTTTATTCCAATTGAAAGCTTCACCTGGTTGATCTTGTGGAGGAGAATGTCTTCCCTATGGCTTTGGGGTATTTACCTTACAAGCAAAGCACTGAGATTGAATATTTCCTCACTCTTGCCTGGGCCTCTGCGAAGTGAAGATGAGACCTGGCCTCTGGAGGGGGGCTGGGGGCCCTTGGCAGGGTTGTGTCTCCCAGGGGACAGTGTGAAGGGCCCCAGTGAAGTGGGAGCCTGCAGAGTCACAGCAGAGCAGTTCTGAGGAACCTCGCTGCCGGTGTGGTTGGTCGGGGCAGTCACACTTCTCCTCTCTGCTTCAGTGTGGGTCACGTGTGTGAGGATGGCAGAGCAGGAGCCAACGGCAGAGCAGCTGGCTCAGATTGCAGCTGAGAACGAGGAGGACGAACACTCTGTCAACTATAAGCCACCTGCCCAGAAGAGCATCCAGGAGATCCAGGAGCTGGACAAGGATGATGAGAGCCTGCGCAAGTACAAGGAAGCACTGCTGGGCGCCGTCACCGTGAGTGCAGGTGAGCCCTGGGATGTGTTGGTCTCCTCTGGCCTTGTCTCTGCTCCCACCTGGGAGCTGTTCTCCCAGCTCTGTGGTTGGGCAGGAGCACAGCCCAGAGCACAAAGCTGTGTCTGTGCTCTGCCATGCCCATCGCTGGCCTGCAGCATAGGGCTCGGGGACTGAGGGGCGGGGGGGGCACTCTGCCTTTGCAGAGGACTGTGGGCTCTGCCCGGTGCAGTGGAAGCCCTGACCCTTACAGAGTCGGAGGTTGTTTTTGCTGGGTTTCATGCTCTTTCAAGAAGTTCCCTGGAAGGAAAAGGAGCTGTGTTGGCCAGTGTCAGGGATGGGTGTTTAACAGCTTTTTCTCTTGTCTCTAGATCCCAACGCTCCAAATGTTGTGGTGACCAAACTGACCTTGGTCTGTGCTACTGCTCCGGGCCCCCTGGAACTGGACCTGACAGGTGAGCTGGGAGGGAATTCCAGCCCTCCTCCTGGGCAGAGCTGGCAGGAGCGCTGCTGGCAAGGTGGGTGAGCCTTCCTTGTGTCAGAAGTGCTGGAGGCAGAGCACGGTGCTTGGGCCCCAGTGGGTTCTGTACCTGGAGCCCAGCAGCAGTTCCGTGGCACCTGGCTGTTTTGTAGAGGTATGAGGGGCCAGATGGGGCAGGCAGATTCTTCCAGCCTGCATGGTGACATTCGCGACAGCTTCGAAATGGTGATAGCCTTGGGGCAAACATCTGCAAGGAAACACTTTGCAATTAATTGCATAGTTGTGCTGCAGTGTCCTATCACAGGGCATTTCTTGCCTAGCTCCAGCAGCATAGAGGGCCCTGCAGCTAGGGCCATTCCCTGCTCCTGCAGCTCCTGCCCCAGCTGCCTCATGCCATGGAAATTTACCCCAGAGCACAGCACAGAGGAGCTCTGAGCAACCCTCTCCTGTCTCTGTAGGTGATCTGGAAAGCTACAAGAAGCAAGCATTTGTGCTGAAGGAGGGCGTGGAATACCGGATAAAAATCTCCTTTAGGGTAAGGCTTCCGATCTGGAAACGGAACGAACGGAACATCAGACTGCTGCGGTCCCAGCTTGGGGAGCGCCTGTGCCCTGAAAGTGGGGTTGTGCTGAAGGAATGGGCTCTTCCTGCAGGTGGGGTGGGCAGTGTGAATGGAGATGTCCTGCTCAGTCCCTGCTCCTCTCTCTGCAGGTAAACAGGGAGATTGTGTCAGGGTTGAAGTACATCCAGCACACGTTCCGGAAAGGTGTGAAAAGTAAGTGCTTCTCTGTGACTTGATGCTGTTCTGTGTGCGTGAGGGCTTCCTGCTCATTTTGCTGCTGTGACAGGGGCTGCCCAGCAGCTCCTCGTGGGAGGGGACAGTCCTCAGTGCCACTGGGCCCATGGAGCTCTGCGGAGGCCTCCGGGCCTGCAGTGGTGGGGCAGCCCATGGTCCTGGCTGCACAGCATGTGATCCTGATCCCTCCCGAGCACGTTTCCCCCTTGAGCGTGGCAGGAAGTAGGTCACAGCTGACAGCGCTGTGGGGTCACTCCTCATAGGAAGGGCCCATTCCTGGAGGGAGGGGAGCTCTGAACTGGGCGAGATTCTTGTGGTTACAGCTGTTCTACGGATTGTTCTAACAGTAACAGACCTTTCATTTGCTTTAGCCTTGCCCCAGGTGCAGGGGAGGCTCCTGAACAGCCTCCATACACCTCTTTTTGTCCTTTTAGTTGACAAGACCGAATACATGGTTGGGAGCTATGGCCCCCGAGCAGAGGAGTACGAGTTTCTGACCCCCATGGAAGAGGCCCCAAAGGGCATGCTGGCCCGGGGCAGCTACAACATCAAATCCAAGTTCACAGATGATGATAAGACTGACCACCTGTCCTGGGAGTGGAACCTGACCATCAAGAAGGATTGGAAGGACTAGCCCTTCCTGAGGCCAAACCCCAGAGAGCGTGAATCAGACAGTGGCTACCGTAGAATACCCCCCCTGTACCAAAGTGCTGACATTGGAACCCTCTTACCTGTCACCCCCATTATCATTTGACCAGAGAGCTCAGTTTTTTATGTGCCCCCTCCCCAGAGAATTGCTGAGTGCATTGACCAAACCGTGCTGTCTGCATCTGGTCTCCAGCTGCCCGTCCTGGGGCTGTGCTGCCCCAGCACTGAGGGGAGTGCCCACTCCCTTGCCAGGCCCTTTCTTGCTTCCCACCTTCCTTTATCCAGGAGGTGCCAAAGGGGAGGAACTCCTGTTAGGATCCCGTGCTTGGCTTTCCTGCGCACAGCTCAGGGTAGCTACTCCTTCCAAGTAGCTGAAGAATTTTGGTGCCAGGCAGCTGTCAAATCAGTGTATTGGCTCAAGTGGTGTCTGCCTGCCCTTTCGCCCCGTCAGTGTCCTGGGCAGCTTCATTTGTGGATGTTCCCGGTAACCATGATGCCTTAAATGTGTAACATATATCCTCTAGGGAGGGAGCCCTGCCCCTGTTACACTTTTTAAATGCCACCTGCCCTCCCCGTCTGTTGGCATGGGCTCAGCTTGGTCACGCCCCTCATGGGTTATTAGGAAAGATTCACAACTTCCCACTTCGCTGCTGGTCCGTTCCTCACCTGGGATGGGACATCTCCAGAGGAGAGATGGTGTGACATCCTGGGTGACACCTGGCCGCCCTTCCTGGCACCCTGAGCACTGGCCTGGCTGGACCCCGGCCTTGCCTGTGCAGAGCCCCGAGCTCTCTGGGTGCCCTTGAGGCACAGAGGGGGCTGAAGGGCAGGGCGGTGCAGGGGTCACCACTGTTGCCATCACCTCGCACTTCTCATTGCAGCCCAGGTAGCTGCAAAGCACTGAAATGCCAGGACAGCAGCTGCCCTCCTGGCTGTTTTGGGCTGAGGATGGACAAGTCTGTCTCTGCAGCTGCTCCTGATGCGATCAACAAAGAGCTTGCGATGGACAAGTGTTCCGAAGCGGTTAATGCCTTATGTATCTGTTCTGCCTTTAAAATCTGTGCCTGGCCTGTCAGTAGTTATTGCCTTGACACTCGGCCCCCCCCGTGCCTGCTGCAGACCCGCAGCATGCCAGCCTCCACCCTTGGCTGCACAGCTGCGGCTCTTGGGGCAAAGAAGCCCCAGGGGCCCCCTGCAAGACCTGGGGGGCTGGGCAGGCATGTGCCACCTCTGCAGCTCTCCAATTTGGATCTACCATGTTGAGGTTAGAACTGGGACCAAGTACATGTGGCTTTCTCGTAGCTACGTCTTTGCCTCTAACTCCCCTCGCCCTGCCCCTAGAGAATTTTTCGTTAATTTGATTTGGTGCGTATTGTCTGTAAGTCCTAGACCCAGGTTAACAGGTTTGGAATCATCGTCTGCTTCTCCTTTTATGACAGTTAAATAAAATCTTTGAACTGACTGTGTACTGTCCATGCTGGATCTTTGGCAGGAAGTGGCCGAATGGGATTTCTGCAAACACCTAGGGTAGGAGAAGACCAGGATCTCTGGGCTTGCTAGAATGTGAAATGGCATCTGGGACAGCCCTTGCCAGAGGAGGAGAGGCCCCATGGCAATATGTGTGCAGGATCTGTCCCTTGCTGTTTGCCCTGTTCTGCACTGCCCACAGTGGGGCAGTGAAAATAGGGATTTCCAAGGGCGGGTCTCTTGGCAGCAGAGGAGCAGGTGGGCTTTGAACCCGCAGCAGGACTGCTCCAACTGCACGCACAAAGGGAAATTCCTGTGCGGTCATAGGAATGAGGGAGGCGATCAGAGAACACAGTCCAGGAGAGGCAGTGTGATAAGAGCCTGCGGATGTTTACAGAGCATGTGGCATGTTTGTGTTAAGGATAAGGAAAGTGTAGCCATGAAAAGCTCTTTACAGAATCCATGGTGTGAGAGAACCTGGAGGAGGGAGCTCGGCTCGGCTCTGCTCCTGGTCAAAGATTCACGAAGGTAACCGAGAACTCCATAGGCTCCCTCTTGTATTTGGAGCTCACAGCGCAGGCCCCTTCCTCGGGCCTTGGAAAGCTGCTAAAGGAGATGATGGGACTTGGAAAGGACAAGGGCTGAAGGCAACAGTCTGGGCCGGGCAGGAGCTGGCATGTGGCCAGTGCCCACTCCAGCAGGCACATGTGACTCATGCCGCTCGCTATGGAGAGCAGTGCCCAGCTACGACGCCCCAGCCCTCTGCACAGTGTGGGGCCGTGGAGGGCAGAGTGGGGACTGGAGCAGGGAACAGGCCTCACTCTCAGTGTGTCAGATCGAGCCCAGATGTGCCTGATAGTGTGAACAAAGGCCCCCCTGTGCTGGCCCCTAACAGCCACTCTGCGGGCAGGGCCAGATGAGCACCCAGCTGATGCAACCCTAGCGCTTTGGCAAGAGTTTCCACACCCAGGGTGTCGAGGCTTCTGTTAGATCGTTTGTACCATGGTAGGAGGCCCGGAGGGGCAGGACAGCTGTGCTATGCTCCAACTCTGGGGATTCTCTGCCTCTGTTCTCTGGCACATCTTCCTGCTGCGGGGTGACAGCTGGGCTCTCCTGCCTGGTGCATGCCCATGAGTGCACTTGGGTATGGGTGGCTCCAGTCACAGGCTGGGTGGGACAGATCATTTACATGAATTGTGGCTCCCAAAGTAAAGCCTCGGCCCCTTCCAGGTGATGCACCTCAGGAACCTCGGCCAGAAGTCGTGCAGGAGCAGCCCTGGCCGTTCCCGTTTTCCAATGCTGCAGCAGCTCCCTCTGACACCACGGCTCTGTGAGTGCAGCAGCCGGGTCGGAGCAAGAGTGCTCACGCAGAACTACCCCGGGGCGAAGTCGGCCCTTTTAGCAGACACATCGCTGCAGGGCCCCTCTGGCAGAGCAAGGAGCCGGGGCTCTCCGGGCAATGGCTCCGAGGTGGCCTGGACTAACGCAGCCGCTGATTCCCTCCCTGGCAGACCAATGTGCCTGTGTCTGTCCGGCCCTGGGTGGCCGCTGTGCCCTCACCGCGTGCTCAGCTTTGCCTTCCAAAACCTCGCTGGACTCTTCCCAGGCCCGACTGGTTCAGCACCGGCCGCAGCTCCTGAACGGGCAACAGCTCCTGGCAGCGCTCGGGGCAGTCGGATTCTCTACAGGGAGCTCGTGAGCTCCTTGCTCCTCGCGCCGCTGGCCCAGGGCGCCGGGCGCGGCCCCTGCCTAGAGCAAAGAGCAGCGGCTTTGCAGCAGCCCCGAGCTGGCAATCCCCAGGGCGCGGCCGAGGGACCGGAGTCTGCCCCCGCTCCAGCACGTCACCTGCGTGCGCAGGAGCTGCCCGGAGCGGTGGTGCCGGTACCCTGGCACGGGCAGCGCCCGGGGGCTCTTCCCTGCCCAGCGCACACCAGCAGCAGTCGGGACCCTCGGCAGTACCGGGGCAGTGCAGGCAGAGCCGAGCGAAGGGATTTCCACTGCACGGTCACCAGACTGTTCTCTCCCGGGTCTCTCCACAGGCTCCGCACAGAACCGCGTGCTCTGATCTAGAGCCTCAGCGGGCCATGCTCGACCTGGGGGGCACGAGGAGCCCCCGCGCGGGTGCCTTCTCCGTGAGGGCGCGTGTGCCGAGAGCCCCCGCGACCCCCGCGGGGACGCCAGCGCTGCCTGAGCTCCCCAGGCCCATCTCCGGGACTGGCGAGGTTGCAGCAAAGCGAAACGCGGCCGACCCGGTCGGAATCCAGCGCCAGGGGCCAGCCAGCCAGGGTCGCCGTGACTCTGAATAGCTGCCGGAGCGGCCCCGAGCGCTGGGCGGTGCCTGAGGGGAAGGTCGCTCACGAGGGGGAGGTACAGGGGGAGGGCGAACGGACGGGGGCGACCGGGACCAAACCGCGGCTGCACCGGGCCGGGCCTCGCGCGCCGGGCTGGTCACGTGGGGCGCGCGGCCCACTCAGGGTGCACCACGCGCTCGTGGTCGCGCGCACGCGCGGTGCCGCCCGGCGGCGCTTCCCGAGTGCCACGTTCGAGGGCAGG
>VZTD01004861.1:296410-309115 GCA_013397725.1 Rhagologus leucostigma
CCGCCAGCCAATGGGAGGCGCGTAGCGGCCGGGGGAGCTGCCCCGGCCAATGGGGGGGGGGCGGGGCGCGGGCGGGCAGCGAGGCCGACGGCCAACCCGAGGCGGCGGGCGAGGGGCGTGCCCGGACCGCCAGCCAATGGGAGGCGCGTAGCGGCCGGGGCAGCTGCCCTGGCCAANGGAGGAGGATGGCGTCCTGGTGCTGCGCGCCAACTCCTTCGAGCAGGCGCTGGCCGAGCACCGATACCTGCTCGTCGAGTTCTGTGAGCGCGGCGGGGCCGGGCCGGGGGGGAACGGCCGGGCGGGGGCCGAGGGCGCGGCTGGGAGACGGAAGGGTCGGGCCGGGGAGAGGCGCTCAGGGACGGGCTCTCCGGGCGTGTGTGGGGCTGGGCTGGGGCGCGGGGTCTGCGCGGCCCCCTGGCCCGCCCTACCCCTGCGGCTCCGTGAGTCCAAGCGGGCCTCGGTCCGCCCGGGTGTGGAGTCGGGGAGGCTCGGCCGGCGCTGACGCCCCATCCCGCAGACGCCCCGTGGTGCGGGCACTGCAAAGCGCTGGCGCCCGAGTATGCGAAGGCGGCGGCGAAGCTGAAGGCGGAGGGCTCGGAAATCCGGCTGGCCAAGGTGGACGCCACGGAGGAGTCGGAGCTGGCGCAGCAGTTCGGCGTACGCGGGTATCCCACCATCAAGTTCTTCAAGAACGGCGATAAAGCCGCGCCCAAGGAGTACACGGGTGAGGAGGGGCAGGACGGGGTCAGGGGGCAGGACACAGGTGATCCCGGTCTGGATGCGCCTCCAGGGTGCAGAGGGCAGCAACGTGGCGCCGGGTCCCAGCACATGGCCCCGTGGTCGAGTTGTGCTGCTGTGGCTGGACAAGGTCCACTGTAACAGCAACCTGGGAATGGTGTTGGGCTGGTGGGGAACGGGCCCAACCTTTAATGTCCTCTCTCTGGGGAGATCCCTGTGGTGAGCTAGAGTGGAGGAAATTGCTTTTTTGTGGGAAAGCAAAGTGACCTGAGCTTGGTTTGTTGTGTGGCTTGACTTGGCTCAAGCAGTGCAGTGCCCAGAACTGGAAACGTGCTTGGGCCGTTGGGTGAGGGGGCAAACACAGGGTGTGAGAGAGCTGCAAGGAAGGCCAAGACAGACAGAATTCAGCTAAGCCAGGCCACACAGTGCTGGATAACAGAGGGTAACATCCAGAATAAAGCTCTTGGAAGGAAAAGGTGATGTAATAACCTAACTAATACTGAGGCCTTGGAGAAGTGCTGCATTGCTGTTCAAAGTTTAAGGACAGGGCAGGAGGTGAAAGAAGAATGGATTCCTGGGAGCCCCTTGTACCTTGACTTATCAATTAGGGATTAGCTTAATTACACCATGAGTGAAAGGGAAAGAGTTGCGTAAATGATATCTTGAGTCTTGCTGATCTCTTGACCAGCTGCTGAAAGGTCTTCTCTCTCAAAGCTTGAGGGTTTTGTGGTCTTGAACTTGGTTGGAGGGGGAAAGTGACTCCTTGTTATCTCCCGGTGTAGCTGGCAGGGAAGCAGATGACATCGTCAGCTGGCTGAGGAAGCGCACGGGCCCAGCTGCTGCCACCCTGACTGATGTGGCTGCTGCGGAGGCACTGGTGGACTCCAGTGAAGTGGTGGTGATTGGTTTCTTCAAGGTAGAGTTTGTGTTTCCATTGGAGATGCTCTTGTGTGCGTCCAGGGCCTTCCCTGCTTCCTCCTGGCTGGGGAAGGCTCTGTGCCTTGTGCAATACTTGCTGTCCTGCCTTACTTGATCTTCCAGTTCTTTGGGCTGAGCCCTGGGACGTGAATGCTTCAGGTGATGTGGCCCCTCTGAGACATTGTTCTTTACTCTCCAGGATTTGACATCAGAGGCAGCAAAGGAGTTCTTGTTGGCAGCAGAAGCTGTGGATGATATTCCTTTTGGGATTTCCTCCAGTGTTGATGTCTTCAGCAAGTACCAGATTAGTAAGGACAGTGTCATCCTCTTCAAGAAGGTACTGGCTGGTACCAAGCCTGAGCACCATGCTGGGGTCTGCTGTCTCTTCCCTTTTCTTTAATTAGTCACATTCCAACAAGGTCAGCCCTGGACAAAATAGCAAAGGCCCCATGCTGTCAGTGTAGCTGATCTTGGGCCTCAGAGCCTGGGGAGGAAGAGCAGAGCCTGTGGCCCCTTTGTGGGGTGGGGGAGTCTCAGGGACCCAAATGTGCAGCTGTGTCAGTCTCCCAGCCCTGTGCTGTTCTCCCAGAACTGCTGGGCTTTGGTTGCAGGTTGTTCCTTCACTCACTTCCCTGTTCCTCAGCTCTCTGCAGTGCAGCAATGTCACACAGTCTTGGACAGGCCCAAGAGAACAGTACCTGAGCTCTCTGGCTGCCATGGTGCTGTTTGGTTGTGTCTTAGCAGAGTTGCTTTTCGTTGTTCACTGCTGGCCTCTGCTGCTGTCACTCCCTGCTGTATCCAAGAGCTGCTGTCTCACTGCTGTGGGTTCTGCAGTGCAGGGATTCCAAAGAAGCTCCTAAGAGGATTTGCAGTTCCAGCTGACTGGGCTGGGGCAGTGGATTATGTGCAGAGGGATGCCGACTACCTACAGAATCACAAATAAATGTACTAATGGAGGCCTGAGAATCCCTGTCACTGGGATGAAATTTCAGGTTTGAGCAGACAAGGAGAGGTTCTTTAGGCTTGGTGGCTCCTCACCCAGAGGTGCTCTGAGGCAGGACAAAGTGCTTTGGGTTCAGACTTACTAAACCTGTAATCTCATCAGTCGTGACTCTGCCCAGCCTGACCTAGCACAAGACTTCCTTTTTGTTCACCTGAAATAATTGTTTTATTCTACTATACCTCTGACACTGTAGTTATTTTCATGGTGATAGAAGCTTGTAGACTTAAATTCTGAGTTGGAGCCCCTCAGGTCAATGTGGCTGAGGGAATATCTGGCTAATGAGCTCAAAATGCATTAGCAAAATGGGGAGGGGAAGGGAGGAGCGTTTTATCCTTGTCTCATTTGGTAGCTGTGCCCTATTGCATGAATAGCTTTGTATGTCAGCTTTCTGTGCCCCACTCTGGGTAGTGCTGGGCTGGGCACAGTTCTGGGCCTGTCAGCCTTTCATGTGTGTTGGGAATAGGAGTGACCATGCTGTGCTGGGTGGTTCCTGCACCGGGCTGGGATGGGGCAGGAGTGCTTGGCTCTGTGGGAGAAGCAGCCTAGATCTGTCCAGCCATTGGGGTTCCTCCCTGTGCTGTGCAGTGGCATGGCAGTGCCATGGGAGCTCTTGGATATGTCTACTCTGAACCAAGGAGAAAAGGAGCACCCACACTAATCAAACACCAGGGCAGGAGAACCTGATAGCCTGTTTTGGTTTTGGGCTTTGGCTCAGCTCTTTACCATTAGTTGGGTCTAAACTGAGAGGGTTTGGCTCATTGTTATTCTCTTACTCTGTGTGAGCTGTCTTGATGGTGCTGAGGCAATCTGCAAAGCTCCTCAAAGTGTTTGCAAAGTTATTTTCTGATGCTAAGTGTTTTCCTCACCTTTTCCACTGAGGCTGGTGTGCCTCCCGTAACAGAAGGTTATCTGAGTCCACTCTCTTCCTTCTGTCAGCAACTCGAGTGTGGCCTTGCCAGGCTGCTGGTGTGCCCTTCTGCACATCTCCCTCTACCCTTGATGGGCCCTCTGCAGCTGTTCCTGCTACAGGCTGCCAGAGGGTTCTGGGAATCCTGGTCAGGGATGATACAGGTGATGGCCCTGTAAAACAGGACCTGGCACCTCTGGTGTGATGTGCTGTTGTCTCTTAACAACAGAGACTGGAACGAACCCCCCAGAGCCAAGGAAGTCACTGTTTGCTGCAGGGTTTGCTGTCAGATGTTCCCAGCACCATCTGGCTGCAGTGTCTGCTCTGACCACTGATTGCTGCAGAGGAGAAGCTGCTGCAGGGCTGGAGGCAGCTGCTCAGGGTCCTTCTTGGTGACTTACACCACAAATGGTTTCACAGTGGTGCAGAGCAAGGCTGAGATCAGACCTGGCTGTTGTTGCTGCTTACCTTCTGCTGGGGGGTGATTTAAAGCTTTGTTTGCCAGCAAGATGGGCACCTTGATCCAGATTTTATGTGGACATGTGGTAACCTTGTTGAGATGGAAGTCTGCTCTGAATGAGTGCAGCCAAGATCCCTTGGGGCAGTGACTGGAGATTTGTGTGGGACGTGCAAGTGTTCTAACGAAGAATGTCTGTTCTTGCAGTTTGATGAAGGCCAAAACAACTTTGAAGAGGATCTCACAAAAGATAATCTGCTGAACTTCATCAAGTCTAATTCATTGCCTCTGGTCATAGAGTTCACTGAGCAGGTGGGTCTTTAGGTGTCTGACAAGGCCCTTCCCATGGCTGCTGCAAGAATATAGCAAAGGTCCAGTTGTAGATTCCATGGTCATGTTTTATTGTGGAGCTGATACTGGGGGTGTGGTGGAGTGGGAAGGACACAGAATAAAGGAGGTGTGAGCTTGCTCACACCTGAGAGCAGTCCTGCAGTATTGGAGGCTGCTGTGGGCAGGTCAGCATAGCAGAGTTAAACTGGTCTGGACACTGATTTGCCTCTTTTCCAAACATAAAGTTTATTTTTTATTCCTCAGACTGCTCCTAAAATATTTGGAGGAGAGATCAAGACTCATATTCTGCTTTTCCTACCAAAAAGCGTGTCTGACTATCAAGGGAAGCTGGACAACTTCAAGAGTGCAGCGGGGAACTTCAAAGGGAAGGTGAGATGGATTTCTTGGATCATGAGCTAAGAGACCACCTCCTGCAGAGAAGTGTAGCACTGTCTTTATCCATGGAGCAGCTGTGGAGGAGGACTTTAAGCCAGCTCTCTCTTCTGGGACAGGGGAGGAAGAGAGCCCAGTTCAGCTACACTTGGTGCGAGTGTGTGTGAAGTGTCAATAGCCACAAGGTACTCATGTTCACCTCCTGCCTTTGACTTTTTTCCTCCCAAGATCCTGTTCATCTTCATAGACAGTGACCACAGTGACAACCAGAGAATTTTGGAATTCTTTGGCCTAAAGAAGGAAGAGTGCCCAGCTGTACGTCTGATCACCCTGGAGGAAGAAATGACCAAATACAAACCTGAATCTGATGAGCTCACAGCAGACAAGATCAAAGAGTTCTGTAACAAGTTCCTGGCAGGCAAGATCAAGGTATGTGGATAAACAGTACTGGTGGTGAACGAGGTAGCTGAGAGGGAACAGAAATGCTCCCTGTGAGGGGCTGGAGAGCCAGGTGGAGAAGCCCTTCCACCTTCTGCATGGAACATCCCATGGGCTTTGTGAGTAGGAATGAAAGGCAAAGCTGTTGGGGCCTGGAGGCTGTAGGAGAGCGAGCCAAGTAGAGGGAGTTGGGCATGGCCAAGCAGTTGGACTCACCCTGTGGGCACTGTGCTGTTTATCCAATTGCTCTTTCTGCCAGCTGCCTGTGGAAGGTGTGAATTCTGTGGCACAGGGAAAAGAGTTGTCAGCTCCTGTGTGCTGGAGGGGCCGTGTGCAGCTCACCCAGCAGTGCAGGTGCAGCAAAACCCAATCCTCTGGGAGTGGGACTGTCAGCAGTGCTGCTTCCTTTCTGCAGAGCTCTGTTGCCATTCTCTCTGCACAACAGCACCTGCTATTCCTGCTCGGTCAGGGTGGGAAGGAGATTCTCTGGGGGAGAAGAGGAAGTGACCAATTCATCTAGTTGCTCACAGCCTGTGACTGAGGCACCAGTGGAGTGGTTAAACCTGGGTTTTCCAGGATATGTGATTGCATGTTCAGTCCAAGCAGCTATGTAGCAAACAGTATGTCTGAATTTCACTTTTTATTCCAGCCCCACCTAATGAGTCAGGATCTTCCTGAAGACTGGGACAAGCAGCCTGTCAAAGTTCTGGTTGGGAAGAACTTTGAAGAAGTTGCTTTTGATGAGAATAAGAATGTCTTTGTGGAGTTCTGTGAGTATCTTCCTACAGCTGATTCCAAGTAACTGGTGTGAAAGGATTGCCAAAACACTGTGTGACCAGGATTAGGGAAAAAGCCTTTTGTAGAGTCTGGGCCCCAAAGGCAGTGCCTTGGTTGCAAAGATGTGTGAGAGCTGTCTGGTTGGGGAGGAGTGGTACCTTGTTAGGCTGTTGGTGCAGCTCTGTCTCTGTAATTAACAGATGCCCCATGGTGTGGTCACTGCAAGCAGCTGGCTCCAATCTGGGACAAGCTGGGAGAAACCTACAGGGACCATGAGAACATTGTCATTGCCAAGATGGACTCGACGGCTAATGAAGTGGAGGCAGTGAAAATCCACAGCTTCCCCACACTCAAGTTCTTCCCTGCAGGCTCTGGCAGAAATGTAAGCAGGCAGCCGGGCTCACACAATCGCGTAGCCAGGGAGCACAGCCTGGGAATTGCTCAGCTGCTTGCTCGAGTTGTTTCGGACAAGGCCTTTGGGAGGGATCTGCACTCTGTCGGGATGGAACACAACAAGTCTACAGGACACCCAAGACCCTTTGTAGGGTCTGGGCTGTAGGAAAGAGTTTGGCGGGGAGTGGGAAGTGGGAATGGGGAAAAGAGGGAGCATAGAGGACAGTGTGCTCATCTGCAGGCTATTCTTTCCTCGCAGTGATCTCTGAAGTCTAGTGGCTGAGCTGTTTTCCTTCGTCTCATATGGGTGAAGGTGAATTTTTAAATTCCCTTTTGCTTGGCATGTTCACTGTTGCTCAGAAAGAGAATTCTCCTCTCCAGGGGTGTGGGTCTGTAGTACCCATAACCAGCATCCTTATGTTTTCCCTCTGTAGGTAATTGACTACAATGGGGAGAGGACACTAGAAGGCTTCAAAAAATTCCTGGAGAGTGGAGGTCAGGATGGGGCGGCAGCTGATGATGTGAGTAATGTGAATGGAGTACTCTGGGCCTTTGGGAACAGGGAGCATGGGTTGGGGCTGGTTCTGTGCCTGAATCCTCAGTCCTAAATAAGATCCTCTGTTGCTACATGTCAGGAGAGGATATTGCTGGTGAACAAAGTGCCCACATCAATGTGATCTGTTCAGGTGCAGCCTGGCTGGCTGTGGGCCTGCAATGGGCTCCTTTTCTGGAGAGCACCCTGTGGGTGTGAAGTAGCAGTGCTGTGGTTGTGCACTGCTGGGGCACTCAGGGCTTGTTCCCTAGGGAACTTCCACTCAGTACCTGGAACTGGGCTGTGTGGTCAGTGCCGCGTATCCGTATATCTAGTTGGAAGCTCTCACATGCTGGGGGGGATGTGGAGGCTATTACAGGTGTACAGGTACTAGCCTCCAGGGGTTCCTAGTCCTTAATGTCCTGAATCTGAAACTCTTGATAGAAGTCTCTGGATGTTTTGTTAGCATGGCAGCAGAGAGCAGTGACCAGACGAGGGCTGCTGCTCAGTGCCCGGTTCTGGATCTGCCTCATGTGCCAGAAACCAGGAGCTGTCTGTAACCTCCACAGGATCTAGAGGACCTGGAGACGGATGAAGAAACAGAACTTGAGGAAGGTGATGAGGATGAGCAGAAACTCCAGAAGGATGAATTGTAAAGAGAAGACTGATCTACATCACCCAAAAAATCAGACACTAAATTGGCTGCTGTAATGCAGCCCAGTGAGTCAGAAACCCATTAAGATTTAAAGCAGAAGGTAAATGACTGGGAATCCAGGGATTGGCCTCTAAAGTAACGCTTTACCCTCACTTGTCTGTACACTTACCTTTTCTTTCTTTTGGTTTTTGAAAAGGGAACTGTCACTAGGGAGCCAGCCCAGCCAGCTGGGCTCTTTTTTCTATTGTGATGTACTTTTTTGTACACAGCTTTTGTCTGGAGAATTCTGTTCTTCTGGGCAGCAGGAGGTTGTGAGGTGGTACCAGGAGTTCAGTGGCCTGACAATCTGGAGCCTTGCCACTAACATCTTCCAAGACAGCTTTTTTTCTCTTTTTCTTTTAAAACTGAAGCCCCTAATTGATTTCTGCACCTGGCAGGGTCCTTAATGGTGTCAGCTGTTCTTCCCTGGGGCTGGCCTTCAATATATGTGGGGGCAGAGGGCTGATGGCTTCCTGGGGAAAGGTGTATGTGAAGGTGCTTCTCTTCATGCTAGCCAGATGTTTCCTTTCCCCTCTCCTTCAAGACACTTGGAGATGACTATTCCAAACTCCTGGAGGGGTGGAATACTGTGTGTACTGGCTGTGGCAGGCTCTGAGGGTGGAGTTGGCTGCTGGCTCACCAGCTGTGTTGACATCCTTTTGATCAAAGACGAGACTTGCGATCCCTTTCCATGAATTATTTTGAGTGGGTTGACCTGGCAGGTGGGTGGTGGGGGAGGGCCTGATAAACAGATCAAACAGGACATTTGCAATTACTGGGGTTTGGGAATGTGACTGAGGGAGTGCCTCACGGGCCTGAGCTGCGTCAGGCTGGTTCTTAGCATTCTGCTACAATAACATTGGTACTGAATTTGATGGCCAAATAAAGTTGAGATTTTAATACTATTATGTCTCTTTGTCTTTATCAGAGTGTAGAATATTTGAACCTACCCTGGAAGGGGGGATCAGTCATAGGGTGATTCTCAAGGGCCTCTGCTGCACCGAGGTGTGTGTCACTTTCTACATGTAATTCATACAGGAAAAGAACTTCCCAATGCTCGTGTCCCATCCGGATTCCATGGGCTTGCGCAGGTGCTCTGTTAGGAGTGAGCAGGCTGTGGTTTGGCTCTGAGAGTGCGCAGCCCCTTGGCCAGCTGGCTGGGCTGAGGGGACATTGCTCTGGAGCAGTGAATCAGGGCATGCCAGGGCTGCTGTAGTTCTGCTAGTCAGGCTCACATGACCCCGTGAGCCACACTGCTATTTCCAAACCTGCTGCTTGCTGCTGAAGGTATTTTGGTTAGAAAATATGCTATAAATGTCACAGGGAGGGCATGGTGAGGCTAGAGGACAACTGAGGGTGCGTCTGTGCCTCTCAGTGAGTGGAGTGTGTGCTGGAGCAGTGGCACAGGGGTGGACAACACTTCTCTGTCTCCAGCTCCAGTCTTCTGTGACTCCCTGAGAGCGGAGCCCCAGCAGAGTCCTGCTGTGGTTGTCTCCAAGCTTTGGGCACAGCAGCACCAGGGCTGGGGCTGAGCAGGCACTCACTCACCAAGGGATCAGGAAGGGTTGTCCCTGACAGAACTGCAGCTAGGTGTGTGTGAGACCTTTACCTGCAGTTACATGGAGGAGGATCTTTGAAGACACCTCCTTCCAGGGCTGTGCCCCCACATGACTGAAGGTGGGCAAGGGCCACTGCTGCACCCCAACCCAGCAATGCTGGTGGCCTGGGCTGATTGGTGACAGCTGCTTTGTCTTTGGGGTGGGGAGGAAGGGAATCTCACTGGTAAAGTTCTACCAGAAGATGCTGTCTAGAATTTGACTCAAATAGGTCCATTTTGTAAAGCCAGTTGAAGTGTGACCAAATCTGAGCTCTGCAGTGGTTCTCCTCTGTTCCTGGGCTGAGACCCACTGTGCTCAGCTTAGAGGAGGGGCCTCTCCTAGCCCAAGGCTCTCTGTGGCAGAGCAGGAGTTTAGCAGCCATCTCATGTATATGCCTAATTGCTGTTCCAAGAAAGCAGGCTGGAAGTGTTCTGTCCCCAGCGCTGAGCTCGGATGCCCAGTGCCATGTTCAGGCTCACCTAACCACAAGCAGACGCTCGGCCAAGAGATCGATGCATTTGCCAGTAGATAAACAAGTGCAGGAGTTCTAAGGTGTGCGACTGACCATGCTGCTGGGACTGGGGCAAGGGTCTGCAGCAGGAGCGGCAGAGTGAAATCCCTGACTCCTAAAGCAGCATAGGGATTTTTTCTGACACATCTGCCTGGACAATCCCCATCAGCAGACAGAGCACAAAACGCTTATGTGCCTGACGTGCCCAAACTCTGATGGGAAAAAACAGTGGTTGCTTAAACCCTTGATGGACCTGAATGATTCCTCTGTGGCAGATGGTTGTTTTGGGTCATGACAGTGGAGCTGGAGTGGAGAGTATTGGAGGCAGCAGTTGTCTTGTGATGGTGCTCTTCTGCTGTTCCTCTAAGGCTGCGTGCAGTAGCCTGCCCGCAGCAGCAGCTGCTTCCCTGTCTCAAGTAGGACAAGGAACACCAGGGACCAGCAGTGCATCTGGTTCTGCACCTGTCTTGGGATCACCAGCAGCATCTCTGTCCTCACAAGGGTACAGGGGACATATGACATGCAGGTTGTGCTTCCATGCTGGGCTGTGTGCTGTTGTAGTTGTGCTGGGCAGCACAGCTCCTCCTGCTCCTTTTAAGTTGTCACCTGCAGCTACAGGAAGGTGACAGCTCTGGATGCGTTTGCGACCACAGCTGTGGCACATCCACACTGCACTAGCCAGCTGGGACACAAGCGGCTGGCTCCCTGTGTTGCTGATTGTGCCCATGCCCCTTCCCCCAGAAGGGCTTGATGCTGGGAAGTTGCTTCCAGGCTCCCCTGAAGGGCTATCCATGCAAGAGTAGATTTGACCCCTCAGATGGGCACATCAACAGGTGGGTGGTAAGATGAGACACCAACTTCTGCCCAAAAGTGGGAAGCTGCAGGCTTGGTCGGCTCAATTACGAAGCATCATGACAAATAGCATGAGCTGCACGTCCCCAAAATAGCCCAGGGGAGTCTTTATAACGTGGTGCTCCCAGAGAATCATCAGTCCTGGGCCAAGGGCCTGTAGATGAGCTGCAAGTGCCAAGTGCCACCTTCTGCATGTGACTCAGGGAGTGCAGGAGAGCACGGTGGCTGCCACTTCCCCGCGGCAAGGGGACACGGACAAGGCAGGGGTGCGGAAGGAGCGCAGCAGTGCGGAGGCCAGCACAGATCTGTAGCGAGGAGGGCCCCTAGCAGGCAGAAGAGGAGACAGCAGTGCAGTGAGGGGCTGGGCTGAGTGCTGAGCACCCCCCCCATGCCACTGTGCCTGAAGGCTCCCGTCAGCATGAGGGGCTATTGCCCCTTGTCGGTGCCCCGGTATGGCCGGTACACCCCGCGTCTGAGGGCCTCACGCACTGTGCACTTCCCCAACGACGTCGTCTTTCAGGACCACATCAAACAGGGGGACCTGGAGCAGGTGGGCAGGTTCATACGAGCCAGGAAGGTGACACTGGACACCATCTACCCTTCTGGTGAGTGCTGCTGGTCGGCAGAGCTGGGGCAGAGCAGCAGCACAGCTTGGTGGGGCTGTGAGGGACACTGGAGCTGGGCTGTGGGCCACCTTCAGCAGGGCTGGAGCAAGCCAGGTCCCTCCCTAGCAGGGAAGCAGTGCCCAGCAGGGCCTGAGAACCCCAGGCCAGGGCCCCAACATGTCTGCGCATGTCTCCCCATAGTGAGCGCATGCTGCAGGAAAGGGGAGCTTGGCCTCCGGGTCCCTGCAAGGCACAATCGAGCACTGCAGTGTGGTGGGAACTCAAAGAGCAGCAGTAAGCACAGGCCAGTCTGTGAGCGCTGGGCAGGACCCTGGGGCTCCTGCCTTTTCCCCAGATTGGAAGATCTGCATTTGTTCCTGGCTCTGCCCGTTTCTCACAGGCACTGCTCCCTCTTGTATGTCTGACTCCGGGGACTCATGGAGAAAGCTTTGTGTTCTGTTTGCCCAGCCTCACCAGCAACTGCTTATGGAATGCCTTGATCAGTACAGGCTGATGCAGAGCACAGATTTGTCCTTTTCTTGTGCTTGGCTTCAGCTTCTGCTCTCACATGGCCATGGAGACAGAGGCTCAAATGACCCCAGGATTCCTTCTATCCATACTGATTCTCCATTAGTGAGGAGCTTCTGAAACTCAGGCAGAGCAGGACGCCAGAGACTTTTCTTGTGTCTCCGTGTGAGTCCTTGCCAGGACTTGGAGCAGCTGCTCTAAGGGGCAGCTCCTCCTCCCTTCCTCTGTCTTGCCTAACCAGGGCAATGGGTGCTGCACCATTCCAGACAGGGTATTTATGCTGCAGAAGGGCAACAGGAACCCACAGCAGTTCCTCTGGCTTCCTCAGTCTTTGTTTCTTTCCACACAGTCCTCTCCCTGAGAAGGAGAGCTCCTGCACATCTTTCCTGAGCTGTGCACAACTTGTGAGTTCAGCATGTAGAGCCCTTCCCCACGCCAGGGCTAACACCTCCTGTCCCTTCAGGCATGGCAGCCCTCCATGAAGCCGTGCTGACGGGAAACCTGGACTGCGTCAAGCTCCTGGTGAAATACGGCGCTGACATCCACCAGAGAGATGAGAACGGGTGGACACCCCTGCACATGGCCTGCAGCGACGGCTATGCTGACATAGCCAGGTAAGGCGCTGTGAGGGCCTGCCAGTGCTGCAAAGCCTGAGGACCGACAGCACTGGGCTGGAGCAGGGTCTCTGTGGCTCCTTTGGGGGGTGCCCGGTCCCTACGCTGCCCCTGGGGCTCTTCGGGCCGTGCCACTCCTGGCGATGGAGGCTGCGGGATCGGGGCTGCCCGGCCCGGCGGCTCAGCTCCGCGTCCTGCAGGTACCTCCTGTCCCTCGGGGCCAGCCTGGAGGCCACCACTGACGACGGGGAGAAACCCTCGGACCTCATCGACCCCGAATACGAGGACCTGGTGCAGCTCTTCGGAGCCACCGCGCTGCGCTGAGGCGGGCACGGCGAGAAGCGGCTCCGAGAGCCTCGGGGCCGGGGCGGCGGGGCTGCGCCTGCCCGAGGGCCGGGGCTGCGCCCGGGCTGGGCC
>VZTD01004861.1:312872-329680 GCA_013397725.1 Rhagologus leucostigma
CGTGTGTGTGTGCGTGCGCGTGTGTGCGCGTGTGTGCGTGTGTGTGCGCGTGTGTGCGTGTGTGTAGCGTCCGTGTGCACACGTGTGTGTGTGCGTGCGCGTGTGTGCGCGTGTGTGCGTGTGTGTAGCGTCCGTGTGCACACGTGTGTGTGTGCGTGTGTGTGCGCGTGTGTGCGCGTGTGTAGCGTCCGTGTGCACACGTGTGTGTGCGTGTGTGTGCGCGTGTGTGCGCATGTGTAGCGTCCGTGTGCACACATGCGCAGGCTGTGCTGCCTGAGCTGTTCCTCGGGGTGGGGGTGCCCCCGGGTGCTGGCAGGGCGGACACGGGTGACACCACTGCTGGCAGTGCCAGGCCACGGCAGGTAGGGTGCTGTTCCAGCAGCTCTGCAGTGATGGGAAAGGATGGTGCCGCAGTCCCGCAAGAGCTGTGGCCTTAGGCCGGGGCCAGCCCCACTTCCAGGTCCCAGGAGCGGTGTTGCCTCCCGACCCAGCCGTCCTGGGGTGGTCTGTAGTTTTTGTGGTTATCGTGGAGCTGCTGGCCAGAGCATGTGCCCCTGTGGGAGTTGGGGTGACCAGGGCACAGGGCTGTGGACTCAGCCCTGCAGCACAGGCAGTGCCCAGCTCTGGGACACACCTGGCTGGCACAGGTGCTGTGGGACATGCCCTGGTGCGGGCAGACATCGTGTGCTTGCACAGGGCTCCTGGGCACCGGCAGACACCGTCCCTCTTTGGGGTTGTTGGGCATTGGGGGCTGTGGGACATGGGGCAGTGCCAGGGGCTGCCCCTCAGCGCCAGGGGACACAGGACATTTCCACAGGGACACCCCATGGGCTGGGACTGGCTTGGGGTCCCTGAAGGGTCCCCATCATTGTGTGGCACGCATAGGGCCACCCTTACTGGGCAAGGTCTGGGGGCCAGCCTGGCCCCAGTGGGGTGTTGGGGGGGTCCACACTAGGGTGTTGCCATAGCAACGTGGAGCAACAGGCGCAGGGCATGGCCCCATGCCATGACCATATTTACCTTCCCAGAAACTGCTTCGTGCTCCAGCAATTAGCCTCAATTAGGCTTGTTACCACGTCAGGAAGGCCACAGTGACGGCAGTGGCTGTAGGGCCGTGGGCTCCACGAGGGCTGCCTGGGCCGCTCTGGCACAGTGGCTGTGAGTAGGGTAATCCCTGTCCCTCTCTCCATTCCTGTCCCCATCCCTGCACTTGGGAGCCTGGGCAGACCCCCAGCCCTGTGCTCCCCTCCCCTCGCCCATTCCGCCACAGTCCCTGTGCCTCACAGCCCCACGGTGCTGCTGCCACTGCCCCGCAACCCCGAGCCCCGCAGCCCAGACCCTCTGTGCCCTGTCTCTGCTGCTCCCATCCCCGCTGCCTGCACTGCGCTGGCTTTTGGGCGCCGGGTCCTGCTCGGCCGGGGCAGACAGCAAGTTGTCGAGTAAACAGAGGAAAATTACTGTGTGCTGGGCTGGGCTTTGCTGCCGGAGCCAAGCTCTGCGTGGCCTGGGCCATGGCTTCCTTCCCCGTGCCACGCCAGCCCTGGTGATGCCTCGCTGTGGTCTGGGACCCCACCGCCCGCAGCAGACAGCGTGGCTCCTGACGGCCGGCGTGGGTGGCAAGGCCGTGGCCATGCGGTGCGGGTGATGCTGCGACAGGGTGGCACTTACCGAGGGGGGGGCCACCTGCCCAGTGCTGCTGTTTACTGTGTGAGGCTGCCGGGGCGCAGCTCCAGCTCTCGCCCCCTGCTCAGCACGTGCCCTGTGCCGGGCTGTGCGCGGGGCTTGGACTACCGGGGACCGTCACCCGCTCGGGGCCAGCTGGGGCGGAGTGATGGGTGATGGGCAGTGCCCACGGCCAGGTCCGTGGGCGGTGTGGGTCACGGCAGGGCGGCTGTCCGTCCCGCCGCCACCCCTCGGGCAGGGTGAATCCAGCCGGGGAGCAGCACCGGCCTAATCCCCACACACCAGGCGATTGTGGTGCCCAAAGCTGCGGCATCCGGGCTTAGCGCTCATGTGCGCAGCACAAGCCTCTTAGGGCACCGCTGTGACCCCGCCCCGGCCAGCCCGGCCTGTCGGCACAGGGGTCTTCCAGCCCCACACCCCACTGCTGCTCACGGAGTTCAGCGGTGCCGGCGGCTGCTGCCCGGCCATGGCCTGGGCCAGCTACCGGGAGAGCGGGGGTGCCGCGGGCAGAGCCAAATGATTTAATTAAGGGCTCCTGGCAGCGAGAGGACAGAGCCGATTAGCAGCCAGAGGAAAGCGCGTGCTGGGGGAGCTGGAGCCCCGGCCGGCAGCGCTGTAGCGGCTGCTGCTGCATGTCTGCCCCGCTCACTTGTGTGGCACCGTGGGGCAGGCAGGGGGGCAGCAGGGCTGCTGGGCTGGGGGTCAGGCAGTGGGGCAGTCAGTGGGGCTGTCTTCTGGGGCAGCCCATCCCTGCCAGCCGTGGTGCAGCCGTGACTCAGCTCCCCATCCATGGCCGTGGCCATCATCCGTGGGATGCTTGGGAGCATAGTCCACACGTGTCCAATGTCCCCAGTGTCCCCAGTCCCCACAGCCCACAGAGAGGCACACACAGAGCTGGCCCTGCAGCCTGGCACAGGCCCACACCTATTTACAGATATGACAGATAAATTACAGCACTGCGCACAGGGACTCGAAGGCAGCACCACAGGACAAACTCCCACCCCCACAGATCCCCCTGGCCCCACAGTTCCCCCCCTCCAGAGGTCCAGGTCCCATTTGCCTGCCGCATTGTGTCCATTGTCCGTGTGCCCAGCGCAGCACCCTCACCAGGGCGGCAGGTCCCAGTGCCCACCAGCACCTGGGGAGGACAGGGCAGGGGACGGTGGCATCCCAGCGGCTCAGCACAGCCCTCCCACCTGGTTGTGGGTTCAGAAGTGGCTCTCGGCCGTGGTCTCAGGAAACTCATAGCAGTGGTGATGGCCTCCCAGAGCGAGGTGCTCGGCAGTGCTGCGCCCACTCCTCTCCAGGCGCTGGGAGCTGGGGTGGGGGGCCAGGCTGCGCCCCAGCCCATTGGCGCAGCCACTCACCAGCTGGTGCTTCTCACAGGTGCTGCCAGCGCCATTGCGGGCGCTGGGTGCATGGCTGTAGGTGTGCTTGTACTCCTCAGCCAGGTCCTTCCCCAGCTTCCAGCGCTGCCACCGCTTCAGCAGCTCTGCCTGCACCTGCGGGCAGCAGCTGTCAGTGTGACCCCGCGCCCCTGCTGCCCGTGCCCCCGCTGGCCTGCTCACCTCCTTGTTGACGAAGCAGTAGAGAATGGCCACCAGCATCCCCTGGGAAGAGGGAGGAGAGGTATGAGGTGCATAACCAGACCTCAGTCTAGTCCCTCCTGAGACTGAGTCTTCCTATGGAGGGCTGATCCCATGAGGGCTGGGCTCACCTGGAAGGAGCTCAGGAAGAGGTCGAAAAAGAGCTTGACGTAGCGCAGTGTGCCCTGGGCGTGCTCATCTGTGATGAAGGCGAAGACCACCTCATGGATGCCCAGCAGTGGGATCAGCGTCAGTGTGGACTTGGCCAGCCTGTGGGATGGGGTCACCAGGTGGACACGCATGTGTATGCACCGTGGGAACGCAGGGTGAGCCACGTCCAGCACCCACCTGAACTTGTAGTCAGTGTAGCGCATCTGGTGTGCACGGAGCTTGGAAACAAGGATCTGAATGATACGGATGAAGATGAAGAAGTTGATCTGCAATGGAATGGAGTGAGCCATCAGGGGTGCAGGCAGGGCCAGAGGCAGGGGCAGACAAGACAGCTCTGTCCCCCTGCCCTCGACAGCCCCTCTCACAGACTGTGAGAGAGATGCCGAGAAGGGGCTGCAGTGGGCTCACCAGGATGGCCAGAAACACAGGGAAGCGAAGGATCCACCAGAAGCCCATGTTGTTGTTCGTGGACCAGCACCTGCAGAGTGGAGGGATGGAGACTGCCAGGAAGCCCCTTGACCAGGCAGCTGCTGGAGTCTGGCATGGCATTGGCAGCCTGAACCAAGCAAGCACTAAAGCCCAGCACCCTGCTCCTTGCATGGGCAATGGTGTGGAGTCTCTCCAGGGCCATCACAACGTCCCTACAGTCCCACATGCACCTACCTGTGCCCTGTGCCCCCCTCCAGCCAGCAGCAGGAGCTAGTACTCACTGTATGTTTTCGTAGAGGAACTTCACGATGACCCAGGGAATAAGGAACAGCATAGGTGCCCCTGAGGGGAGGTGGGCAGAGGACAGGTGAGGCACAGTAGGGGACAGGGTCAGGGGGGCCAGCCCACCCACACTCACCCCAGCCAATGCACAGGTAGAGGGTGAAGTAGCTCCTCTCGGAGAAGACGGCCACCACGAGCAGGTTATGCAGGTAGATGCCTTCCACCAGCAGCCAGCAGTAGTTGGCCACGATGCCGTACTGCATAAAGACCGTGGCTGCCCGGCAGCCTGCAGCTGCCTGTGGGCAGGGGTCAGGGCTGCAGCACTGCAGCACTGCCTGTGTGTGCCTGTGCCCCCAGCCCTACCAGTGCCCCCAGACCAGCCAACCCCCAGCCCCACCAGCACTGCCTGTCCCTGTCCCTGCCAGTGCACACTGACCTCATCGCTCAGCCAGACTTGCACGTTGTAGCCGTCGATCTTGTCACTATAGTGAGTCTTGAGCAGGGCGTCGATGACCAGCACAGAGACGCCCTTCAGGATGAAGGAGGCGAAGAGGTTCATGTGGATGTAGTTCCTCATGCAGTGCAGCTTGCTGCGGATGTGGGGGCAACTGTCAGTGCCTGTGCACAGACCCCCTGCCCACCCTGTGGACAGCCGTGCCCGAACTCCCACCTGAAGCCCAGCAGCAGGGCCAGGGCAAGCAGCAGTGCACACAGGGACACAGAGTAGCCCACAGTGTACATCACCTTGAAGCTGCCATAGGTCTTGGCAAATTTTTCCTGGAAGAGGAGGGAGCAAGTGAGGGCAGGGGCAGACGGAGGCAGGCAGGGGGGCAGGCAGGGACCCCCACACCCCTGCTGCCCAGGTCTGCCCACCTGCGCCTTTAGGTCCTCGTCATCCTGCTCACACTGTGTGGCATCGCGCAGGGACTGTCCCTGTGGCCCTGTCACCCACTGTCCGTCTGGCCCACAGGTCTTGAGGACGTGTCTGTGCTTCACTGTGAGGGGAGGGGATGGTGGGGTATGCAGCCCCAGCGCCCCCGCACGCAGCGTGCACTGGCCCAGGTGTGACCGCCTGCAGCAGCACACGCACACACCGCACAGGGGCACACACATGGACACACCGCACAGGGGCACACGGGAACACACCGCACAGGGGCACACACACGGGAACACACCGCACAGGGGCACACACATGAACACACCGCACAGGGGCACACACGAACACACTGCACAGGGGCACACACATGAACAAACCACACAGGGGCACACACACGTGAACACACTGCACAGGGACACACGTGAACACACTGCACAGGGGCACGCGCACATGCTCCTCCTGGCTGTTACCTTTCTCGTACCAGGGCAGGAACCAGGGGCAGGGCACGCTGGCTGTGCTGTTGGGCATCGTGTCGGGCCAGCATGAGAACTTGTCGAAGGTGCGGTTACAGACCAGCTCTGCAGAAGGACAGGAGCTGGTGGCGCTTTGGCCTCACCCTCTCTCTGGGTGCCAGGACCTCCACTGGCCCCTCTGCTCCGTTCCCCATCCTGCTGGGACCCTGTGTCGGCTCCTCTGCCCCATTCCCATCTCAATAGGACCCTGTCCCCATCCCATCCCACCAGAACCCCACTGGACCCCCCTACAGGCACTGACCTGTGGGCGCAGGCAGGCGGCTCATGTTGCGCTGGCACTCTTCGCTGTACTCCTTCCATCTCTCAACGACATTATCTGTGATCTGGGCAGAGGGACCCTGGGGGCACCAGGGAGCATCACCCGTCACGTGTCCTGCTCACAGGGGCCACCGTGCTATGCCAGGCAGTGACCCCGGCTTGGGGACAGCCACAGGCGAGTGCAGGCTAACATGCCATGCCATGCCATTCTGTGCCATGCCATGCCACGTCTTGTGGATGGCAGGGCAGGCAGAAAGGGGCATCAGCTGCTGTACCACATGCCACAGCGAGAGGCTGCAGTGGGATGCTGTGGATCGGTGGCAGTCCTGCGTGGTTAGCGGGCTGAGCATGGGGCAGAGCACCCTCATGTGGGACAGCCCATCCTTACCTGAAAGCAGAGCAGCAACACCAGGAGGGTGAGAAGACGTGGCTGGGACATCCCTTCTCTGGACCACATGCATGGGACACAGCGCAGGGCACACGGCTTCCTACTGGCCCTCAGCAGCTTCTCCACCCTGGCGGTGACGGCCCTGGCATGTGGGCAACCCTGTGCAAGATGCCCGGTCACAGGGACTCCTGGGACAGAGGGGGGGACACGGGGCCAGGGGCAGGTGGGGTTGCAGAGGGCCGCTCTGGCACAGAGCCAGCACCGGTCATGGTGCCACACTCCTGTACCCATCCTCACCCGACCCTGCTTGGTGTTCGCATTCAGCTATTTGTTCGCTAATTTCCACACCAAGCACTTGTATTACCCTCCCCAGGATGGCACTGGGACAGTGACCATGCAGGCCCTCTGCCCACCAAGCCAATTTCAGCCCCTGTGTGGCTGGAGTGCAGCGGCAGTGCTGCCTCCAGACCCCCATGGAAAACCCGGGCTGGTGCCACCCCACACTGCTGCTGGGACCCGGCTCCGCATCGTTGCTGAGAATGCAGGATCCCCATGGCAGAAGGGACCCCTCCTTACACCTGAGCCCCCTCTCAGGCAGAGGCTGGCACCTGGGCTCTCCCTGTCTCCATGGACTCTCATGCCTGGGCCGCTAACACCCAGCCATGGTCCACCAGCAGCACCCACTGTGGATGGCAGTGGGCAGGGAGCCACTGACAGCATGGGGGCCAGCAGGGATGGGGACACTGGCCATTAACCCACAGGGATCCTGGCTCATGGGGCTGCCATGGCTCTAGGACAAGCTCAGCTGGGCTGTGCCCCTGTGGGTCCATCACCCCCAGCTCCAGCCAGTGACGTGGGGCCTTGCCTGACATGGTGTCCGGGTGCTCCACAGACCGTGGCTCACGAGGTGCCATAATTCCCTCCATCCCCCTAAGCCGGTTATGGGGCTCCTGAGCAGGATTTCGGCTCTTCCCACAAGGGCCCATTCTGGCAGCAGCCCCATGGCACGGCACGGCTGTATGGGGTGAGGGCAGCTGAGCTGGGGGGATGGGATGGACAGGAGTGCCAGTGCCACCACAGGCACTATGGCATCACCCCCAGCCCCTGGGCTCCCCCTGGGCACCAGACAGAGCGTCGTGCTCCCCAACCAGTTCTGCTCCCAGGGCTCGCTGCTCTGCCTGTGCCTATTTTTATCCCTGGGAAAGTCGCGTTTCCTCCATCCGTGCAGACCCACTTGCCATGTCGCAAGTGGCTGCCGGAGAAGCTCATTAATCAGCGCATGGGGCTCCAGAAGCAGCTCGGGGAGCAGGACCTGCGATGGCCTTATTTAGCCAGTCCCAGGACAGAGGGAACTGTCTCTTGGGACAGTTCTC
Source organism: Rhagologus leucostigma (assembly GCA_013397725.1). Taxonomy (NCBI): domain Eukaryota; kingdom Metazoa; phylum Chordata; class Aves; order Passeriformes; genus Rhagologus; species Rhagologus leucostigma. The sequence continues at coordinate 320,453 of VZTD01004861.1, forward strand.
ACTGGGTGGGCTCTGTGAATAGGGACCTTTGTTGGGTGCCTACTAGCCACCTGACCATTCCAGAATCCCTGTTTTTATCATCACCCCAGCAACGCTGTTGCCCCACCAGCATCCCTGTCCTAGTCCCCCTCCCATCCCACCTCAGGATCCCTGTCTCTTTCCTCCCACACCCCCTGTGCCCCCCTCTAGCCCCACATCATCCCTTCCTGTCCCATCCCACTGCCACCCCTGTCCCAGTCCCACGGGAAGATCCCGGTGGCTGTCCCTGGCTGAGCATCAGTCCCTGCCCTGGTTGGGAATGCTCCTCCAGGTCCATGGGTCACAGTGACTTGCTGCCAGCCCCTTTGCGCAGCCGGGGAGCAACTTTGGGGCAGAGGTGTCGCTATTTTTAGTTGCTGCAGTGGGATTTAGCAGCAGGGAGGCCTCTGCCCTGGACTCCCCCCATCTGGCAGCCGCTCCCCGGCCCTGGCCCCACTGTGGCCAAGCTGGGCAGACTGCACTGGGTGAGGGGTCCTGGCACGGGGGCCAGTCATGCTCCTCACCCCGGCACGGGTCTTCCCCCTCACCCTGCCCAGGCCCTTTGCCCCAGCTGCCTGTGGCACTGCACAGCCATGGCACCATGCCGGATCCCCACTACCCACAGGACGAGGGGTCCCTCCAGACAGGGAGGGGGATGTTTCCAGCAGAGACGTGGGCGTGCAGGAGTAGCTGTGGACCAGCTCTCCCTGGTCTGGTGCCAATGGGCAATGGCAGAGAGGGAGCAGTGGCTCTGTGTGGTTGAACAGAAGGGTCTGGGGTGGATGGGACGACTGGCAGCACAAGCACCTCCCCGGAGCTGGCACTGCCCAGCAGCGGTGCCTGCAGTGCTTGGGGTAGCAGCTCTACCAGCTGGACGTGCTGCAGCCCCTCTCAGCTGAGCCTGGGTGCCAGAGGCAGCACTGCACAAGGAACCTGGCCCCACATCCTCACCACCTCCTCTCACTCTGCTGTGCCCAACTGGCTCCCAGTGCCACATTCCCTGCCCTGGCACCTCATCCCCAGCTGGTGCCAGGCTTTGGGGGATCCTCCACCACACCAAGTCACAGGCAGTGGGTGGAGGGTGCCTGGCCTGTGAATGGTTGCCTCTGAGGGCTGCAGTGCATGACAGTGGGTGTCCAGGGGACTTTTGCCCCACGCTGGTGTTGGACAATGTGGCATGTTCCTATGTCACAGTCCTGTGGCTGCTGACCCTCACGGAGCCCAGGCTGCAAACACCCAGTATGGCTCCACTTGGAGCCATAGCCATGAAGGAGGGACCTCGTGCCAGGAGAGCAGGAACAAGGAGCCAGCACTGGGATGGCTACGTGCAACACCACTGCTGGTAGCCCAGCGCTGGAGGCCAGAGGGGTCAGACACAGGCACCATCATCTGTCCTCAGGGCGGTGGGAGCGGGGCTGTCGCTGGCATCTGCATTTGCCTTTCCCAAGCCAGCAGTGCCAACCCCTGCAGCCACAGGGGCAAAGCATGGACCCCGTTCCCCTTGACTGGTGCTCCTGTGGCCCCCAGCTGACCTGCAGCTCATGGCAGCTGCCACTGGCCCCAGGGTGGTCAGGAGGCGGGGGCCAGCCCGGGCAGGGTGCAGGGCAAGTTGAGGACCTGGGTGCACTGCTGCCATGGCATTGTGCCAAGACATGGGGAACAGATGGGAAAAGGCTTGTGTTGGGATTTTGCTCCCCACTGGTGGGTGTGCAGCCTCCACGCTGCCTTGCAGCAGCTCTGAACCAGCATGGACCCTCGCAGCCAGCTGAGGGCCCAGCCCTGCCTAGGAAGAGACTCTCTCCTCATCCCACCGTGGTCAGTTTCTCCTGGGGATTTTGCCACCCCTGCCCCTCTGGCTTTGCTGCCATTGCATGTGTGAGAGAATGAGCTCCACGTCTGGGATCACTGTGGCCGATAGTCACGTGGATCAGTGGCTTGGTAAAGTCTCCATGGGACACTCATGAGCATCTGCAACGTGACCTGGGAGCACCTCAGCACAGCCACAGCCCTGCACAAGTGCTGTGAGGCTGGCGCAGCACCCCAGAGCCTGGTCCCACAGGATTCTTGCCTCCCGGTGGGGTGGGCACCTGGGCTCCTGTGAGCACAGCCCTGCACCCAGCACAGCCCCGTTGGCCTGGGGGGCAGCTGTGGGGGCTGTGCGGCCTCTGGACACAGGGATTAGCCCCCCGTGCGCTAATGCGGTGCTTTCCACGGCTGGCTTGGCTTGGAGCTTGGAGCTACATGCCAGCACGGCAGGGGCTTTGGCACTTGGCAGAGGAGGGGATAGTGCTGGGCCAGAGCTGATGCAATGCCAGTGCCAGCCTGGCCCTGCAGATGCTGCTCCACTTTCCACCCAGGACCATGGCAAGTGGGGCAAGGCTAGGGGAGACAGCCATGGCAGGGAGGCCCAGGAGGGCTGTCCTGCACCGTCCCTGCCCTGGGTCCGTGCCCAAAGCTCGAGGATGTTTCCTACTCCCCTTCTCCATTCTTTCGCTGAGAATTGAGTACAAGGAGCTTTGGCAGCAGAGGAGCAGCTGAGCAGCCCGGAACAGTCCTTGTGCTGCAAGACTGTGGCTTGTTTGTACAGAGCTACATGATTGTGGAAGCTCTGAGCAGCAGCACATGGAGAGAGCCAATGTCACCAGGCACCGGTGATGTCGGATTCTGTGTCACCTTGGACCAAGAAAACCCAAACCAGCCCTGCCAGTGTTTTTGTCAACAGCAGCACAGGATGCAAAGAGGACAAATGCTCTTTGCATCACCTCCACTACCACCCAGTCACCACAAGGCATGGCCAGGGGGCACCTGCACAGCTGCCCTGTACCAAAGAGGGACCATACAGACCGGCAGCAGCCAAATGACCTTGCTGCCCAGCTGGCTCTGGCAAGGGGATGCTGAGCCACACAGCACCTCATCCCTGGCTCAAGGAAAGGGGTGTTTTTGTTCATCACATTGCACAAAAACCTATGAAACACAGAAGGAAGGCACAAGAGGCACGGTGTGACACGTGTGGTTAGCGTGTCACGGGGGAGGCACAAGGCTGGGAAAAGCCTAGGAAAAGGTCAGTGCAGACAGGCTAGTGCGCACACTCCCCTGCACTCGGAGCTCCACACCTGCCTCCCCAGACCAGCAGATCTGCAGCTCTGGGTGTAGCCAGACACCAGCCCCAGCAAGGCAGGGGGTGCTGCAGGGGGCACACATGCCCAGCCATCCACTGGCACCTGCTGTGCACAGGCGTGTGCACTAGACCCCAGTGCTGGAGTAGATAAACAAGGACAGATCTCTGGCCATGGGGATGCAGGACAAAGCAGGATGCAGTGGTGGAGCACAGGGGGACGGAGCTGAGCAGTCATCCCATCTCCCCTGTGTCTGGCTTCCCCTGCCTGGCACAGCGAGGATGGAGATGCTGTGCTCAGTGGCTGGTTTTAGCCCTGTGCTGCTGATCAGGGTTTGTGGTCACATTTTTTCATTAACTATTTTTAATCCACATTTTGCCTATTCTCCGTTCAGCCTTTTCTCTTTTCCCCTCTCTAGGCAACAGAACATAAAAAAAAATATGCACCACAGTGTGCGGAAAGGAGCAGGATTGGTGGGATGCACAGGAGCTGACAGCTGGGGCAGCACTAACACGCTGACGAGGGGTCCTGCAGGCCCTAAATTTTCCTGCTGATGCACAGACAAAATCACAGGGGCAATCACTGAATTTGGTGTGGGTCAGGACACTCGCGGCAGGCGCTGCATGGGGCAGGATGCTGTGCCGCAGGATGCACGGCAAGGGCTGAGCAGAGCAGATGCTCTGTCCTTAGCCCATCCTGTGTGAGGGGAGCAGGCTGACCCCCGCGGTCCCTGCTTCCCTCACCACCCCGAGGGAAGTGCAGTGCAGGGCAGAGGGGACCTGCAGCAGCTTTGGAGATGCACTTGCAACCAGGAGGACGGCAAGGTCACATACCCGACATGTCCTGGTTAAACAAAGCCATTTACCAACACCGTGTTGACACAGCAGAGCTCGGGACAGAGTCACAAAGGGCACTCGCACCAGGCCCCCGCAACACCCAGAGAGCTTGGGGAGAGCTGGGAACTGGCAAAAGCGCCCCTGCTTCGGCCCCTCGGCAGGAGACCTACGGGCACTGCTGTGCCTACAGCAGGGAGACCACGCGCGTCCCACCCGGACTGAGGGCTCCTCCGGGAATTACTCCCAGCGCGACGGAGTTTAGCTGGTATCGCTGGCCGAGGGCTCACCACAGCCAGGGCAGAGCCCAGGGGTGCTGTGAGCCTGACGGCAGCGCCCCTGCCCAGGGACGCCAGCGGCAGCGGTCGGACGGGAAGCGGGCACAGCCCTGCTGGGACCCCAGGCCCAGAACACCCGTCACCGAGAGGCTCATTTTCCCCGGGGCCGGCGCCCAGCATCGGGGCGGCTCTGGGAGCTGCTGCTCTGGGGTCCCGGGGCTCAGCTCGTGGCCCCGGGGTTGCGCAGTCGTCACTCGAATCCACATCCCCGCGACGGGGCGTGCGACATCCCGAGCTCCGAGACTGTGGCTATGGGCGCTCCCTGCCCTCCTCCCTCCCTTCCCCGTACCTGTCGGGGCTGGGCTCGCGGCGGCTCCCGAACGCATCTCGGGACCGGCGGGGACCGGGTCCGGCGCGCTCGGCGAAAACTTTCGCGGTGCCGCGACGGCAGCGGCTGTGGCGGCTCAGGGGGAGGGACTGGTTCGGGGGGAGGGACCACGGGCGCGGAGCCGCGTCCCGCCGCCCCGCTCCTCCCGCCGGCACGAGGGGGGCACAGCCCGGTGCCCCAGCCCCGCCCGAGTACTCGGCGCTGCCCCCCGCATCCTCGGCGGTCGCTCCTCCTCGGGGACATCGGGAGCGCCGCGATGTCCCTGCCTCTTGGTCACCCGTCGCCGGCTTCTCCGCCCCGCCCTACTCCCGGGCACCGGCTCGTCTCGGCGNGCCGCGGGAGCGCGGGCTGCTCGGACCCTCAGCGACCCGGACGGATCTCGGCCGCGCCGCCGCGAGCCGCCTCGACACCCGCGCTCCGGCCGCCGCCGGCGGTGACGGGTCGGTGTTTGCCGCCGCTGTCCCGCTGCAGGTAAACACAGCCCAGAAAGAGCAACGCACCGGGACCGCCTGGCTGGGGCTGAGGAGGGATCCGGGGGAGCCCCCGGCCTGGGAGTGCCCTGTCCCGGCCGCCCGGCACGAACACGTTTGCCCTGGGCCATACAGGACGTGTTGGCCATGCCGGCCGTGGCAGCACTGCTACAGGCAGCATGTACCCCGGTAGCCCACTCAGCCCAGCCCCGGCTCCCCGGGGCCCCAGAGCTGCCTCCGTCGGGGTCCCACTCTGCACGGCCGCTGCTGGCTGGAAGTCCCCGTGGGTGTGGGCAGAGGAGCCTGGGCACAGGCTGGGGCCAGCGAGTGTCTTGCCATTGCACGGGGATCGGAGCCACGGCTGCCCCGCTGGAGATGGCCCCGGCACCCTTCCAGGCCAGGATGGGGGCTTTGGGGGAGGACTGGCAGCCCCCAGCCCTGCCTGCTGGAGGCAGAGATGTGCCCTGGGGGAGCCCTTGCAGGCAGCTGCCGGGGCCCTGGCAGAGGGCAGCGTGGGACCAGGGGTCAGCCAGCACAGACACGGCCATAGGCTGCCGCCAGCCCCATGCTCTCTGATGCTCAAGAGATAAGCAGCGCCCTCGCACTGCAGCTGTGGGCGCTATGCTCGCGGCTGTGTCTGGCACATGCTGTCCTGGCAGTGCGACTGCTGCAGTTCAGCTGCCACAAGGGATGTGGTGAGAGGGTACGTGCACACCAGGAGCGCAGGGCTGGCGCAGCTGGTGGGACTACAGCCCAGCTGGAATGTCCCTGCCACCGGCCGTCACAGGGCCGAGCAGGGCTCTGTGTTGTGGGGGAGCCACAGGGCTCCATCACTTTCCTGCTCCATGCTGGCCCTTTGCGTGAGCAAAGCACTCGCCAGCCCCAGAAGCAGTGCTGCGGGACCTGGGGGATGAGGAAGCACAGCCTGGCAGGGCAGCCCCCAGCTACTTGTGAGGAGAGGGCCCAGCTCCCGGAGCACTCACCTGCCCATGGCCTCTGCTGAGGCTGGGCATAGGCCCAGAGTGGTGATGCCAGTTAGCATCATTAGGCCTTGTTAAGGTGACGAGCTTTCACTGCTCTGCTGTGCCAGTCTGCCTCTGTTCAGTCTGCCGGAGCCCAATTAGTGTCACATCCAGGAGGCAGGTCCCGCAGAGGTGACGGGTGCCCTTGGCACAGCCCTACCCTGGAGCTGCTGTCTAGCTGAGACCGGGCACAGCTTGGCGCAGGCCTGGCTGTGGAGCCTGCCCACAGCTCCCTCTGCACACGGGGCCAAGGGTGCTGGGCACGGAGAGGGGTGAAGACCCCCTACTTGGCACAGTGCCTGGGGCCAAGCCTTGCAACCCTCCCTCAGCTCTGGGGGGCTCAGCTCCCAGCCCAAGCCCTCAGCAATGAAAAGGGGGTGCAGCATCTCTCCCCTCCTAACAGGACAGCAGGCCCTGTGCATGTTCACTCTTTATTATACATTAAGGTCTCAGATATTCCAGTTCTTTGATTTCTTGGGGCCAGCACACACATGGTGGAGGGGCTGGTGCTCACAGCCCCCACACACTGGGAAGTGTGGGGTGAGGGGCTGTGAGGGGTGGGGGTCTGCCCAGCCTCAAGGTGAGTGAGGCCGCAGAGTGGTGGGGGGGGGGAGGTCCCCACAGNGGGTGAGGGGGTGTGGGGGGGGGGGGTCTGCCCAGCCTCAAGGTGAGTGAGGCCGCAGAGTGGTGGGGGGGGGATGTCCCCACAGAGGCCCGATGCAGTGTGGGGTAGGTGCACCGTGGTAAGCGAGTGCTGGGTCCCGGAGCAGGCATTGCCAGGCCCTGCCAGAGCCAGGCCATGTGCCCCACCATCATTTGTACGAGGCACAATCCCTGAAGAGCCCAGCAGCCAGCGGTGCTGGGGAGTTTCGGCCAAGCAGAAGCAGAGGGTGGGAGGCCAGGAGCAGGGCAGGAGGTCCAAGCTGTGCCAGGGTTAGGGAGGAGCGCAGGGGCTAAAGGCAGAGGGAGGACAGGGCCTCACACACACTGCCCCCAGCCTCAGCCCCACAGCCCCATGGGCTCTGTGACGAGGTACAGAGCCAGGCATTTGATCTCCCTGCTCCCTGAGAGAGCACAGTCCTGCTTCTGGGGCACGTCAAGGGACAAGGCTGGGGGGGGGCAAGGACAGAACTCAGGGCCAGTAGGGCAGTGGGAAGACAGGAAAAAAACCCCACAAAAACCCCCAAAAGCAGTAGTGCAGAGGTGGAGATGATGAGAATGGGGGTGAGAGGAGAGACGAGTTTGCGGGGCAGGGGGTTGGCCACAGGTGCTGGCAAGGCACAGGAGTGGAGTCGAGAGGAGGGGGAATGGCACTGGCCCCCGAGAGTAGAGAGGGGTTCTGGGATCTTGGGGGTGACCCACACGCTCTCCCCCCTGGGGCAAGGCAGGGTCCAGTCCCTCTGACTCAGGTGGTCACTTTGATCCCAAAATATTTGCGCAGCTGCTCCAGGAAGACAAAGGTGAGAATGGTCTGAGGAATGAGCCGGACAGCAGCAGGAACGAAGCCCTGGAAGGGGACAGCAAGAAGGGGGAGAGTCAGTGTGTTCCTGCCACTGGTTGTCCCAGCAGCCCAACCCTGGCAGCAGCCCCAGGGCAGGTGTGGGTCAGCGCTGGTGACCCAGGTGGGCAGGTGTGGGTCAGCGCTGGCCGGGGACATATTGTGGGCTGCAGAGCAGGCGCTGTCACATCATGGCCACCACGGTGCACACAGGTCTCAGCACCACGTGCTAACCCCTCTGCTCCACACATCAGTGCTGGCACCTGCACTGCTGTTTGGGAGCTCGATGGGTGCAACAAGGCCACAGCTGTGGTGCCTCGGCCCAGGCTGAGTCCCACTGAGGCCAGGGCTTGCAATACCTCGGGGCCAAGCCCGGGCTGGGCAGACAAAGGCCTGACACAGGAAGCAGGTGGGCTGCCACGGCAGAGCCTGGAAGGCCCCCTGCCCCCAGACTGTTCTGGACCACAACCTCTGCTCCTAGCTTGGCCCAGCCTGCCCCACCCCATGCACCCCCAGCCAGGTACCTTGTAGAAGGCAAGAGGTCCGAGCTTGGCAGTTTCCATGGCACAGTGGGTGACGCTCTGGAGTGAGAGGGTGAGAGATGAGGTGGGAGGGGCTGGGAGGCAGAGGCTGGCACATAGAGACGGGAGGACAGGCAGCAGCAAGGTGGGCAACTCACCCGGTACTCTCCGTGGGAGTTCATGAGGCGGGTCTTGAGCACATCCAGGGGCTGGCACAGGAATGTGGCACACCCACCCTGCAGAGAGTCAGCCAAGTCAGGAGACCTTGGTGCCAGCAACTGCTGTGGTCACTGGAGTGACTCAGAGCCACACTGGGACCCGACCCCAGGCCAGGAGCCTCCTGGAGCCACTGTGCCCGGCCCCAGCTCTGCCCCTGCAACCCCGGCCCTACTCACAGCAATGAAGCTGGACAGGAAGTGAGTGAAGACGTTGTCTGACAGCAATCCAGTTGCGAGAACCAGCTGCTTGGCCTGGTCATAACAGGAAAGCTGCAGAGACATGGTGAATCAGTGACATGATCCCCGTTCTTTGCCACACCAGGGACCATCCTAGTCCCTACCCCAGTCACCTACTGCCCAGCAGAGCTGTCCTACCTGCCCAACAGTAACAAGGGCCCCACGGCAGGATGCCACTGATGCTCCTGAGAAGAGTTTCTTCAGGCCCTCTGTGGACAGACAGATTTGGATCAGCACGGTTCTCTGCCATCACTCACACTCCATTCCCCCTGGAGCCTCCTTCCATGCCCAGTCTGTGTCCCCAGCTCCTCACACAGCTCTGCTTGAAGCACACCATAGCAAACAGGCTGCAGGAGTAGGGAGTCCTTCAAAACAGCATGACCTCCTCCCTGCCTCTGCTCATCCCCTGTTCCACCTGCTCCACCCTCCTGCACTTTTCTGTTGCAGCTCCGAGCAGGTCACCCTTTCCCCTCAAGTTTGTGCAGGCTGCCAGGCCCTGCCAGACCTTGCCCAGCCCTTGCCCCAGCCAGATGATGTGGAGGTGCCAGACCCTGCACTCCTCTGGACTCCCCCAGCCCCAAGAGCATCCCCCGGCCCCTCTCCCTGCCCCGGCTGAGCGAACTTCCAGG
>VZTD01004861.1:329991-347912 GCA_013397725.1 Rhagologus leucostigma
CCCGACCCCGCCGCCCCGGGCCGGGTGCTCGGGCCGTGCCGCCGGTGCGGTGCTGCCCCCGCGCGGCCACGCGGAGCCCCGCAGCGCCGATCCCTTCGAGCACCTCCACGCTGTCCCACCGGCCGCTCCAGGCCTCCCAGCCCTCTGCCCCAGCGCCCCTCGCCCTGGCCCCTCACTCACTTGCGCCGCTGAGCCGGCGGCTGCTTCATGTCGTTCTGCATCCTAGAAGGCAGAGCACTGCAGGTGAGGGGGGAGCCGGTACCCCACTGTCCCCTGCAGCACCGGGAACCTCAGCCCACGGCAGTGGAATTGTGTTGCCTATTTACAAAGGGCCAAGAAAGTTGCCTCCAGTCCCACTCCCCCTGAGGGTCACGCACGGCTGGGGGATGTCACCAAAAGGCAGAACAGCTCTGGCCATCCTGGCCACAGAGCTCCTGGCTCAATGACCGTGCGGCAGGCTGGCCAAGAGAGATGTTGGGAGCACCCCAGCACCACCCACCACCCCAAATGCCGTCATGCACTGGCCAAAAGCCCCGGTCGTGCAGACAGAACTGACCTGACGTTCACCATGTCTGCTGGGGTCCCCACAAACCCACCAGTGAAACCTGTGGCCAAAGAAGAGTTGGATCAGGGGCTTATCCCTCCTGAGGGAGCCAGGGCCAAGGGCCCCACTGCCTGGCTCACCTCCTGCTGCAGCCAACAGCACTTTCTGGTAGAAAGGGGGAGGCCCCTGGTTGCCCCGGCCCAGGTGGTTCTTCGCGGTCTCATAGATGCCAAAGCGAGTCAAGGAATATGTCATCTGGATGAGGGGGAAATGAGCGACTGTGTCCCTGGCACAGGGCAGCTGGTCAGCTGCAGCACGTGTGGCAGGAGCTCTGCGCACTCACCTGCCGGCACAGTGAGGCACTGAGCCCATTGTAGAGAGCCAGGAAGCCGTCGGTGCGGATCACGTGCATCGCCATCCCCATCATCCGCATCTTCACCTCCTGCTGCGTCTGCAGGTGGACCTGGGGCAGAGCGCAGCAGTGTCAGTCCAGCGCCAGGCTGGGCAGGGACGGGAGCACACTGAGCAGGGAGCAGGTGTGGATTTGAGCGTGTGTCAGGTTAACAGCACTTGTACAGGAGTCAACAGCAATAGCTCCGGGCTCCCCACACCTGAGCCAACAGCAATAGCTCTGGACGCCTCACACCAGACCGGCCCAGCCTGCGCCAGAGAGGTGGAGGTACTGAGGGAAAGAGGAATGCCCAGGCACCCGCCTGCAGCACCTCCCAGGCCCTGCCCTCAACAGCCAGCCCCAAGGTGAAGGGTGGTGCCTGCCCTTCTGAGCCACCTCGGGGCGGGGGGGTGGTGTGGTGGTGGAAGGTGTGCGTGTGCGTCCAGCAGTACGTGAGTGAGCGAGTGCCCACTGTGGGTTTGCTCGAAGGGATGCAGCTGGGCTGATGAAGCCAGGGCCACGCAAGGCGGCAGGCCTCCGGAACCACTTCCCCTCCTCCCCAGTGCAAGAATCACACAGGCAGGAAGAGAATCCCAGAGCCGGCCAGGCGCTCCCCTTCCTGCCTGTAGCAGCCCAAGGCTTCCCACCATCAGCAGGGGCAACAGTAACAGGCAGGGAAGCTGGCTGGGACAGGGGAGCCGTGTCGGCTGGTGCTGGAGCATGCTCCGAGTGCCGCAGAGACCACATGTGGGTCAAAGGCCCCAGGAGATAAGGAGAGCAAAGGGCCACTGTCAGGGGACCAGGCCCAGCTCCCACTACAGAAGCCGTGGCACAGCTGGGTCGTGGGACACCCTGCAGGACGCTGGGAACAGCCACTGTCTCCCATATGGGGCAGCAGCAGGGGTGCAGGGGCCTGCTTGCAATCCTCACAGGTGGCTTTTGGACGTCAGGGACCAGAGCTTGTGGCTGTTCACAGCCTGAGGCAGATGAAGTGGGCAGGGCAGGCAGAGCCATGCAGGGACATAGTCCGCTGCCTGCAGTTCCAGGGCTGCAGGAAGGGCAGGCAGGCAGGCATGGGAGGGGCTGGCCAGGCTGTGGTCACTGCTGGTCGCTGCAGGGCCAGCAGCCTGTGGGTGGCCAGTGGCTGCACGGAGTTGGCCTAAGGGCACAAACACTCTCCAGGCAGGCTGGCCAGGGCCTCTCACTGGGGCCAAAGTCCAGAGGCACAGTGAAGTGCCCTTCGCCCCCTACCCTGCCAGACCCTGAGGCCTCTCGTGCCTCCCCAGGCCTGGTGCCAGCCTCTGCTGTGGGGGAACTCTTGGCCAAAGGCAGGTCCATATTCAATATTCAGGCGTGAACCCTCTGGCAAAAACAGGCAGCTAAGCTGTGCTGCTCGCAGCTGCAGGAATGCAGGGGCTGCACATCCACACAGGACAGCAGGGGGATACAGCCCAAACGTCACAGCCATCATGCTGGCTCAGAGACAGACCTAGAGGCAAGTGCCAGACTAATTCCCTTTCTTAGCGCCTTGCCAGGGCATCCCACACAAGCTCCCACGGGCTGGCAGCCACCTCCACTGGGCAGACAGGGCCAGCTGGACAAGGCAACAGGCCGAGCACCGGTGGCATCCCCCTGCCAGGGCTGGCTCCTCTCCCGGGCCTGTGCCTGGAACATCTTCCCCTCCCTCCACGCCATGGGGTGGGAAGGGGCTGTCCGTCCCAGCCTCACCCACAGGCATGGCCCCGGGAAGGGCAGGCCCTCTTCCCTCCCCCTCCACAGCCTGCTCCGCTGCCAGGCTCGTTGCCACTTGGCCAGCCCACAAGGCTCTGGGCAGCGCTGGCATTTGCCCCATCCGTGGGTGCTGGCAGCACAGGGCTGCGCGCGGCGCCCTTTGTGCAGCAGCAGGCATGCCAGGTCATCTGCGGCGCCTAGGTGACATCTTGGCCGGAGGGCTCAGAGCCCAGTGGGCCAGTGTCCAACACTGCCGGCCCCAGAGTCACTGCCATATCCAGGCAGGGCTGGCCAAGGCGCCCTCCACAGCTCCTAGAGTTGGCACCTCGAGCTCCCCAGATCCCTCAACCACGCATCTGCCCATGCCCCTGGGCTGAGTCTTGTGACCCCTCAGCCCTGTCCCTGGGCCCATGGCCATGTCTCTGCACAGCCACGAATACGCTCCTCAGAAGCGACCCCCGGTAGCTGTTTTCTCAGACCTCTGCAGCCGTTCCCCAGCTCCCTCAGTTGCTCTGGGACCCTCACAGCCATTCCCTATCCCTTCACAGCCGTTCCAGGACCCTCAGACCTGTTTCCCAGAATCCCAGAGCAGCTCCCCATCCCCTCAAAGTGGCTCCAGGACCCCCACAGCCACCCCCTCCCCTCCTCTGGCAGCCGTTCCCCAGTACCTCAGAGCCAGTCCTTCAGCTGCTCCGGGATCCTCAGAGCAGTTCCTCATCCCCTCGCAGCCATCTCGGGACCCTCACAGTCATTCCCAGTCCCCCTCGAGCCATTCCCCAACCCCTCAAAGCTGCTCTGGGACCCTCACAGCCGCTCTCCTCTCCCTCACAGCCGCACCCCCCACAGCCAGGTCCCTCACAACCGGTCCCGCAGCCACTNCTCACAGCCACTTCCAACCCCCCAAAGCCGCTCCGGGACCCTCAGACCTACTCCCCACTCCATGGCAGCCTCTCCAGGACCACTACAGCCAGTCCCAAATCCCCCTAACCTTCTCCCCATCCTCTCACACCCTCTCCGGGACCCTCACAACCACTAGCAGTCCCCCTAACCGCCCCCCCAACCCCTCACCACTGCCAAGCCCCCATAACCGTCTCCCCATCCCTTCACAGCCCCCCCCGCACCACCGCAATCATTCACAGCCGCTTCGCGCTTCTCACACTCGCCCTCCATCCCCCTAAACCGCCTCCCCACGCCGCCAGAGCCGCCCTCCGGCGTGTCCCCTCTTCACCTTCAGCAGATCCAAGGGGTGGGTGCAGCAGGCGGCCCCGGACGACGCGAGGCCGCCGAAGTACCAGCGCGAAACGCGCCGCTCCGCCATGGGCGCTGCTTCTGCCAGAAGCCACGCCCTCACCGGGGCGAGGCCACGCCCCCTCCCGTTAAACCACGCCTCCTCCCGGTACCGGAAGGGGGTGGGGCGGGCCCGGGGCTCGCATCTCCGAGCCTGCGGCGAACGCGGCAACCCCAGGCTCCAGAATCCTCGTTCCCACCCCACACACATCTCCACTTCCAGCCCGTGGAAGTGGCTTCTTCCCGTTAATAATTAACAGGGATTAATTAATGGGGAGGTGAAGCCATCAGCAAAACGCAGGGTGAAGAGGCGGGGGATGCACAGGCACAAACGGCAGCATTACCAGCGTGCACACGCTGAGTGCAGGGATAATCAGCAGCTCCAGAATACTCTTTCCCACCCCGCATGCATGTCCACAACCTGTGGAAGTGGGTTCTTCTCGTTAATAATTAACAGAGACGTAAGACCATCAGCAAAAGGCAGTGTAAGGAGGTGGGTGATGTGCTGGTACAAACTTCCAGTACCTGAAGGGAGCCTACAAGAAAGACGGACAGAGACTATTTACAAGAGCATGTAGTGACAGGGGAAATGGCTTCAAACACAGAGTAGGTTTACATCAGATATTAGAAAGAAATTTTTGGCTGTGAGGATGGTGAGGCCCTGGCAGAGGTTGCCCAGAGAAGCCATGGCTGCCCCATCCCTGGAACTGTTCAAGGCCAAGTTGGACAGGGCTTGGAGCAACCTGTCCTAGTGGAAGGTGTCCCTGCCCATAGCAAGGGCTGGAATGCGATGATCTTTAGAGGTCCCTTCTACCCTAAACCATTCTGATTCCATGAAATGGGGAGCATGGGGTTAATCAGCATTTGAGAAAGATGAATCATTTTACAGTTTTTTTTTTATATTTATAAGATAGAGTTCATGGTGATGGCAGGAAGTAGCAGCTTCGCCAAATCATACAGCATTCTTCGGGAGAGTACTCCCACTGTGCCACATGCACTCGGAAAGGTCCGGAGCCTGGCTTGGGCAGCAGCTGTAGCACCAGTCTCTCCATGGTGAGACTACTCCAGAACAACAGTCCCTCCTGCCGCCTCTAGCGCTGCTTTGATCTTCTCTGCTTCCTCCTTGGAGGCGTTCGCCTTGATCTCCTGCGGAAGGGACTCCACCAGCTTCTTTGCCTGCGAGAGGGACAAAGTACGAGGCTTGTAAACTGGCTTTCACTAACTGGATTATTGGATTTAGAGCCATGATCCTGACCTCTGCTTAAGCCAATCATGGAAACTCACTGACCAGTACAAACCCCGAGACTCACACTTGAACTATGGCACATCCCACCAGAAGGCAGCTAAATCTGACCGCAAGCAATGGCACGTCTGCTGGGAAAGCTTTTCCAGCGATTCACTGCTCTTAAATTCCTTCCACCACGTGCGTGGTGCGCCCTGATGCGCACCCCGGCCTGCGTAGGTGTGGGTGCAGGCAGAGCTCCATGCAGTGACCGGCTGAGGCAGCGTCTGCCTGGCGCTGGGCTGGCTCTGCTCAGTGCCAGTGTTTTGGTTCACATACTTGTACCAGCAGGAGGGGAGGCCAGTGCAGGGTTTGGACATAGCTGCACTGGCTGAAACAGAGCTCCAGCACAGACTACTTGACAACACAGTATTTTGACATTTTAGGGACTTTTAAAGCAAAACGACTGGTACTAAGCAGCACTGCAATACTTAAGGCAAGCTGAAAAACTGTTGAGCTAATTTAAAGAATTTACTGCGGTGCTACTATAGAGAAGGAAGTGAGCCCAGGAGGACAAGGCCCTGCTGCTCTTACACACAGCAGCTCTCTGCCACAGCACTGCGGGGCTTTAGCACCCACCGGACTGGCCACTGTGCTGGCAGAAAGGTTTTGTCCTTTTGATTCCTGCTGGGTTCAATGCCTACATATCTGTGGTGGCAGAAAAATGCTTTTTTTGCTGGGGTTAAAAGGCGCAGATGTGCAGGCAGCGCTTGGAGGGGCACGAATGCCTTTGCTCACCAGGACAGGAGCCTGTTCAGGCTCACTGCGATGAAGACAGGAAACACAACACAGGTTATTCATTTCTGAACCCTGCTCACCAAGGTGTGACTCCATTCTACAGCAGCCCTGGTCAAGAGAAGCAGCTGTTTCTGGTGTTCAGTGGGAAGAAGCACAGAGCCCAAGCCAAGTGGGACCCACGTAGCAGCAGCCATGGGGCAAACGCAGCATGTTCCAAATCCAGCTAGAGCCCAGGGCTAGTGGTGACAGAGGGTCAGCATCTGCTGGGCAGCTCCCAACGAGCTTCCTGACGTGCAGCCAGCCTCGGTCTGGCATGTGCTGATCACGCACCTGTCTCATCAAGCAGTTGCTGCTGCAGGACTGATGTTTGGGTCCCAACAGTGCTTAATCACTAGCTGTGCTTCCCTCCATCCTGTCAGCAACTCTACAGGCCATGGGCAGATCCCCCTGCAAACCTCGTTAAAAACATCTAGACCGGATGCCAGTAAAATTTACAATAAAAGTGCTTCAGCTCTACTTTGAACACAACCCCTGCAGGTAGAACCTCCACAACTGTTTGTGTTGTGTGTGTGCTTCACCTGATGAGCCGGGCTTGGGTACACCACACTTGAGTTTGCTTTCAATAACTGGCACCCACAAACAGCTCATCCAACAGGTGCCACATGCAAAGCCAAGCTCATTTAGCATCAGCTCTCCAGTTAATTATCTGCTGATTGTGTCCATTACAGGGTTTGGTATTTTCATGTTTGCTTGGGACCGGTAATAGATGAACAACTTCCAGAGGAACCACACTGACAGTCAGGTAATTATCTCTGTGGGACAGCCAAACTTGTACCTGTGCCACTGACTTTCTCTGCTGGCTTTGCAATGCAGCAATAAGAATGGGTCAGAAGATTATCTGCAAATACTTCTGCTCTCCTGGGCTACAACTGGAGCAGACTCTGCAATGCTCAGTGGTGCAGCTGGAATACCGGAAAGTGCTACTACTGACCCCAAGATACGGAAGGATCACCCTGTGGATAAGTGCAGCACGTTACACACTTCAGCAGTAGCAGCTTCATCACCCGACATGCTGAGCCCACATCCCAGGTCAAGCGCCTGAGCTCAGACACTGCCCAGGGCTGAGGCCCATCTCCTCCCAGGAAAGAAGCAGCACCACACATAAAATGAAGGGCCCTGAAAAGAGCTGGAAGCCTGGACTACAAGATCTGTAAATTAGAGAAGCTCATTTAACTTCAGAAATACAATGGCCTTGGGAAAGGCAAGCCAAACCCAGCCGTAGCGTGGGATGCTGGCTATTCT
Source organism: Rhagologus leucostigma (assembly GCA_013397725.1). Lineage (NCBI taxonomy): Eukaryota > Metazoa > Chordata > Aves > Passeriformes > Rhagologus > Rhagologus leucostigma. Next base: position 337,267 of record VZTD01004861.1, read on the forward strand.
TGAGCTCTGCAAGAAAGCTCACAGCAGCTCTCAGGTTTGGAGAAGCTGAGGCAGGCACGGATGTCTCTGAGTCCTTTGCTCTGAGCTTCCTCCTTCATCCCCCTGCTTCTGACAAGGGAAAATGCCAGACAAAGGTGCAACCAAATCCTGTTCCCCACGTCTCTGCACTGAGATGCACACAGGCAGACTGTGCTTCTGAACGCGCAAATTCAGGCTCCCTTTGAACAGAGAGCTGAGGCTGCTGGACCTGGGGGCAACACACCACAGCCTGGGGCAGCACCTCCTCACCTGCACGAGGTTCACTCCTGGCACGAAATTCTTCACCTCCTTGATCAGCTTCACCTTGTCAGTGGCCTTCAGCTCCGTCAGCCGGACGGTGAAATGAGTTTTCTCTTTCTTGAGCGGGACCACCTCCTCCTCCTGGAAGCAGCCGGAGCGCGGTGAAGCCCCGCGGCCGAGCCCACCGACCTCGCCCGCCCCCACGCGTGTGCTCCCGGGGGCCCCGCTCCCGCCCCTCCCGGAGCGCCCGGTACCTGCGGAGCCGCCTGGGCGGGCAGGAGGGAGGCGGCGGCCGCCGTGGGCATCACCCCCACGTCCGGGATCTTCAGCGTCTCCTGCGGGAAGAGTAGCGGCACCAGAGGCCGGTCAGGCGGCGCACGCGGCCGGGCCGGGACGAGCCAGGACGAACCGGGTCAGGCCGGGCCGCCCCCGCACCCACCTTGAGCAGCGCGTTGAGATCGGCCACCTCCAGCAGCGTCAGCCCCGCGATGTCCCGCACCAGCTGCCGCACCTTGGGCGAGTACTCCTTGGCGGCCGTGTCCAGCGGGGCCCCGGCCAGCGCCTCCGAGCGCCGCGCGGGGCTGGAGCCGAGCGCCCGCAGCCCGGCGGNACCGACAGAGAGCCAATAGTGATAGAGGTAGGGCAAACCAATCTGCGGTGGGAGATGTAGGCAAAATCGGGTGGGATAGAAAAGCAAGATCCATCATAATAAATCCATTACTATTTATAATTATCAGTTCTAAACGAGAGTAGAAAAACATTCATTTTCGAAGGAACAGAAATTACTTCCTCTCCAGAATGTTTGGAAGGAGAATTGGTTATATTTGAAGCATAATGAATGCAAATTAAAACAAACAAAAATAAAAGTCTGGAAGCCTTGTCATTTTACCTTTTTGACTTTCACTAATTGCGGTAATTCATTCTAAGGCTCCATAAAGCTTAATAATTTAGGACTGCGCATCTATAGCACAGAAACATTCTAGACACTGTAGAGAGGAAACTTATGTGGCCAAAACTCAATTTGAGCTGAAGCTGGCCAGTACTGCGGGGAAAAGTATAAAGGCATCCGCACCCCGGAGCTGCCGCCACCCCTTGGCAACCACACGCCCCGGCCGCTGCAGGGATGCCCGCCCCCCGCCCAGCACAGGAGGCCGCACTTCGTTCCAACGCTTTATTGTCACCGTTAGCGCTCGGTCTCCCCCGCGAGGGGCGCGGACGGGGACAGGCCCGGCCCAGCGAAGGGCCCCGGGCCCGTGAGGGCGCTGCGGGGAGCGGGGCTCAGCAGGGATGGGGCAGAGCTGGCGCCGGGGACCGGGCGGGGCTGGAGCGCTGCGCCCTTGGGGCCTGCGCCACAAGCCCCGGGGCAAGGACAGGGACAGGCCGAGCTCCCGCCCGGCCCCAGGGGCCGCCAGCTGCCGAGGGTGGGTGGGTGAGCCGGGGGGCTGCTGCCCCAGGCTGCAGGGCATGGGGGCTGCGCCCCCGCCCCTTGGTCCCCAAAGCCGGCAGTAGGGGCCTATGGCCCCGCTGCTCCTGGGACATGGGGCCGGGGGGCAGGACGAGTAGTCGAAGTACAGAGTGATTTCGGATGAAGAGTAGTGTTACACTGGACCCACGGGACCCCGGAGATCCCTGTGCCCTGGGGCCACGATCAGTCAAACGAGATGAGCTGGGCCTCTCCGCTGCCCGGGGGCTGCTGCCCGGGGGCAGGCGCTGGTGGCGGCTGCTGCTGGGGGGGCCCCCCAGCTGGGGCCACCTGGAACAGAGGAATCAGCTTTGTTAGTGTGTGGCTTCGTTAGCACAGGTGCCCCACCGGGTCCTGATGCCCTGGGCTGGCGACACTCACCTGTTGGTAGAGGGGCTGCTGCCCGGGCAGGTAGGACTGCTGGGCTGGCAGGCTGCTCAGAGCTGTGTCCTGGCCTGGCAGGGCAGACATGAGACCCTATGGGAATGAGGGGGTGGGTGTCAGAGGGGCTGGGGTACATGCAGCACCCACAGGGCAGTGGTGACAGCCCCCAGCCTCCACCAGACCTCCCCCAGGATGGCTCCATGGGCTGGAGCCCACCTGTGGCTTGTCCCCTATGCCCAAGCAGGAAGCGCTCACCTGCATGCCATAGGGCTGGTAGCCCATGGAGACAGACTGGCTGCCCATGTAGCCCATGGTGCCCGACTGAGGTGCCTGGGAGATGGCTGGGATGCTCTGCGACTGTGAGGCTGCAGTCTGTGGGGAGAGGCTGGTGAGAGGTGGCACAGGCAGCAATGGCTCACGTCTCCAGACAAGGGCCTTGTGCGCAAAACTGGATCTGACTCCAGCCCACTTCCACAGCAAGAGCAGCAGATCTGGAGATCTGGAACCAACCAGCCCGTCCTCCCTCCTGCTCAGAGATCCCACTGCCGAGTTTGGGTACATTGCCCAGCCCCACAGAACCCCCCAGACCTTGTCCGAGTTGGCTGCAGGCTGCGCTGCCTCACTTGCCTGGTAGCCCTGTGTGGGTGTGGGCTGGTAGGATGAATATGCGGGGGTGGTGGTGGGCACCGCCGGCCCCTGCTGAGGCCCCTGCCCACCACTGGCACCCGGCTGGTACATGTAGGCATTCACCATGCTGGGATCTGGGTGGAGAGAGCAGAGGTTGGAGCAACCACCTTGGGCTCACCCCTACCCCCACAGGCTGAGCTGCCCAACATACCAGTCCCGGTGACGGGCAGGGCAGTGTAGGGCCCAGTTCCCCCTTGCGCAGCCTGGTTCATGTACACGCTGTGCATGGGAGAGCCCTCCACAGAGCCAGCTGGGCTGAAGGTGCCAGGGAAGCTGGTGGGCCCAGAGGGCTGGTAGATCACCCCACTGGCTGCGGGCATGGCCTGGAGCTGGTGGGAGGAGGAAAGCCAGCTTAAAGCCGCAGTCCCTGGAACCTGGCAGGGGGGTGCCTACCCCAGCAGCTGTACCTGGGCATAAGGCAGTGAGAAAGCTGGCATCTGGGCTCTCATCTGGATGGTCTGCTTCTGCTGCTCCAGGCGCAGCTGCCTCTCTTTCTCCTGCTCCTGCAGTCGCTGGATGGCCAACTGACGCTGCATCTCCAGGTACTCCTGTGGGAACAGGGCTGTGGTGGCTGGGAGCCATGATACCACACAACCCCTCCTACCAGGGCAGCCATCCCTGCCAGCCTTGGGCTGGGCCACAGTGCAGGCAGGCCTGGAAGACCATGGACATGCTTCCCTGCCTCACCTGCTTCTTCTGCCTCATGATCTCCAGCTTCTGTGCCAGCTGGATCTGGCGCTGCCGCTCTGCCTCCTCCGCTGCACGGCGCAGCTTCTCCTGGTGCTCCTCTCGCAGAGCGTTCAGAGCCCCACGCGCATCCCGGATCTGGGCCAGTTTGTCCTGCAAGCCTTCATAGTACACTGGGGAGGGAAGCGACAGCCTCAGGAACACTGGGACAGAGCACTCAGACCATCTCTGCATTCCACACTAGCTTCTCTCCAGTGAGACTGCATCACAGGAATGCTGAACCCCGACACTGCGGAAGCCCTGGCTGTCGCCCACCCACGCCCAGGGCCAGCAGCTCCCCCAGCTCCCACGCACGCCTGCGCTCGTCCAGCTGGTTGAGCAGCTCCAGCAGCTGTGGGTGCATGTTGTTGATGGACTGGAAGAGGGACAACACGGCAGAGTCGTTGGTGATGCTGCGGCCTCGCATGTGGTTGCTCTTCATGCGGTTGACGAACGTGGTGACTGCGTTCTGCAGCGCCTTCAGGAACTGCTCGTGGTTCTCCTCAGACTCACCATTTTGGTACTGCTGCTGGAAGGAAGGATGGGGCAGCCTGTCAGCTGTGACCTCGCAGTGCCAAGAGCCAGCAGCCAGCCTGCAGAGCCAAAGAGTCAGGTGCTTCTTGTCCCTCGGGAGGTGCCAGACCCAGGCCCAGGCCCCCTCTTACCTCAACCACCCCAAGAGGGGCAGGGTGGGCTTCCCCAGGCTGCACAGCTGGCTCCGTCAGGGACAGCGGTGCTGACGGTGTGGGGCTCTTGCGAACCTCCTCCTGTTTCTTCTCCCAGTAGTTGCGGTTCAGGTACCGAGCCAGCTGCCAGGAAGAGAAGGAAGATGAGCAGCACTGCCTTGCAGGAGCAAGCCTGTGCTGCAGACTAGCAGGGCCAGGATTTTTACCTCTGGGTCAATGTCCTCGGCCAAGGGAGCAGAGGAATTCTGGAAAGAGACAAATGGAGAAATGCAGTTCAGCAAAACCAGAGATCCCCAGGTCCCACACAGATGTTCAGCTCAGACCTGGCCAGGTATGACCACCAGTGCTGAGCACCAGTGAGAGCCTCAAAGGGGACACAAGCTGGGAGGCAGTGGAGGCAAGTAAGTGCCAGCTGAGAACACACCTTCTTGCTCAAAGCACAGTGAACAAGCAAGGGGTTCAATGGGGCAAATATTTTCCTTCAGAATGGAGATTAAATTGGACACAAGCAGGGCAGACTCAGGCTCAGGAAGTGGCCTGTGTCCAGCCACTTCACGTACAGGAGCTGCCATGGACATACCACAGGCGGGGAGTAAAGCGTGCTGGCTGGGGGAGCCGACGACGTGACAGGAGTGGGCTCAGCCTTAGGGTACATGGAGTAGGTTGTTTTCTGCCTCTGCAAGAGAGAAAATTGCCAACTCAGAGAGAGTCCAGGCTTCTCCAAACCAAACACAACACAGCCTGTGCCTGGCTCTGCTTTCACCCTCTCATTCCACAAGCTTTGAGTCTTGCTCACACCAGGACACATCCAGACATCTGTTATGGCCCAGCACAGCTGGGCTGAAGAGCAATGACCCCTCCCAGATCCCAGATCCCAGCAGGGAACAAACCATTCTCTCCTTCTCCTCAGCCTCTGACTGAGACAAGGCAATAGCCAGCTGGAGCTCCTCTTCCTCTTGCAGAGCTGTCTCATCGCGCTTTGGAGGCAGCTGGAAGTGGAAAGATGAGGAGGTGGTCAGTAATGGGATCAACAAACAGGTCAGGACCACCAGATCACCTATGGGGCAGCCACTCACCTGGGACTGCTGCGAGAGGGGGCTGGTCAGGTACTCGGGGGGCAGTTCAGAGGTGGCAGCAGCTTTACCCTCAGTTTTCCTGGAGTGACAGGAGATAGTATGGACTGAATGCTCCCTCCTCTGCACCAGAGCCCAGTTCTGCACAGTGTTCCAGCGGCATACCCCACTCCCAGGAAGGAGGAGGGCCCAGCCCAGCCTGCACAGCCTGGGAAGCCCTCGTTGTGCTCTGCAGGGAGCTAGCTCCACACCATGCTTCCCCCCTCACAGTCCCAGCTGTCGCAGACAAAGAAACCCACCACGAAGGGTACTGACTTGTTGAGATGCTCATAGCAGGGCTCACAAACTCTCACTTCCTTCTCAATCCCAAACTTGGGGATGGTGGAATACTTGGAGGAGCATTTCCCACAGAAGATCTGCCCGCAGGCTCGGCAGTGGTGCTGTGAAGGATGCGAGACATGAGTGTGCTGGCAAGACATTCCTTCTCCTTTAGCCAACATCACTCAGACACTCCTGGCATTTCCCTGCCAGCAGCCAGGAAACACGGTCTGTCTGCAACACACTTCCACACAGCAAGTCCTGCAGGGAGTTCTGCAAGTCCCAAGGGCTGTGTAGAGCAGGGAAGCCAGAGGAGCAGGAGCAGCACCCACCTTCCGCGTCACAACGCCAAACTGCACTCGGCACCTGTGACACTCCTCTGCATCCACCCAGTCTGGAGCCTGTGAGGGTCAAGGGAATTGCGTAAGGAGGGAGGAGTGCATCTGCACTGGGCCTTTCAGGAGGTCTGACGGCTAACAGAGCTCTCATGCCTCATGGGGGAGATCGGAGGCATTTGCAGCTCAACAAGAAATATTAATCTCCACAAGTTATCTCCTCTCGTGTTCCTTAGAGACTGTGATGCTTTCCCAGTCAGTACAAGATTCGCTAGGAAAGCGTCTGCACTGCAATCACTTCAGCAGTGCCCTGCTGCCATGTCCAGCCTGCCAAGCCACTGCAAGGCCAGTGAGCAGGAGGAATGATGGGTCTGACTCCCTGTCCTGGTCAGTTCTCCCAGCAAGGTCTCCAATACACACAAAACGGAGGAATGCAAGACCTGCAGGTTTGGCAGGAAGGGGATGGGGAAACAGGTCTGTCCCACAGTGCCAGCTGCTCCTCCCACCACAGAGCTCACCCTCTCGGCAGCGAACATGGCATCACTCTCCTTGAACTCCGGGAAGACGTGACCTGCGGGAGAAGAAACAGAGTTCTGTTGCGAGAGGAGTCCTCTGGCACAGGGAGGCTGTGGTGCCTGCAAGCTCATGCTATAGGTGCCAGCTCAGCACCACCTTTTGTCTTGACCAGTATCTGTCTCTGACACACCGGAAGCAGGCAACCCTCAGCCGTGGTCTGAGGACAATCCTCAGTTGTTTCCCTTACACACCCACGAGGGACATCACAGGCCTCTGGAGAAGGCTTATTATTTCTCAGTACTTTGAGCTGAGGGGCATAAAAAGCCCTCTGGATGGGCAGGCAGGGCTGTGAGTCTCAGCCACTGAAGGGCCAGAGTTTGGCAGCACCAGCTCAGGATGGGGGACTGACCCTCCAAGCTTCTGCCACTGCCTGCAGAGTTTCTGGTGCACAGCAGGAAGCAGAGGCAGCAGCGCGTCCCTGCCCTTGAAGCAGACACTGCTGTCTGGGACAGAAGGGAAAATGTCACACCACCACTGTCAGAAAGTGGGAGCTTGGACCCATCCTGGGAGCAGGAACAAAAGCCTGTGAGGAAGGAACTGCCCCACAGCAAATCCCTTCCCAGAGGACACAATGACTTGCTGGCAGTCTCCCCAAAAACAGTTGCAGGTCCTGCTTTTCAGGTCTCCCTGCCAGCCCTGAGGCGCTGGCTGGGTTGGAGGCCCAGAGCAAGGCAGCCCCGGTCCTGGGACCTCGGACCCCATCTCTGCAGCGGGATTTAGTCACCCTGAGGGGTTCATTCGGTATTGGGAACCCAGGAAGAGTTCCGTGCTGCAAGTCCGGATTTTGCTCCCGTCAGGCAGGGAACTGCCAAGGCTCCTGCAGAGCAGAGCTGCTTCACCAGGTGTCCCCCACCTGTGGCCACAGTCCTCACCTTCAACCTTCATTATCTGATAGGTGTCCTGCACCACCTTGTACTTGGGCTCGTTGCGGAAGGCATGAGCCCAGGCCTGGATGAGGTATAGGATCTTACTGCGGACACTTGTCTCCACTTGCCTCTGCACAGGAAGGGAGGAGAAAAAAACATCTGAGAAAACGCCCCTGAAACCCAAAGGATGGTGTGAACCCAACTCTGAAAAGAAGCCAGAAATACTGCTCAGGAAAGAGAGACTTTAGAGTACTCAGGAGAGGTAAGAAATGTCAGAAACCTGCAGTAAGGACAATGCACAGCACAGACAGACCCCTTCAGCTGCCCCACTGCGCCCTCCAGCACAAACAACAAAACATCCTTCGGAGCAGCACACACCACCTGAACAGAGCTGTGGCCTTGATGCTTAGAGAAAATGCCCAGCGCCTCTGGGGCCTGCCCAGCAGCTCTGTCCACCCCCACACAAGAGCCGTCCATCTCGCACTCAGAACATGGTGGGACCCCCAGCTGCCCAGTACAGCACAGCCCGCCTTGCCTGCCCACTGACAGTGGTAGGGGATGCCTGGAGGGTGCCAGCACCTCCAGTTCAGGAATACTCAAAGCCATCTCAGGATGTGACACAGTGAGGACAGCTGGGACAGCTGCCCTTTGGAGGCAGGGGCAACTGCATCACAATTCAAGGAACTAGAGAGAAGTTGGCAAGCCTGTTCTGACCTCAGCCAGCCTCGGAGCCGCTGTGTCATCAGGTGCCCAAGTGATCACATCCACATGACTGGCTGTTCCAGAAATCCCCAGGAAGCACAGGAGCACTGTCAAGCTCCAATTTTAGCCAAGACCTTGGCCCACACAGCATCACTTATTGACGATTCCTGGAGCTCCAACTTCTAGAACAATTGGCAAAATCCTGCATTCCATATATGTCACAGCTCTGAACCTCATCAGAACATGGACTGTTTTACCAGCATTGGGTGTTCACAAGCAGCAAAGTTACAAGTGTGGGCGGAGAATGAGGCAGTTGTGAAACTCCTGAGGCAGGCAAGGACTGAGAGAACCACAAAATCCCTGGATCTGATCCAACGTCCTCAGCCCTCAGAGCGGCTGTGCTACCACACCTGGCTGTCATGCTACGGCAGTGTTCCCGCCTCAGGAGAAGATCCTGCATGGAGACTGAGTCAGCCCTAACAGGAAGGTGACAGGACAGACACCCTGCTCGGTGTGCGAGGTGGCAGGACTCACACAGCTCGTCCTCCAAGGATCTGGGTCACCTGCTTGTTTATTTCTGGTAGAAGACAGAAGCTGTGAGGAAGGAACAATACTATGCTAACAAGCTCTTGTCTGGGCATTGCTTTTCTGAGTTGGGAGCTGGAGACAGGAGTTCTCATTTCCACTTCACTCATGGAATTCCCAGTTCAAGGACACAAGAAGCTCCAGCAGGCATCAGACTGGTGATAGCTTGTAACAACAACTTGTCAGTGCCAGCAGCCACATCCTGCAGAGCTCCTGAACAACTCGACACGCCAATGAAATGGTCGTGACACAGAGGAAGCTCCAGTTGTTTTCTCCTTTGTTGCTTTACCTGCCTATGTGTCTCACATTGTTCCACGAGAAGGAATTCACCTCGCCACTGCCCAGGTCCTTGGTACAGGTGCCAGCCCATCACCTGGTCTCCTTTGCTGTCCCAACCCAAGTGTTGCATCCATGAGCATTTACCATGGAATGGCCCAGGCCTCCGTGGCACATTCCTGCCATTTCACAGTACAGACAAACCTCTGCTCCCACCACATCTCCTCTTCCCAGAAGCCCTCCTTCACTGCCTACATCCACCCCTTCACACTACATGATAGTTTGCTCTTTTATGAAGTGCATTTCCAGTTTCCCTTCTGCTCCTTACCCAAAGGGAACAACAAGAGAGGACACACAAATTACTTCCTGCTGCTGTTGTTTTTCCACAGGAAAAAAAAAAAAGACAGTAAAATAAACCTATTTACCTTGAGTATTTCCTTCAGCTCCTCCATGGTCTGTTTATTGGCCACCTCGTCATGGACTGTTTGGCCACAGTTTTTAACCACCGACTCCATGACCTGCAAGGGCCAAGGCAACATCAGCCCACAGCTTCCTGCCTCCCCTGCAACTTGTGGAGGTCCCAGCACACATTACAGGCTGAACATGGGGCACTACTTAAGCAATAAGGTGTGCTGGGGCCATGTCAATCCACTCCCTGCACTGGGAGCCAGTTGTCCTTCACCTCCATGGGGGGCTGGGGGCCTTTGCTCTGTGGAAACCAACCCCAGGGACAGCGGCCCAAGTCTCAGCTTTGCCTGTTCCAAAGCCGAGACAGAACTAAAGCATGAAGGCCCTGGCCTGATCATCCCAAAACCTCTGTGCCAGAGTCAGGAAGAGGTTGGCTCCACGCTGTGCTGCAGGAAGCTGTGCAGCCTGAAGGCAGGCAGTAAGAAGCCCCTGCAGTGCTCCCAGTCAGGTGCCATTACCTCCAGCGCGTACAGGGCCACGTGGGGATTCTTGTCATTCACTTTTTTCTTGATGGCGTTGACGGCGTATTTCGCTCTGGGTAGGGGAAGAGGAGACATGTTCTCAGAGGATCAAGGATCTGAGGGGAGATCCCACCTGCTGCTGACAACCCACCAATCCCCACCGTGACATGAGGGCACAGTTAGCTCAGGGGTACATGATTCACTGAGCGGAACTGGGAAGGAATAGGCACATTCAAGCTTGTATTGCAGGCCAGGGGTAATCTGCAGCTCCCAGGGTCCGGGAAGCACACCAGCACATCAGGGTGTGCTGTACAGCCCCTCTGATGTTCTCATGGAAGGGTGTAACGAGACGTGTGCTACCACGGGCTGGCAGGTCCGAGACCTCGAAGGGTCTCTGTCCTTGTGCAGACAGGAGAGCTGTGCCCACAGCACGGCCAAAACGCCAGGAGCACTTACTGGGTGTCTCCCTGACGGATCATGTCGCAGATCTGCAGGATGGATTCCCAGTCTGTCTCCAGCAGGAGCTGGCTCGTGGCCTTATCTGCAATGAACAAACCCACCAGGCCGCCGTGAGCCGCGCTGCTCCCCGCGGCTCCGCTCCGCCACCGACGCGTCCCTGGGAGCGCTCCGGGCGTGGCGCTGCCCCGAGGCTCGGGGATAAACCCCCGATTTCACCCGGAAAGCATCAACCCTCCCGCTTCAGACACCCCGGGGCGCTCGGTAACCTCGGCCCCGCCGCTGCCGCTCCTCCCGGGCGGCACT
>VZTD01004861.1:348208-363802 GCA_013397725.1 Rhagologus leucostigma
GGGGCCGGGTCCCCGTCCCGTTCCCGGAGCCGCCGTGTCCTTAACGCGAGGCACAGCTGAGCGCCGAGGAGCCCGCGGAGCTGGGCGAGCCCCCGGCCACGCTGCCCACGGTAGGTGGGGCCCGGCGGGGCCCAGGGGCACCGGGACGGCCGAGGGGCTCCGGGGCGCGGCCGCACCCAGCCGGGCGCCTGTCCCGCAGGTGGGCACCAACCTGACGGACCTGCGGCTGCCGCGGAAGGTGACCGTGCGGGAGCTGGGCGGCTGCATGGGCCCCATCTGGCCCAGCTACTACAGCGAGTGCAGCGCTCTCCTGGTGAGCAGCACCGGGAACCCGTCCCGGGGCCACCGTCCCGAGGGCTGGACGCGGACGCAGGGAGAGGGGCTTCCGGGGCTGGGGTCGGTCGGTCCCCTAGGTTTCGCCCCGTGGTGGGATTTCCCTCCGTGCTCTGCTCTGGCCCAGCCCGGCCCGGGGTTGCTCTCGGCACACCCGCACCCTGCTTTCCCTTCTTCCCTCCAGTTCGTGGTGGATGCCTCCAACCCCACCCAGGTCTCCTCGTCCTGCATCCAGCTGCTCTCTGTCCTCTCTGCAGCGCCGCTCGCCTCTGTGCCCGTCCTGGTCCTCTTCAACAAGATGTGAGGAGGAGGGTCACCCGAAGGGTGGGGGTGCCAGGGAGCAGCAGCTGTGCTTTGCTGCACTTCCCAGGCTGGAGACCCCTGAGCCGGGGCTGGGCAGGGTTGGCTGATGCAGCCCCCCTCTCGGCCACTGCAGTGACCTGCCCTGCTACATGTCACTGGTGGAGATGAAGTCACTGTTCCGCATGCAGGACATCGTGTCCTGTGCTACACAGCCCATCACGATGCTGGAGACCAGCGCCCGAGACGGCACCGGCCTGGCCGATGTCCTGCAGTGGCTTCGGACCGCTCTCAAAGACCCCTCCTGACCCCAAGCCTGCCAGGTGGCAGCCCAGGACAATGCTGTCACGGAAGAAGGTGGTGAAGGAGCAGCTGCTCTGCCTGGGGCTGGGAGCAGAGCCCAGGACAGTGCCTTGGGCTATTGATGGACTGGATCCCTGTGGGACTTCACAGTAAAACTCCCACCAAACTGTCTAGGCTGGTGGCTGCCCTGTGCTCGGGGGGAAACCCTGGGCTTTTGGGGAAGGGACAAGCAGAGGCCAGATCGTGCTGGCACCTCCGGGCGCAGGAGGGTTTGCTGCAGTGAGGCTGGAGGCTGCAGCAGCACCTGAGCTGAGCTAAGCATGGCAGGGGTGGGTAAGGGCCCCTGAGTTTAAGACTGAGTGCACATGGGCCTCATGCCAGCCCAGGCACAGTGGAGTGACCTGGGGGAAGGTGTGGAAGGACTGGGTGACCCAGGTGGGTGTCAGGAGCTAGGGCAAGGCCAGTGACTGGGGTGCTTCAGTCAGGGATGTCTCACCAGCTGTAGCAAGTGCCAGCCCACAGCTGCTCTCCAGTACTCACTTGGGCTCAGGCAATCTCTGGGTGAAATTGGAAGGGACCACAGTGGTTCATCTGGTCCAATCTCTCTGGTCAAGCAGGGTCATCCCAGAGGACGTGGCACAGGATTGCATCCAGACAGTTCTGGACTATATCCAGTGAGGAAGACGCCACACCGTCTCTGGGCAATCTGTTCCAGTGTGCAGGCACCTGCACAGGGAAGTTCTAATAGAACATTATACAATATGCTGAGTTGGAGGGGACCCATCAGGATCATATTCAGGTGGAACTACCTGTGCATCAGTTTCTGCCTGTTGTTTCTTGTCCCATTGCTCGGCACCACGGAGCAGAGCCTCGTCCATCCTCTGACACCTCCCTGCTGATAGACGGTGAGGTCCCCTGTCAGCTGTCTCTCCTGAAAGCTGAACAGGCCCAGCTCCCTGAGCCTGTCCTCAATAGAGAGGTGCTTCAGTCCCTTCACTGTCGCCTCCGCTGGACCTGCTCCAGGAGTTCCATGTCCCTCTTGTCCTGAGGAGCCCAGAGCTGGACACAGCACTCCAACTGTAGCCTCACCAGGGCTGAGCAGAGGGGCAGGATCACCTCCCTTGACCTGTTAGCAATGCTTTTCCTAATGCACCCCAGGAAGAGTTGGGGCTGTATAGAGAACCTGCCCTGTGCCCACACCACTGAGCAGTGTCTGTCCGTGCTGATAACTCACCCTGTGTCCACGCTGAGGGCCTGGCCCAGCCCAGCTGGGCAGGCAGCTGCCTCACCCGGCTTGACTGGTGCCAAGTCATGGGGTCCTGGTGGCTGCCCGCGCCTGGCACGTGCCACAGCACACCCTGCCCTGGGCCTGTCAGTGCTGTGGCACCGGGGCAGCGGCCGTATCGGGGTCTGGAGCTGCCAACAGCACGACATGGAGGGGAGTGGCTCTTGGTGCTGGGGGCTGCAGATACTGCACTGTGATGGTGAGTGGCAAGCGGGGTGGCAGTAGCCTTTGCTCCAGCCCCATGGGAAAGCAGGCAGTGCCAAGGAGCCCGAGCACACCCTGACACTGCTGCTGAGTCACCACCACAAACAGCACTGACACACCAACCCCACCTACCCGCTTCCAGCCCAACAGGTCCACACATCAGCCAGAGCACTCCTGCAGAGCAGGGCTTTAATGGGCCAGGTCAGCTTGAGCCTGCAGGGTCCCTGCCCAGCCCGGCACTCGGCATCACGGTGATTCTTCCAAGTCCGTCCCACCAGCCAGTGCAGCGGGTGCAGGGCTGCTGGGAGTGGCCCCGTGACCTTGTTTGTGGGACTGGCATCAGGCAGCTGCTCTCCTGGTGAGCCAGGCACTGGGCTGGAGCCAGGTCCCCAAAGGATTCTGAAAACAGCCCAGGGCACACTGGCAGGAGGGAGAGCTCAAGAGCTGTTCTCTGCAAGTAGTGACCAGCCACGGAGCAGGGCTGTGCTGGTGAGGCAGTCCCGCACAGAGCTGTGCCCTGGGGTGTGACAGCAGTCCTGGCCTTACACCTACTGCACCCCAGCAGCTCCAGGCAGCATGAGCACCTGCATCCCTGCGATGCAGCATTCCCAGTGACATGCCCCAATGGGTCCTTGGCCATGGCAAGAGGGGAGGATCTTCCCCAGCATTCTATGGTCTCCCAGCTTCCAGCGCTGTGTTGTGATGGACAGATTCAGTTCCAGCTGCAAGCAGAGTCCATTCCATCCATCCCATTCCTTCCTGTGGAGCTTGACACTAAGAGGACAGAGTCCCTAAGATCCCATGTGGGAGAGGAGACTCTTAAGTATCATCTCCCTCCTGGTCCTTGTCCCAGACCTGCCTCCATCCCCTTCCCTGTCCCTGGGCCACATCAACACCGAGGGTCGTGCATCCCTTGGGACAGGCACAGGAACATCTGTGCACTTGGCTGAGCTCTGGGTGCCCTGGCAGCCCCTCCCCAGTGCCCTTCATGCTGGCCTCACCTGGGACTCGGGAACGTCTGTCTCTCTGCTTGTAAATGGAGTGAAGCATCTCAATGAGAACTGCCTTATCTTCCCCTTCCTGCAACATCAGAGACAGTGCAGTGAGCAGCAGTGGGGTGGCTGAGTGGCGGCGCTGATGGGGCCAGAGCCCAAACTGGCAGTCCTGGGGCTGGACCAGCCTATGAAGCAGCCGGGATGGGCAGGGGCGGTGCTCACGCACGTTGGCAATCTGCTCCTGGAGCAGGCAGATGACCCTCTGGCGGCCTCTTAGCACCTGGATGTTGAAGTAGATCACAGCTCTGCAACGACAGCAGAATGGGATGGTGGCAGCCAGGCAGGAAGCTGAGGGATACTGTGCTCCTGGCACTGGGATGGGGCACAGGGCTCTGGAGCAACACCTTGGCTCCCAGCCCCGCTCAGGGCTGTGGCAGCAGGACCCTCAAAACGAGGGCCCAGGGCGCAGCCTTGGGCTCGGGTCCATACTCACATCATGGCCACAGACATGAAGAACAGGAGGCAGGTGTTCTCCAACAGGTACTGATAGACCCAGGCAAACCAGGTGACGTTGGGGTTGGACTTCTCCAGCACTAGCAACCACCTCTTCCCTGACTTGTAGATGGTTTCCAGCCCCCGGAAGGGACCGCAGGTTTCTGATGGCTGCACCCTGAGCAAACAGACCAACAGGGTGTTCAGAGTAATGGGCAGCCCAGCAACTGCTGCCCCCAGCCCAGGGCACTGCCTGTCTCAGACGTCCAGCCCCCCAGGGACCCAGCCTCACTGCCCCCAGCATCCCCAGGGCTAGACAAGGGGGTCCTCATCCCTGCATCCTGCACCAAGAACAGCTGGAGGAATCGAGCACAGGCCAGCAGCTGGGAAGCACCTCCCTTGCCTGGGGCAGCACCTCACAGCTGCAGCTGGGGGATGCCAGGGACAGGGGCCATGGTCTTCCCAACCCCTCCTTCTCCAGGCAGCCGGGGGTCCTGTGCCCTGAGCCGTGGCCTCGAGGGTACTCACGACCAGATGGTGTAGGAGAGGAAGGCAGCTGCACCCAGGAAGGAGGGGAAGCACAGCAGAGTGATGAACACGGTGCTCATGCGTGACGCTTGCCAGGGCTTGCTGGGGGACTGGCAGTTCCGCATCAGGCTGGTCTGTGGATAGGGAGCAGTGTCCTGTGGGCTGCCAACTCCAGGAGAGCAGTCCGCACCCTGCTGTCACCTCCCTCCCACCCACTGGGAGCCAAGCAAGCTCAGGGACATCCTGTCCCCAGAAATCCCTACTCAGTCCCACCAGCACGAGGCCGCTTCATGTGGCACCACTGCTGCAGCAGAAGCTGATGGTGACAGCGTCACTGCAGTTGCAGGGGTGGGGGGAATCACACCTTTTTGATGTAGAACAACAGCAGCAGCTTCAGCATCTGCACAGCTGGTAGGAGCGGAGCGAAGAGAATGCCCAGCCTGGGAGCAGGGGAAAGATGAGCTTGCCTGGGTCTGAGCCCCAGGGGAGACAGTGGTGGGCACAGCTACAGCACCCACAGGGCTCCTGGGGACTACAAGGCATTTTCCAGCAGAGGAAGGAGCCACAACAGGCAGAAACATCTCACCAGGTCAGGGTCTGCCCATAGATCAGCTCCAGCATGTTTCGGGCGATATCAAACTCCAGCCTCTGCTTTGTCTTCAGCTTCTTCTCGAGGATTAGCCTGGGTAGAAGTGGAACTCTGCTCCCACACTGCCTGGGGGGACCTCACACCCCACCTTCCCCTCCGATGGTGGCAGAGCCTGGGTGCACTGGGGAGCTGGGACCGTGCAGGGATGCCACACAGGTGGGGGGACATGTCTTGGGGCACATTACCTCCAGATCAGCTCCCCGAAGAGCGTGTCCAGCAAGGTGAATATGAAATCCATCACCATGAAGCGATACAGGTCCTGCCCTACACATGTCTCCCAGCACTGGGGAGACAATCAAGTGTGACAGAATCACAGAATAGTTTGGGTTGGGAGGACCCAAACCTAAAGCTCATCTCTTTCCCCATCCTGCTATGGGCAGAGACACCCTTCCACTAGACCAGCTTGCTCTGAGTTAAGTCCAACCTGGCCTTCAACAGTTCCAGGGATGGGGCACCCACAGCTTCTCTGGGAAACTGTGCCAGAGCCTCACCACCCTCACAGGGAAGAATTTCTCCCTGATATCTAATAAAGAAGAAGCCACCAGCTCCCTGCACAACCCCAAGCTCAGCCCAGCCCTCCATGGCCCTGGGGCAGTGGTGCTGACCTCCTCTGTCGAGCAGGTAACACTCGGGCTGAGCCACTGGGAGCACAGCAGGATGAGAACCATCGTCTTCAGGATGAGGTTCCTGGGGAGCAGGAGCAGTGCCAGAAGCCCCTGAGCCCAGGGGATGGAGGGGCCGAGCCCCACAGACGGGGTGCCTGGCCCCAAAGCCTCCCCGCCTGCCACAGGTGCAGGTGCAGCACGCTCCCTCCACCACGGCCCCAGCCAGCCCACCTGATGATTGCCACGTAGACCTGTGTCACAGGGGAGTCCTGCTTCTCCCACATCGACAGCAAGTTGAACAGGTGGGGCATCAACGCATTGAGGAGGGACACCACAAGGGGCAGGACCAGGAGAATGGCTTCTTGCTGCCATCTGCCACTGCCCTGCGCTTGTTGCTTCTGCTGAACCTGGTGAGCAGGTACTGGGATGAGCGCACAGCTGCTGGCAGCCAGGTGTGGTGTCCTTGGGGAGAGCCGCAAATGCCCAGGCCAGGAGCTGAGTTGCAGTGGGGCTGTCCCTGCCTCTCCCCCCAGTATCCCAGCCCTGTCTCTCTGACCCCAGGACAGGGGATCTCAGGGCGAGGGATGGCACTCACCACGTGCATGTGCTCCGAGAAGTAGTGCACAGCCAGCACGCAGCCCAACACGGAGCCCAGTGCCAGGACCCAGGCCAGCAACATCACAGAGCAGTGCCCCAGGCACTGGCAGCAGCTCCGGGAGCGGGAGCGGGAGCGCTTCTCTGCCATCAGCTCCTGAAGAGAGCAGTGGCAGAGCTGCCAAATCTGCTTTGGGTCCGGAGCAAGGTTTCGTCCCACTGTGCCGCGGCAGGACCCAGAGGGGTGATGGACAAAGCACTGGTGCAAGGCTGGGGTCTGGGGTGTTTTGCATCGCCCAGCTCCTTACCTTCAACTGGGTGCAGATGTTCTCGCACTGCAGCTTCACCGAGCGCCTCTGGATCACCTTGAAGTCCCAGGCGCAGAAGACTTTGACGGCCAAGTCCCCCGTGGAGCTTCCCACGCTCTCCCGAAAAGAGCGGGACACACTGCAGCGAGGTGAAGGGCATCAGGGACTGGGGCTGGGTGAAGGGGAAGGCTGGCAGCGCCACAGGTGCTGCTGACCCACCTGTACACCAGCAGGATGCAGGTGACAAGGAAGGAGACCCCAACGCTGAACAGGTAGGCCAGTGGCAAGTTGTACGGGAGCAGGGGGGCTGCGAGGGGGCACACGCTGCCCTTAGGACTGGAGGTGCAGGGGTCATTTAGGGTGACGTTGCTGTAGTAGCCATAGTACAGCAGCGAGTGCGTGAAGTAGCCCTGCAGGAAAGCACACAATGGGGCCCACGGTGACCTCGGCAGTGCCCGCAGCTTCCTGCTTAGCCTGGCACCTCTGTGCCAGCCTCAGGGACACAGCCTTGGGCTGGGGTATTATTGCAGTGGGAAAGTGGGGCTGCCCCCCCAGGCTTGGAGCAGCCCCTGACCTGGGGATGCTCGGGCCATGCTTACCGCTCCTGTGAGGAGCTCGAGGCCGGTGAAGGGCTGGGGGCTGACTGATGCAGGGGGGTACACAGCCTGCAGGACCACCACGAAGGCCAGGAGGATGAGGAATGAAAAGAAGTTGAACGTAAGGAGCATCTTGAGGAAGAGGAAGTAGGAGAGGACACTGGAGCCAAAGCGGCCTCCGATCTGCTTCAGGGCATAGTGCCAGGGCTGCGCAGTGCGGAGCAGGGAGAGGAGCCTGTACCAGAGACCTCGGCAGCTCTGGGGAAAGGAAAATGGGGAGAGCAGTGGGGCTGGAGCCTGCACTGGAGCCCTCACAGCCTCTGTGCAGACCTGTGCCCCTGACTTACAAGGACGACGTAGACCTTGGACCAACCACAAGGTGAGAAGGGGGCCCAGTGATGGGCGCGCTGTCTCAGCGGGCCCCTCTGCCCGCTCACCTGCCGCCTGCCCAGAAGAGAGGGGTGTCAGAGGGTACCACAGGTCCTGCGACAGCTCCGGCTGTGGGAGTCCTGCCTAGCTGGTGCTGATGGACGGGGTCCTACCGGAGGATGCGTTTCTCCGCCAGGCTGAGGGGCATGGTGAGCAGCATGTGGCTGCACTGGCTGGGTGAGAGGCTCAGCAGCTCCTTCACCAGCAGGCGCCGCTTGTCTGTGGCACAAGGGGCTCAGTGGGACACGGCCAGCCAGGTCACAGCATGCCTGTCCCTAACTCAGCAAAGGGACAGTGGCCAGCACTGCCTTCTCACACACTGGGGGACCCTCACCTTCCAGCGTGGCCCTGGTGGGGTCAGTCTCCAGGTCATACTGGCGCAGGCTGGGCCGTGCCGCGCGGCAGAGCTGCTGCAGGGGTGGGCGGCTGCTCCGGCGCCGCAGCCGGGCCGTGCGGTTGCAGTACTGGGAGATGATGGCCCCAAGGCTGCGTCCTGTGGATCAGAGCAGAGCAGGGGTTGGGCGGCCGTGGGAGAGCAGGGCAGGCACGAGAGCTCTCCAAGGGGCTCTGGGACCTGGAGAAGGGTGGGAAAGTGGGCACCTACCAATGGTGCGGCTGGGCATGCTGGCCAAGATCTGCAGGGAGGCAGAGGAGTAGCTGGGGTGCTCCTCACCTTGCCCGGGCTCTGGCCAGGCCACAGCACAGGCATCTGGAGTAGCCAAGCAGGCTGGAGACTCTGCGGGGGGGAAGGCAGAATGCGGAGAGCCCATGGCTCATCCCTGTGTCCCTGCTGCTCTGCTCCAGCACAGAGGCTAGGTGTGTGCCCTGGTGTGTGCTCTCCCCAGAGTACCCCCTTCTCCAGGGATGCTTTCTGTGTCCCCAAGATCCAGTCTGCCCTGCTCTGCACCGGCCAAGGCATCAGCAGGCTCCTACAAATGCTTTGGCCACAGCACTGACACGTGACACAGCTGGCCCAAGCAGAGTCGGGGCAGGGGGATGGCCCTGGGCACACACACTGTCCCCAGCCTGCCCTGGCTGAGGCTGCAGCGCTTTACCTCTGTCCCTCTCCTGCAACTCCAGCTCCAGACCCGCCTCGATCAAGCTGCTCTGCTCCAGGATGAGCTGGTGGAATGAGGTGTGCAGGGCTCTCTCGTTGTCCGGACTGGGCTCCTGGCTGCAGGAACACGGGGACATGGTGGCACGGACACCTGGTGCCTGCAGGGCACGGGGTGGTAGCCTCGTGCCCCTGGGATGCAGGAGCCAGGGCACGGCAGGGCAGCGGCGGGGGGGGTCACACTCACCCATCGCTCTCGGTGCCCTCGGGGACGTGGAGGGTGATGGAGGGCGGCTGGGACATCCTGCGGGCCCGAGCGGGTCCCTCCTACACGGGCCCTGCCGTGGTGAGCAGACGGGCGCCACTGGTGCCGGCCCCCACCAGCCCCCGCTTACCACGGCTCCCCCGGTTTCCGCGGCTCCCGAGCGCTGCCGGCCTGCGGGACGGGGATGGAGCCGGAGCCTGCGGAGACCGCGGAGCCTGCGGGGCTGAACTGCGACTAACCCCGGGGTCCAGCCCAACTCGGCGTCAGGAAGGAAGAGAGGGCGGATGGGGCGGTACCACCACCGAACGGGTTCCGCCCGCCGTCCCGGGACCCTCCGGGGACGGCACGGAGCCTCCGAGCACCAGTCCCGGAGCTCGGCTCGGGAAGGGCCCGGACTGGTCCTAAGAGGACACATCGGGGCAGAGACCCCCGTGCGCCGCACCGTGTTCGCCCGCCCAGTGCCGTCTCCTTCCTCCCCTGCTCTCCCTCCTCCACCGTTCTCGGGCTCCGCAGCCCTCCCCGGGGCGGGCTAAGGCTGCTTAGGGCAGGTGGCCGCCCCGGGGCTCCCCGTCAGGCCCCGCTCGCCCCGATACCGGGAACCGACGGAACGCTCCTTGGCGCTCCCGCCGCCTGCTGTCCGGGCTGCGGCTCGCGTGGGTGCGGATCCGCGGGGACGGCGGGGGTTACCGAGCCCTGTCCCTCCTGTCCCTCTTGCCGCCTCCCGGTACCGGGTGCGGGCGGCGGGAACCCCCCAAAAGCCCCCGTTTCCCCTCGGCCGCGCTCACCGGGACCCGTCGGCGGCCGAGGCGTGGGGCTGGCACTCCCCGTCCCCCGTTACACCGGGGCGGAAGGAGGGACGGAGCGGGGCACCGGGATACGATGCGGGACCAGCGCGGTGCTCTATGCCCGGGCGGGGGAGCCCTGTCCTGCAGGACCAAGCCCGCCCCGCCCCGCCCCGGCGCCTCCGGACCGCCAGGGCCGGCCCTCCCGGGGCAGTGCCGCGCAGGAGCGGCGGCGGAGCGCGATGGAGGGCGGCGGAGGCGCCTACGGGGCGGCCAAGGCCGGCGGTACCTTCGACCTGGTCCGCTTCGTGCAGCAGCCGCAGGTGTTGGCGCGGATCGTCAGCGCGGTGAGTCGGGGCGGGACGGGAGAGCCCCGGCGGGACGGCGTCCCCCCGCCGCAGGCCGCTGCCCCTCGCCAAGGGACGGGCAGCCCCCGAAGGGGCCCCCCCCGGCCTCGGTGCCGCCCACCGGACTTCGGCTCCGCCCCGCAGGTCTTCGCCTTGATCGTGTTCGCCTGCCTGGTCGGGGATGGCTACACGAGCCGGGCCGAGGACTCCCAGCTCTTCTGCGTCTTCAACCACAACGAGGACGCCTGTCGCTACGGCATCGGCATCGGCGTCCTCGCCTTCCTCGCCTGCATCTTCTTCTTCATGGTGGACGTCTATTTCCCCCAGATCAGCAACACTACCGACCGCAAGTACCTGGTCCTGGCCGACCTCGGCTTCTCAGGTACCAGGGGCGCGGGCAGGGCTGTGCCTCCTGTCGCTGCCGCAATGGCCGCCTTGTCCCGTGACGTGGCTGCCGGTGCCTGGCGAAGGGAGTCGCTCCCGTCTGGCGTGCTGCCCGCGGGCCACGCGCTGCTGCTGCTGAGTGCCTCGAGGAGCGGCTGCCCCTGGCCGGGTGCCTGCGCCAGCCTGCACGGTGGAGCTGGGTCTGGCCCGGGGACTGCCCAGAGGCAGCAGGACCAGCCCTGGCCCCTCATGCCACTTCCCCCCACAGGTCTCTGGACCTTCCTATGGTTCATCGGCTTCTGTTTCTTGACCAACCAGTGGTCCTGGACACGGGCCGAGGATGTGTACATCGGGGCGGACTCTGCCCGCGCTGCGATCACCTTCAGCTTCTTCTCCATCTTCTCCTGGGTTAGTGAACCACCCTGCCCCACTTGAGGGGAGCGCAAAGGGGCCCCCTGCATTCCACAGCCTGGAATGGCCTTAATGCTGCTGCCCCTTTCTCTCTGCAGGGGCTCCTGCTCACCTTCGCTTACAAGAGGTACAAAATGGGAGTGGAGGACTTTGCTCAAAGCTATGCTGACCCCAGCCCGGAGGTTTCAACTCCCTACTCCAGCTATCCCAACATCAGCCACGAGAGCTACCAGCAGCCACCCTTCACACACACAGCGGAAGCCTCGGAGGGCTATCAGCCACCACCAGTGTACTGAGCCCTGGCTGGCACCCGCGGGATGGCTGTACCAGTGCAATTCCTTCCGCGGGGTGGGAGGGAGGGATCTGTGACTTGGAGGGGACAGTGGTGCAGGAGGGTGATGGCTGCTTTGTTTGAAGGTGACTGGGCCTCTTCATGGGGTGCAGGAGGGGCCTGGGGCCTGGTCCTGGAGCTGAGATCCTCATTGGAGGGTCCAGAGCCCGGTGTGTGGTGGGTGATTTGGCCCACGATGATTTGCAGCTGCTGGGTGAGCACTGCAGCTGTGGGAAGTTGGGTGTGTGGGTGGCCCTGGCACGGATGAGCCTCTGCTTTTGCTGTGGTGCCTTGGTGGTGGGGTGTGGTTCACACGCCCTGACCCTGGCCAGGCTCTGCCCTTGTGACTGTTGCCCTGGCCCATTCTATCTCCAGTGCCTTTCAGCCCTGCTGGCTGCATTCCCCCAAGTGCCGTCTCTCGCTGCCGTAGCACAGCCAGGCCCAACTCCTGCCTGCGCTGGCTTCCCGTGCCTTCTCCCCATCAGCTGCTTCTGGGTGAGCTACTGCCAAAGCCCCGTCTTCTCTTGCCTCTAATGCCGTGCTGTGCCTTCCCCCAGCCTGCACTACTGCTGCTGGTGCTTGGATGATGCGGTTTGGGATCTGTGGGAGCAGTGAGTGCCGAGATCCCTCAGCAGGGCCGTGGTTGCTTCAGCTGAGGAAAGTCCTGGAGCACTTTCTTTCCCTTGCATGCCTCCCCCTGAGTGCTGCCCTTGCCGATGCGAGGCTGTGCTCGGGTGCCCTGCCCGTGGCTCCCGCCTGCACTCCGGCCACGCCAGCTGCCTGTGGGGCCGTTGTCTCAGGTTGTTTTTGCTGCTGTGCTGTGGTAAAAGCTGTTCCCGGCGGCCATGTGGGCTGTCACTGCTGGGGCCAGTGTTCAAGTAGCTGTCACTGTAGGGTTGGAATAAACTTTTTCACCAAGCCACCATATGAGCCACCATGTATGTGCCTTTTGTCTCTGGGGAAACAGAAAAGGCTCCTGCCTTCCCCTCGTCGAGGGTTGGGGGTGCCAGGTGGGGCAGTGCAGCCCCTGCCAACTGCTGCGCTGCAAACAGCACACTCATGCTGGTGACTATTTTTAGGCCGCCCTCCTCGTGCTCCCTGGTCTGAGCAGAGCTTCAACACCAGGCCTGTGGGCAGCCCTCCCGCCCTGTGACCGCTGCAGTGACCAGCCCATGCTGTCTCACTGGTCACAGCCAGGAAGACTTAGCAGAATGCTCTGGTACAAAACACACACACAGGTTCATTAAGTTATTTATTAACCTAAAGCAGCAGCAGCAGCGCCTTCCCCAGCCCTGGGGGAAAAGCCCAGGCCTGGTAATCAAGTGCTTGTGAGTACAGTTATTCTCACCTGTAACATGGGGGCAGCAGGGGGAGTTCAGGCAGCTCTTGGAGTCTTCCAGGGGACAGGCAAACAGCAACCCTGCACTTGGATGCAGAGGTCTGGCCTGGCCAGAACAAAGAGCTACTGCTCAGAGCCTGTGGATGCTGGCTTCTGGGAAAAACCACTTTTGCAGGGAATAAGGAAGCAACAACCTTCTAGAATCTGAGTCAAACAAGGAGGGAAGAGGATCCGTCAGCTTAGAGCAGAGTAAGAGTCAGCCCCAAGAATTCTGGAAGGCCGAGGAGAGAGCAAGAGACATAACTAGGTGGAGAAGCAGCTCCTCAGAGGAGAGCCCTTTTGCCAAGCAGCTGGATCTTCCCTGGAATAATCGCCCAAATCTGGATAGATGAAACTCTGAGCCTCCAACCCCCTCACAGGTAACATAGCACCAAAGTTGCAGCACCAGCCTTGAACCTGAGAAAAACTGCCCTGAATTTGGAGGAGGCTCTCCCTGGGACCAGTTCCTCCAAAGGACTCTCACAGCCTGCTAGAACACAGCCAGCCCTTTGAAGTTCAACACCACAGAAGAGTCAGCTGCTAGGCCGACTCTGGCCTTCCTTCACCTTCTTCTGTTTCAACAATAATTGACAAGGCAGTAACACCAGCGAGCATGCTGGCAGAGAGGTTGAGGGCCTGCCCAGGGCTGGGCTGCCACATGTGTCGGTTTAAAAGCTGTGCCACAGCTCTGTGACAAGGGACAAGTTACCTCAGACCATTAAGAAAGGAAACTAAAAATTGCATTTAAAATACTAATGGCTGTCTTGAGAAACCTGGAATTTAGCAACAGTGCACAAAAGAGAAGGCCTGCATTCACAGGCACCAGAACCAGCACCAGTGTCAGCCTGAGCACGCACAGACCACTGGGAGAGCTGGCCAGAGCCACAGTGAGTGGCGGAAGCGCTGTGGCCTGGCTCGACGTGCAGTGCCCCAGGGCCTGTGTGTGGCAGCATCAGTAACTATGCTTGTCTCTCTCCTTCTTCTGAGATGGGAACTCACTCTAGCCAGGCTTTTGCTTCAGCTTCCCCCAGCATCAGGCCTGGTGCATCCTCAGTTGTGGCACTTGGTGGGGGGAGCAGCGGAGGTTGGGTAGGGAGGGCTGAGGCACTGAACAGTTTGCTAAAGTAGAGAGAGGCAGACCCGGTGCCTGTGAGCCACAGCACTGAGCTCCCTTCCCCTCCATTTTCCCAGCAGTCAAGTGAAGATCTTCCGAGGGACAGCTGTCTCCAGCTGCTTCAGGCCCAGGGGCACGTTCTCCTTGTTCTCTGGCCCAGCCTGATGGGGTCGCTTGCGGAAGTAGCAGGCTCGGCACACGGAGTGGTACTTGTCAGCTCCTCCAATCACTTCAACCTGGCAGGAAAATTTGGAGAGTGACTGCAGAGCCCAGCTCCCTGGAAGAAGTCTCTCTGTACCAGCAGGACCGGCAAGGTGAAACAGTTTCTGTTCCAAGGGGACTCACCTCCCGCTCTGCTCCCAGCCTCTTGGTGTAGGAGGCCTCCCGGAAGCACTCCATGCACACAGCGTTCAGCTTCACCACGCTCTCCGCCAGTGGCACCAAGTTCAGGATGCTCCCAAAGGCCTGTGCAAGACAGCAGGAAGATGCTGCTGGGTGGGTTCCATGAGAGTCCTAAAGCAGCTGCTGTACCAAAATGACTTTTACCTTTCTCTGGAAAGTCCCATCCAGAGCAGCAACAATGACGGTTTTCCCAGCGTTGGCCATTGTCTCGCAGAACTCCACAATGTCTGGGAACTGGAGGGGGTACAGGCACAGCACAAAGAGGGATGGGGGGCAGCACTTGGCTCCAGATCCCACAGCACATGCCCAGACAGCAGCAGCAGGAACAAGGAAAATCAGAGCCATGTGCCCTGTCTGTGAAATGGGCTCCAGTCCCACTGTCCTCTGTCTGCAGGGACTACAGGGAAGGAGAGTTTGACTACAAGCACAGGCTACATGGATCAAACTGCCCCAGGGCATTACTTCCCACCCCCTCGTGCAGAGGACACAGACCTTGGTCTGCATGGGATGTACCGAGGACTCTGTGTCCCGCAGAGCCCAGCAAACACACCCCAGCCATGCACTTACAAACTGGCCCTCATCGATGCCGATGACGGCAGCACCCAGCGCCTCCTGGTAAACGTCCTGGAGGAGCCCGGCAGGCAGGGCCTCCATGGTGCTCCTGTGGGCAGGGAGGGAGTGAGCTGGACAGGCCAGGCAGCCCCGTGGAAGTGGGGTGTCCTCCCACCCCGAGAACGCACTTGTCGTGTGTGGAGACCCCGGAAGAGCTGTAGCGCGTGTCCTTGGCGTACTTCACCAGCAGGCACCGGTACTGGGCGAGCTGGAACCGTCGCACTCGCCGCATGAGCTCCGTGCTGCAAGACACGGTGTCAGCCGGCCTCAGCCTCAGCCCGCCGCCTTCCCGTGACCCCGGGCCCCGCCCCGCGCCCCCCGCTCCGGGCCTACCTCTTCCCGGAGAACATGGGCCCGAAGATCACCTAGGGGCAGAACGGTGGGGTCAGAACAGAGGGTCAACGGGAAGCCCCGGCTCCACCCAGTGCCGGTGCAGCCCCCTGGCCCCGCAGCTCCCTCAGCCCGGTGACCCGGGGCGGCACCTATATTCGCGTCGCAGTACCATGCCCGTATCTGCCCCCCAGCCCGTGCCCCGGAGCGATACCGTACCTGTATCTGCCCGCGGGGCCGGCTGGGAGAGCCGGGGTGGACACCGGGCACCGTCAGGCAGTTCATGGCGGACTGCCGGCCCGAGCCCGCGCGCGCCTCTCCGGCGCGGCCGCGTCAGCCAATCGGAGGAGGCCTCGCACCCACGCGCCGCCGCGCTAGCCAATCGCGAAAGGGGCTGCGCCGCCGCGCGCAGCGCTGCCCAATGAGGCCAAGGGCGCCAAAATTTTTATTTTCCTCTGCCCGCCGGCTCCGCCTTCCCGGCCCCGAGTGGCCAATGGGGGGCGGCCCCGCCCCCGGGCTGTGCCGCGGCCCCGCGCTCCGGCCCCGCCCCCGGGCTCGGGCCT
>VZTD01004861.1:372563-384562 GCA_013397725.1 Rhagologus leucostigma
GTCCGCCTGGCCCGGGGCGGCGATGGCCCCGCTCCCCGGGGTCCCGGAGGCGCCAGCGCGGGGCAGCCTGACCCGCCGTGCACCGGGAGCAGGTGGGAGAGACCTGGCCCCGGGGGGCCTCTGCGGCCGCAGCCCCCGTGGGTTCTGGCCGTGCCGGGATGGGCCCCCCAGCCCATCGTGCCCCCCATGCCGGGGACTTCCCTTCTCAGGGTGCACCTGAAGAGGGGCTGGCCCTGTTCTGCAGAGCAGAGGGAACATCCCAAGAGCCAAGGAGCTGGAGAACCGTCGGGGAAAAAGCCCCTCTGCACGGGGTACTCCGGTGCGGGCTGCCACGGGGCTGTGGGGAGGGAGCAGCCGGGGGTCCCTGAGAGAGCCCTGGTGCTGGGTGAGCTCTGGGAGCACCCCGGGAGAGCGCTGGAGCCGGTCACGGCTAAGGGCTGGTGGCTGTGCCGGCTCCACAGCCCTGCTCCAGCGCTCCGCGGGGACGCTCTGGCCAGGTGGGCAGACCCGGGGATGGCCAGGCACCGGGGGTCCGTGCCGAGAGCTGTGCCGGGCCGTCCCCGCCGTGCCCTGCTTGCCACCAGCTGCTACACTGGCTGAGCCAGGGCTGAGGTAAGTGCTCTAATTGTTTTCTCTGTGGCCCGAGATGAATAATTGAGAGGTCTTTGAGGAGAATTAATTAGCCCGTTTATTGGCAGTAAATGCTTTTCTCCAGATGATGAAATAGATCCTGAGCCACACGTGGGGCAGGCAGATGCAGGTCACTGATGCTGCTCCGGAGCTTGCGGGTGCCAGGTCCACAGGCCAGCTGTGCTGGTGTCCCGTGCCCACTGTGGACAGGCACACTTGGTTCTGGCTCCCATGGCCTGCCATGCTGCCCGGCATGCCCGGAGCTCAGTGCACCCATGGCCAGCACTTTGTGCGGGGAACCTGATGTTAATGGGAGCAGGGGGCACTGAGGGGCAGGCAGAGCCCTCTTCCCCCATCATGCCCATGTAGCTTCCTCCTTTCCCCCAGCTCACATCCCATCCTGGGGACTCTCTCCCTGTGCAGACCCTGATATGTGCCCTTGTGTCTCCTTCCTGGCTCTCCTGGCTGCCAGGGTGGTGCCAACTTGGGGCTTGTAGCCTGCACCTCCTTCTCACCTCCTTCTCTTCCTCCTTCTCCCCTGGGTATGGGGTGAAGGGCCTTGCATGGCCAGAAATGCTTAAACAAGGATTTCCTTGTTGCTGCATGAGCTGTTTGCCTTCTCCCGGGCCAGCCGTTAATGAGGTTTGGCAGGAGGCACCGTCAGCCCCAGCCATTGGATTTCTATAAATCAGCCTGGAGCTGATGTGTGGGGCTGGGATGGAGCTGCTCGATCTTGGTGCATGGGACTTTGGCTTGTGGGTCCTGGGAGCCCCTCTGGGAGAGGAACATCCTGGCACAGTGGAGAGGGGCAGGGGCTGAGTGGGACAAGGGGGCTGTGGCTGCTTCCCACCAGGCAGGTCAGAGCAGCCACTTCAGCTGTTTCCAGGAATGGCAGAAAGTGCAAAGCAAAATATAAAAGCAGCTTCCATGGCTTCAGTGCAAAGGGCCCACATGCCAGCCCTGCCACTGTGACGGAGGTGCTACCAAAAAAGATCAAAATCTTTTCTGTCTGGAAATCAGTTGTCCGTACCCTGAGACAAGGAGGGTAAAATACAGGCTGCTTTATTGAAATGACACTCTTCTGGTTTGTAATGAAAAAACATAACAAATTAGGCAGGGCTTGAAGTTGCTGGGGTTTGTTTGGGAGCTGGCTCAGCCCATCTGTGCTGTGCCAGGCTGAGAGGAGCCACAAGTCTCAAGGGTGATATTTCAGTTCCTGCTCTGAGTGTGCTTCCCCCTTATCCAGAAACACCTCTGCTCTCACTCAGTTCTCACAGAGTTTCTGCTGTGTGTGGAAACTGAGAGAATCCCCTGTCCCAGCATGGCTGCAGGGCTCCTTGGGGTCACCACAGTCTGTGGGGAAAGCTCTGGCCCCCTTCTCACCTTCTCTCTAGTAGCCTGGCCCATGGTGGGGCAGCCCCTGGGCCAGTGGTGTCCCCCCACAGCAGGACAGCATCAGGATGGTGGCAGTGGCAGCTGGCAGGGGTCTACCAGGAGCTGCGCCTCCATCTGCAGCCTCATGCCTCCACCCTGCCAGCATTCCCCACACTCGTCATCCTGGGGAACCGTCAGCCCTAACGGGAGCGGGATGTGCCTGATCGTAGCAGAGGGAAGATGCTCCGTCAGAGCCCCCAGTGCAGCTGACACCCGTCACTTCCCCTCTCCGTCTGCACCCGCTCGTGGGCGCCAGTGCAGCTGGAGGCTCCAAACCTGGCGACGGTGTAGTGCTGAGCATGGGCGGCACTGGGGAGCCCTTGGCCCCCAGGGACGCGCTGTGAACCTGGCCTGGTCCCTGCCCTGTCCCCACCGTGTCAGCGCAGGGACCCTCTGCGCTGGGACCCCCGTGCCCGTGCCCCACAGCGCTTGCTGCGGCTGCAAAGCCGGGGCTGGGAACAGCAACCCCGGCGAGAGGTTGTGCAAGAAGGGGGGACCCGGGAGGGCACGGGGCGGCCAGTGTTGAAATTCCATGCTCTTACAGAAAAGCCCCCGGGCAGAATTCCTGACAGGGGTGATTCATCCCCCACTGGAAGCGATGACTTTGCCTCTCCAGTAAACACTCCTCAGTTCAGCGGGGTGCCACTGCTCTGTCCTGCCACCCGCTGCGGGGTGACAGGGCTGCCCTGAGCACCGCAGGCAGCACTGGGGGTGCTGAGGAGGGCCAGGGGGCAGTGGGCGACTGGGAGCCAACTGCTGGGCAGCAGAGTGGTGGGCACCAAGGACAAAACTGAATCCTTGGCTCCCTGCCCCGGCTGCCACCCAAACCCAGTGCAGGCCATTGCTGTTGCCAGGTGCTTTGGGGGCCCCGTCTCCTGCTGGTGAGGGCACACGGGACAGCCTTTTCCAGGAAGCAGGCGAGGGCAGCCAGACTGTGGAGTTCCCGACAGCAGCTCTGGTTTTAATAACAGCAAATCAATGGATGCCCGATGCTGGCCAGAACAAACTCCCGTGCTTCCTCCCTGGCCTCCCCCTCCAGTGGCTTCCCCATAGGGCAAAACAACCCATGTGAGAGCCCCAACTCTGGCCATGGCACATGGGGTTCTGAGTGCTGATGGCCCATGCCTGCCTGCCCTGCCTGCTGCAGCCTGTCCCGGCACACTGCCTGCACCCCAGCCCCGCCGTAGGGAGGGAAGGTTGGGGGTCCCCAGTGCCTCTGCCCACCTCTGCTCTGCCCACCCCCTACACAGGAGGGTGCTGCCTGCAGGGCTGCTCCATGGCTGGGCATTCCCAGCTGCTCCAGCGTCTTGCCTCCCCAGTCCAGCCCCGCGCTGTGATTCCGCCTCCTCCCCGTGGGTTTGCACAAACCTCGCACTTGCTTTGTGCTTGTTTTGAGAACAGATTAGTCATGGCTCTGAGCTGGCTTCCAGCAAATGCACAACAGCACCATGGAAAAACGAGAACAGTGAAGTGATGACTCAGCAGGGCTCCCACTCCGTCCCTGGGGTGCCAACTGTCCCTGCTCCTGACTGGCCCTGAGCACCAGTGAGGACCACCCGGGGATGCCGCAGCTGGGCCGGGGTGGGTGGACGATGGCAGGAAAAGACCCAGGGGCAGCGCCTGCCTGCCTGGAAGCTGCAGTGGTGCTGGCAGGGTGGGACACCAGGTCCTTGGGGGTGACAGACAGCCTCCTCCCTATTTCCTTGCCCCCTCCTGCACCTGGCGAGTGGGGACTCCCCTCCAACTTGCTGGCACCTTGCTGTCCGAAATCCCACTGTGCGTGTGGCTGGAACATCCCGCTGCCGGCAGCTCCAGCTCAGCGCCCAGCAGGCCTGGTGGGTTCTGGGGATGCCACAATGATGGGTGGCTGCTAGGATCCTGCCAGGACCTCGGCGGGCTGGGGATCCCCAGCTGTGTGGGCCCAGCAGTCAGCCCCGGACACCAGGGCCCTCCTGGCCGCCAGTGACGGGAACTCCTGGGGCGGGCCCTTACCGTACCTCACACCTTGCTCCGCAGCCCTTCCCTGCCCTGCCTTGGCTGGCTGCCCGGCGGCACAGCGTGTTGCCAAGCCTCATTGCCAGGTGGCTTATCGTGATCCCATGGCGCTGGACACCAACTGGTGTCGACTGCCAAGGATGAACAATGTAATTACTGGAATTACAGTAAAGTGCTCCCGTTCCCACTCATTAAATGCTGAGACAGGGCCCTTGGGTCCTTCTGGGGAGCATCTGCTCCAGCTGTGCCCTACCAGCCATGCATCCCACCATCGCCCAAGTGGCGCCACGGGCACCCGTCACCCCTCACCCCACTGGTGTGGCTGGAGTTGCTCTCTGCTGATGGCCACCAGAGCTGTGGGATGGGCAGAGCCCACCAGGCTGGTGGGGACCTTCAGGCCCTCCAGCACCGTGCGCTAGTGAGGAGAGGGCAGGCAAGGAGGGCAGGGCTGGACTGCAGACACAGGGTCCCACATCCAGGAGCTCCATCCTCAGCCACATGTGTGGCTCTGTCACTGCTGGCTCCTGTGCCGTGGCTGAGGCCAGGACTGATGTGAGGCCAAGGGATGCTCCAGGGCTAGGGTTTGGCACCTGCCCACGGCTGCTCTGCCAGGGTCATCTGAGGACTCTGCGCTGTGCTGGGCAAGCACACCCCAGGCAGCTGGCAGCCTGCTGCAGGAGCACCCACAGAGACCTCCCGTGACATGCTGTGTGCCCAGGAGTGACCACAGCCAGTGGTTGGCACATCACTGCTCCCTGCGAGTGCAGGTGCAGGAGCAGCGTAGCCCCGGGCCCGGGTCTCTGCCAGGGAGCAGAGAGCCGGGGCCGGGGGGGCTGGGGCAGAGCAGCTCGCGTAGCTGCTGATGGAAGGAGTGAGGAATCCGCAGCTGCTGGCTCCCTGGAGCTGGCCGCGACTCTGGCTAGGGAAGCAGCAACAAAGTAGGGTTTCCATGGGGATATACACAGCCTGCTGGGCTCAGCTGCATCCCGAAATACTTCCTGGCCTGGGCACAGGGTCCTGCTGCCACCCCCTGCTCCCTGCCTACTAGTAGCCCTGCCTGGCCCAGGGAGAGCCAGGGCCAAGCCAGCCCCCATGGCTCCCCCATCCACCAAGGCTCTGGGCCAGGTCACGGGCAGCTGAGCCGCTACCAGGATGGGGACTTCAAGCAGTACCTCGAGTGCAGAGGCCCAAGACGAGGGGCAGCTGTGGAACCGAGGGGCTCTGGGGACACAGAGCTGCAGCCCTGCTACTCCTCCAGCCCAAGCAGCTCTCTCTTGTCCCGGGCCTGCAGCTGGAACCACCACTGCCAGCCCTGGGCTCTGCCGCAGAGCTCGTGCTTGTGCTTCCCGGCAGCGCACTGGGAGCAGATGTCCCAGTCCCTGTTCCCAACTGTCCCCGTGGCCCTGGCCTGCAGAGGAATTGCCACGTAAGGAGCAGGTGGTGCCATTTACAGTAAGTCCCCAGCTGCTGCACAGCCCTTTCCTGCATTCTACTGGGAAATGTAGTGGTAGATGTGGGAATGTCCTGGCGCTACAGAGCCGAGCAGGAAGAAGTGTGTGAGGGGAGTGCCGCGAGGTCGGTGTGTTCATGGCAGGCTCCCTGCCTGGCTCTGCTGCCCCAGTGACCTCTGGTGCTGTGTCCACTGCCACCTTCCTTGGGCTTCTGGTGTGGGGCTGGGGAGCCTTCATGGGTCTGTCCTGCTTCCCTGTGACCATTTGGGTTTTCTGCACGGTTGGTGTAGCCACAACAGAACTGCAGTACTGGCCGAGCCCTCTGCTGCCGTGCCGGGGCTCGCTGCCCGCAGCAATCACCGGCTGCAGCGGTTTCCTGTTTTGGCTCTGCACAGGCTGGTACACACCAGAGCAGGTTTCCTGCACCCCTGACCCCACAGGGTTCAGGTTCACCATCCTGGCGGATACTTCCTTCTTGTGCCAGTAATGAGCCATCAGTGTGATGGGAAGCACTGGTGGCTACCCTGCACCCCGTGGGGAAGCCAGGCTGAGGCAGGACGGGGTGTTGCAGGGGCTGTGGGGCAGCAGCCTGTCCCTGCCTGACCACCTTTCTGTACCCCAGCACCTTGTCGGGCTCTCACTGGGCCTGGTGCTCTCACCCTGCTCTGCATGGCCACCATCACAGCATGGAGGAGCTGATGGCACTGGGGACATGCTATGCTTACAGCTGCACTGAGTTCTGCTGGTGCTGCTTGGTGCCCAGCCCAAGGAGATCTGGGGTGTGGAGAGCTGCAGGACCCCAGTGTCCCAGCCCTGTGCAAATTCTGGTCTGGCTCCTGGCACCACCACACGGTGACAGGGTCTGATCACCCTGGTAACATCTTCCCCATGCAGGAACCCTCCCAGGGGGAGCGCAGCTGCCCCGGCTCTGGTGAAGGGCAGAGGGGAACTGGCTGTGGGACGTGCTTGATAGGCTGCTTACGAAACACAGGGCCAAGTCCGCTCAGCTGCTCTGGAGCAGCGAGAGGTTTGTGAAACCTTCAGCAGGGATTTGCCCGCCGGCTGCCGCGTCACTGCTGCCACGAGCTTGGCTTTATTCCAAGAAACCCGTGGGGCTGGCGGAGCTTCCCGGATTCTCGACTCAGCCGCGGGTTGCAGCACCGCGAGGGAAGAGGCCCTTGGTCGGCGATGCCAGGGCCCTTCTGGGAAGCGAAGAAGCTGGGGCTATTCCCACAGAGATGGGAAGGCTGGGGTCTGGCTGGGGGGATTTGGGCAGGGTCACTGGGGGCAGCCTGGCTGCCGTCCCTGGGAGCAGCTTCCCACTCTGCCCCACCATGGGGTGCTGTGAACCCCTTGCTCTGCCAAGGGGGCTGGGTGTGCTCATAAACCCCCAGAGCCCTGTTTTCCCATCCCCTGATTCACCTCATCCTGCCTGGGAGTGGTGATGTTCAGCAAGGTGATGCTCCTGCCAGCTGGGGGCTGCTGTGCCTGCAGCACTGCTCCCACCCCATCACTGGCATGGGGCTGGGAGTCACCGGTGCTGCCGGGAGCCCTAAAGTCAGGGATGTGCCTCGGCAGGGCCTGGCGGGCGGCCACCCGTGCGCGTGGACATTCCTTGCATAGCTGTAGCGGGTGCCTGGGCAGGCCACGGCACTTCCTGGCAGCCCGCGTGCCATGGCCCCACGTAGCGGCCCCAAAATAGTCACTGGGACTGTGCCATGCCCACAGCCTGGACCGGCACACTCACCATCCCTCTGGTCCGGGCTGATTCCTGAGGAAATCCTTTTTCCAGCAGCTGGGCTTCCCCGGGGGGGCGGGAGCACTGCGCATGATGCCAGGCAAAGTGCCCACAGTGTGGAGATGCAGGCTGGGGCCTGGGCACAAAGCACCTGGGCACAGCCTACTCCTCACAGCCGGGGGCTCTGGGGGAGTTCTGGGGGGCTGACCTGCTCCCAGGGGATCACCCACATCTCTGGATGCAGCTCTTCAGCCAGGCACCACGCTGCACACGAGCCAGACAGAGCTGCAGGTTTATTGCCCGTGCCCCCAGCAACAGGGGCCAGGCACTTCTGGGGGCAAGGACATCCCCAGGAGAATTGAATCCTCTCCTGTCCCATGGGTATCTGTGCCTGGCTGGGATTCTGCTTTTCTTTCTGTGCTGTGGGGGTGAGCAGGATCTCGGCACCTCCTACCCCGAGCCCACTACACTCCCCGAGGGAGCACCTGCAGACCCTTTCCTACCCATGCCTCTCAGTTCCTGCAGCTCCTCACCCTGGCATGTGCCAAAACAGCTCTGGGGGAAGGCAGGACTCGCTCGGCACTTCACAAGCACTGCACTGGGGCTGTGCCACAGGCCAGCCTTGGCCACCAGCTCGGCTCCTCCTGTGCCCAGGGCCATGTCTGCTGTCCCGTGGGTGCACTGTGTGCGCGAGCCAGGAGCGGATCCCATCCTCATGGCTTGGCCGGCAGAGCGACGTCGCAGGGCTCAGACATACCTGAGTGCTGGGGCAGAGCTTACGCACGCTGGGCTGAGTCACCGCGGCGGGATCACCCGGCATGGACAGCAGCTCCAGGAAACGGCGCTTACGTGGTGTAAACACATCCCAGCATTGTGCCGGGGCCAAGCGGCCTCAGGGGTGCAAGAGAGAAATCAAACCAGATCTGATGTTTTTCATTAAAAAATAGTGCTCTTTATTATAAATTATGGAAACATTTTCTTTCTGAATATAAATATAAATATGTGCAAAGTTTCATCTGAGTTTGGTTTTGGTTGAATTTTCAAGCATCATTTTGCTCAGCCCTCAAGGCTGGAGGTGAAGATGGAATCTTTATAAAAGACAGTAATTCATGTTGGCCTGTAAACATCCCTTCAGTTAAAAAAATAAGAATAAAAATTAAAAAAAGCCAGAAAACCCAACCACTTCTCTGGGCGGACGCAGAAAAGCACTCACGAGATGACACGCTCCAGGGGATCGTCCTGCTGCATTCCTGCGGGAATTGGTGCCCTACGGAGCAGCATAGCCGGGGTCTGTGGGAGTGGCTGGGCAGAGGTGGGGTGTGACTCTAGGGAGTAAGGGCCGGGGTCCTCGAGGTGATCCTTGCAGATGCGGTTGTGTGGGACTCAGCAGCATCGGGACGCGACGCTTCCCCTCCAGCTTCACAGCACATCAGCAGGACCGTCACTGCGCAGCGTCACCAGTGGATGTGCACTAACCCAGACCGCGGGGCAGGGAGGATATTAAGGCTTAGTCCCCTGGAAAATGGCAATGCGGGGACAAAGGCATCGATCTCTTAGTCTGGGGCTTGGTGTGAAAGGAGCTTCCACCCACAAGGACGCAGCAAGAGGTACAGTATGGGCAAAAAACACCTTCCCCTTAAAACTGAGGAAAAGCGATCAGGCACTCCTGGGCTCCAGTGCTTTCCATTTCTGAGGGTGGAAGGGGCTCTCGCCAGGACTCCCCTAGAATGGGGCTGGCGGGGCGCACGTTCCCCCGTGCTGCAAGAGCTGTCCTGGCTGCCCAAGCCCACAGGGGCTTTGCCAATGGGTTCACTGTAGCATCCACAGTCTGGTTGGAGCCATCTCCTTCCCTGCGGAGAGGAGGTGTCACGCTTGCTTGGGGAGTCTCCCCAGCACCAAGGGTGCTCAAGTATGCTGGTCACAGCCCTGAGCCCACGGCAGCTTGCTCCAGTTCCCCCTCTCTCCTTCCCGGATGGAGAGGCTCGGCATGCCCTGCCAGCTCCTGTGCCACTGGGGCATTGTGCCTGTCCCCTGTTCTTGTGCTTGTAGCATGTGACCATGCTCCGCTGGCCCCTTAGAGAGGGGCATCGTACTGGTCCAGGAACTCCTTGATGGGGGCTGGCAGCTGAGTCATCTTCTCATAGGAGTCCAGGTGCCCGTTGACGGTCTTGCGGCAGAGGTGCTGCAGGGTGGAGACACTAGAGGAGAGCGGGCGGCTCAGCACCAGGGGGATCTTCTCGCCACCTGAGTAGATGTAGTAGGTGCGCTTGGGGTGCAGGGCCCCCCCTGGCTGCTCGGGGACGGCGCAGGGTGTGGGCGGCATGTAGTGATGGACCAGCTTGAGCACGCAGTCAAAGCGGGGCACGGGCTGGCTGCTGTGGGGATCACTCTGCAGGGAGAAGCTGCCGCCCTCGCACTGGATGCGCAGGTTCTTGGTGCCTGACTCCGTCTTGACGCTGAGGGTGAAGAAGTGCCTCTGGTCTGAGCTGTCCCTGATGAGGAAGGTGCCGGCCGGCTCAGTGCTCAGCAGCAGGTTGGCCTCGCCACCTGTCACCGTGCTCCAGTAGAAGCCGCTCTCCTGCAGCTTGCGTACGGTATTCACCACCAGCTGGTACTCGCTCTTGGAGCTGAATGTCTTGAGGCGCAGGCTGGTGTCGAGGG
Organism: Rhagologus leucostigma; assembly: GCA_013397725.1. Classification (NCBI taxonomy): domain Eukaryota; kingdom Metazoa; phylum Chordata; class Aves; order Passeriformes; genus Rhagologus; species Rhagologus leucostigma. The sequence continues at coordinate 382,473 of VZTD01004861.1, forward strand.
GGCGGCTCATCCCGGCGGCGGGGAACTTGCTGTGGGTGACCATGGCGCAGGGAGCCAGCTTCGTGTGGTCTGGATGCTGCTGCCAGCAGCAGCCGCTGCTACACCATCACCTGCGGCAGAGAGAGTGGTGAGCCCCGGCACTCCGGTCCCCGACTCTCCCTTCCCGGGAACACCTGCACCCCCGGTCCCTGGCTGTTATCCTCCCGCAGCAACAGCGCTCCCGGTCCCCGGCAATCCCCTTCCCCAGCTCTCATCTCCCAGAAAAACCGGCAGCCACCCTCCCCAGCTCTCTCTTCCCGGGAACCGGCAGCTCCCATCCCTGGGTCTCCCTTCACGGGGAAACCGGCAGCCCCCGTTCCCGGCTACTGTCCTCCCGCGGCACCGGCACCCCCGGTCCCCAGCTCTTCCTTCCCGGGAGCACCGGCACACCTGCGGTCTCCCGCTCTCTCTCCTCTCTAGGAGCACCGCTTCTGATGGTCTCCTGTTCTCTCACTCCCGGGGGCACATCGTTACCCCAGGCCACCGGTTATCGCCCCGCTGAGGCACCAACATCCCCGGCGATCCCCTTCCCTGGGCAGCACCGGCATTCCCGGTCCTCGGCGATCGCCCCCGCGAAGGTCCCCCCTTCCCCTCCGGGACTCCCTCCCGCGGCCGTACCTGGGGCGCGGGAGCCGGTCTTGGCGGCAGAGCGGGGCCGGTGCGCGGCGGCGAAGCTGCCGAGGCGGCCCGGGGCGGCCTCTTATAGCAGGCGCAGCGCCCGCCCTCGGGTTCCTGGAACTGCGCGGCTTCTTGTAACGCGGCGGCACCGCCCGCGCCCCGCCCGGCCCGGNGCCCGGCCCTTCCAGCTCCGGCTCCGGCCCCGACAGCCCATTCTGGGCAGGGCGGCTGCCCCCGCCCCTCGGCCTGCAGAGAAAGGGAGAGCCCCGGTCCGGCCCCTCCGGGGCCCTTCGCCGTTCCCCGCCTCTGCTGGGGCAGCCGGGCCGGGGCCCTGACGAGGAGTTTGGGCTCGGTTGATGGGGGGGTACCCGGGGGGGTACACTAGGGGAGAAGGGACACTGGGGGGGGGTCACACCGGAGCGGGGGCTGCCACCGTGCCGTGGGGCAGCAGGTCCCACGTTCCCAGCCCTGATTTCCCGGCCAACGTGCTGGGCTGCCGCCAGCCTCGGCCGCGCCTCCTAGGGGACCCGCGAGGTACCCTCGGTCTGGAGACACAAGGGGAAATCCGCTCGCGGGGCTGTGCGGGGGCTCCCGGCTCCGCAGCTGTTCAATCCCCGCACCCGAGCCCCGCTTCGCGCGGCGGTGGCTCCGGGAGCCTCGGGACACTCCACGCGGTTGGTGCTTTGGCCGGTCTGCGGGGCCATGTGGGCTGGTGGGGAGCCCGGCAGGGCCGAGGCCCCCTGCCCCTGGCTGCTCCCCCGGGGCTCTGCCCGAGGGGCTTCCTCACCCCTCCGCCCCGCCCCGGGCCCGCAGCCGGAGCCCCGGTGGGGACGGTGCCCGGCGGGAGGAGCGGCGCCGGAGCTCCCCTCCCCACCCGTTTGGCAATTGTTGGTTCTGAGCTCGCACACAACCCGAGCTCTGTCCGTGGGTTTATTTTAAACAGTTTAATTTGCCCCGGAGGAGCGGCCGCTGCCCGGCAGAGACCAACCCAGTGCGGCAGTTCTGGGAAGCAGCTCCGGCGAACCGGCTGCTCTGAAATGCAAACGAGCCCCGGAGCGCTGCCGGGGCGGGCAGGGGATGGCGGGGGAGGGACGGGACGGACACGACGCGGCTCCGGGTTCCCCCGGCGGGACCGGCTCCCCGTATCGAGACCTGGCGGGGGGACCCGCGGTCCCCGGGCTCCGCCTCGCCCTGCCCGCGGGGCGGCGAACGCCGGTTCCGCCGCGGGCAAGAGCCGAGTACGTCCCTTCGGAGCCGTTCGGCCGGGCCGGGGCTGCCCCGGTGGGAGAAGAGAGACCGAGGGGTGACATCGCCGGGGCGGCAATCTGGCTCCGCGTGAGCCCGTCCCACGTGTGCGGGACCAGGGGAGCTGCGGCCCGGCCCCGCCGGACACCGAGCCCTTCCTGAGCTCCTCCCGGACCCTTCCCGGCCCT
>VZTD01004861.1:384620-449980 GCA_013397725.1 Rhagologus leucostigma
GGCGGCTCTCGGCCTGGCTGCCGCGGGGCCGCCTCGGCCTGGCCGCGCTGCTCGGCCGCCTCTCCGACCGCCTCTCTCGCGGTCGCGACCGCCGCGCCCGCAGGTAAGGACCGGCCGGGACCCCGCCGGCTCTCCCCGGGGCTGGGAGGCAGCGGGAGCCCTCGGCCGCCCCCGCAGTCGGTGTCGCGTTACCGGGGCACCCCCCGCTCGCCGCTTCCCCTTTCCGGCCCGGCCCAGCCCCTTGGAAAAGCTGCGTAGGGGTAAAGGGGCGGTCCGGTACCCCCAGGCCGGGGTCGGAGTCGGGGTCGGCTCTGCTCCCGCAGTCCCCTTTAGCTCGCCCCTCTGTCCGATCGCCCTTAGGGCAACAGCTGAGCGTTATTTCCTCTTCATTTCCCATTTACTTGTCTCCCACTGTCATCAGGCGCTGGCCGACATCTCTCTCTTCCCAGGGCCAGACTCCCCTCGGCTGTCACAGGCGCAGCTCAGCCCTCGGGGCGGCACCGGCCGGGTTTGGGTGTTCGGCACAGCCTGCCCGGGCCGCGGAGGGCGCGGAGGGCGCGATGCCCCCGCGGGCTGGGGCCGAGACAGGTGTCAGTCCCCTCTGTGCCGGGGCTGCGTCGGGCAGAGAGAGATGAGGGGTAGGGCCCGCTCTGCCCGGCGGCACTGACTGGTGGCTGTCACCGGTGACAGTGACTGGCAGCAGTGACCAGTGGCTGTCACCGCGGTGCTGGAGGAGGTCGATCATCGCTCTGCTCTGTGTTCTCGTTCGCACCAAGGCAATTCTTTCCACACTTCTCTTTTGGTCTCATCGGCGTTTTTAGGGCAGATAAGTTAGGCCGAGCCCTGTAAAGCAATCACTGAGTTCAAAGAGCAGCAGCGTAGATCCCCCCGTGTGGTGATGTGTGTGTGAGTGAAAGGACAGCGCTCTGTCCCGCAGTTTCGCTTCACCTCTGGCTCTGCAGATGAGGTTTTACAGTGAATAAGAGTTTCAGCTCCATTGTGAGTTTCTGTACCAAATCTACATTTTAAAAATAGAACAAACCCCAAAAAATCCGTCGTTTCTATTTAGGTTCAACTTTTTATTCAGAAAGGATCTGAGGTAGTTCCTTTTGATTCCGTTTTCTCCTTCTGGTTAACTCAGTGACGTGGAGTACATGGAAAGGGCTCCCCCAGAGTCCGTTTTCTGTTCCTCTGAAACCTGATTTGTCACAGTGTGGAATTTTGATGATTTCTTCATAATGTTACATGATTTCTGATAGTTGTGTGTGCGTGGTTGCAAGGATTGATTGTACTCGGGTGGTCACTGAGCTGATGTCAGTCACTGGTGGGTAGAAGCTGCTGCTCTGGGAGCCAGTTGCTGTGCCAGTGGCTCTGTGGCTGGAGCAAAATACGGATTTATTTGATAATTCTAAAAGCCATGGGTTTTCAGTGCTGAATAAGGTGCAAATTTCAGAACTGAGTTGAAAGGTCAAGCAATGTAGACACACTGTAAATCACTTAGGGAGTAAAAAATCTGGAGGATGGAATTAGTGGGGGTAAATTGACCTATACAGAATTAATCAGAAGGCTGAAATATACTGAAGTATACAAATAGTACTGGTGTTCTATAGCGATGTTCCAGTCAGAGCCCAGATGCTCCAAGCACAACCCATCGCTGCCTGCAGCCTTCAGAGCTGCCCTCGGAGCTGCCCCGGGCAGGCAGGTGCAGGGCCACAGGCAGGGAGGCAGGTGCGGTTGGACTCACAATTCCAATAGCCCTTGCCAGAAAACAGCTTCTGGGAATCATGTTTCTGGAAAGTGTCTGCTTGGCCGCTGGTCTGGCTTCTGGAAGTGTAATTGGATTGGCCAGTGGGATAATGAGGACAGTATTCATCTCTGTTGATTGTTATTGTAAAATACATAAAATTTGCTACTGCTTCCTCCCTGGGAATAATTCCAGAGGATGTTGTTTGTGACCTGCGGGGCTGGATTAGAGCCCAACTATGCCACCGCTCTGTGGGCTGAGCATTCGGTGGGCTTTAAAACTCTGTGTTTTTGGATCCAGTGTGAATTCCTGTAGCTCTCTGTGCCGTGCTCCCTTGCAGTGATGGAACAGTGATGGAATCTGCTCTCCATGTGTGGCCTGTGAGGCTTGAGGTGAGCAAAGGTGTGTGAAGGTTGTGCTCAGGTTCTATAGAGACTTATGAGAATGATCCTGAAAAGTGGTATTTCTTGTGTTTCTGTTCTGCTTTGATTTTTTTGCACTATTTGCATTGTTTTTAACAGCTTGTGCTGGTGATCTCTGTCACTTCTGGGTATTCAGGCTGAGCCCAGTCCACATGATCTGTTAAAACCTGCCATCCCAGGAATTCCTGCACTGACTGACTCAGATTTTGGTGTTGGTGAATAGTCAGTGACAAACTTGTGGATTTTCCAGGAAACGCCACTATGAACTGGTTTCCTTGTAAGGATGTTAGGAAACCTTGTGAAGATCCAGGGTTGTATCATGAACCAGATGAGTGAAATCATCTTCCTGGAATCTGTGGTCGTTTGGGCTCTGGATTGTGGTAAAAAGCCAGAAGTTCCTTGTAACAAATTCTGGTAAAGGTTGTGATCAAGTTTCTTCTTGGTGTGTGGTGGCAGTGGAATCATCAGATGGGCGACAGGACAGTGGCTGCCTGCTGGCCTGAGGACCTGGTGGTCCTCAGGGTAAAACCAGCCACCCCAGTTCCATCCCAAGAAGCCCGGCTCCCATGACTGGGGTTTGCAGACTGGAACGGTTCCTGTCGGCTTCAGGGATGCAGTTCAGTCCCTTGCTCATGGATTCCTGGATCTCATGGGAGCTGCTGCTGCTAATTGTGTTGAAATGTGGTTTTGTCATGCAAACAGACTCCTGGTGGGGGGAGAGGTTATTCTATGACTGGGTGAATTTGCATGTGTGAAACCTCCGGAGAGGAGAAGTTGCTGCTTGCTTCCTGTCACCCCCTGCGTGATGCTGGCAGTAAGCTGGTTTCTTCCCGAAGTGACTTCAAAGAAATTAAACTTGTTCTGAAATTTCTTTTTGAAGAATAAGCTTCCTGATGTTTCCCTCACAGCTTTTGTGAGGTTTGCAGGGGAAGTTGTGACCCTCTCTTGTACTTCTGCGGAATGCCGGTGGCATTGCTAGAGAGGGATGGATCCCTGTTGTGGCTCTTGGCGTATTCTTGCTGGGACATAGTCGCTCCTTTTGTGGGTCATTCTGGGGTGCAACTGCTCTGCTTTTGGTGGGGCTTGCACTTGGGCACCTTGTGTGCTGTAGATCTATTTCCGGGTAAGATTGAGGGATGGAGGCATTTTTCTCTTTAAAGCAGCATGATCTTTAAACCTGAAACGGGAACAACTTCAGCCCTGCTGAGAGCAAAGCTTGACATGAAGGGAGTTTTGGCCACGGCCAAGCTGATGTGTGTGTGATGGAGATAAGTCAGAAGTGGCTGGTTGCAGGTACCACCGCAGCACTGCCAGACACCTGAGCATCCACACTCTCATTTTCTGCAGCTCCCGGCCTCCTTCCCCTCCCATGTTGTCCCGATGAAGGAGTTGTTTCCCCTCATCTCCGTGCCAGCTCAGGGAAGGAGCTGGTGCTGTTCAGATCTGTTCTCCCACCTTTTGCCTGTGTTTGTCTGTTTCCACATTTGTCTTTGGTGATCCAGATCAGATTACGGAAAGGGAAAGGCATTCTTGCCGTTGCAGATCCCTGCCATGTATTCGCCCTGGCTGCAGCTCTTTACCTGCTTGGAGGCTTTCTGGGAAGCAAAAGTTTCGCTATAAAGAATTTCTCCATCTTTCTTTGCACAGATCATCGTGGCTGCTTCTAGCCCCACTGCTCACCCCTCCTATTCCAGTGATCACAGCCCCACCATGTTCGCTCTGTCCAGAAGGAGCACACAGGTTCCAGTGGATCAGGAATCTGGTCCCAGAGTTTGGGATCTCCAGCTCGCACGTCAAGGTGCTTTCATCCCCGGCGGAATTCTATGAACTCCTGAAGGTAAGGCAGGGGCTCCAAGGTGTGGGAATGGTTTTGATACAATCCCGGTTTTGCAGCTGCTGCCTGGTAACGGCTCTCGTATGGAACAGGTTTAGCTGCAGAGAATGTGTTCCTCAGTTTCCCAGAAAGCACTAGTTTCTTCCTTGAGTTTTAGATGCAGCAATAGTGCTGCTGTGGCTCCGCAGAGCCCCGTATGTTTGACATCGTCACTATCCATGTGCTACCCTTTCCTCCCTCAAGGCCAGGGAGCCAGCACAGAGATGTGGCTGAAGGCATCCTCCCCGGGGAGTGCAGCACTGCCACGTCTGGGCTGATGGCTCCTCAGGAGCAGACACCCTGTGTGAAATTGCTTTTTGCTACTTCCAGGTGCAGATAAAAGCAGCCAAGCAGCGGGTGGTGATGGCCTCACTGTACCTGGGAACAGGACTCCTTGAGCAGGAGCTGGTGAGTGTGGAAGGGTTTGGGAAGGCCAGGATGGGAATGCAGGGGAGGGATGTGGAAGGGAGGCACATGATGCTTCTGGTTTAGGCCTGGTACAGCGCCAGGGAACTGCTGCACTTCTTCAGGGGATAGTTAGTTCATAGTGCTCAGGGGGGCTTTGTAAAACTCAGGTCATGGGAATCTATTTTTCCCTGGCGTTTTTCTTGAGCAGGATTCGAGCTGTAGGTGTGTAGTGCTGTGTGTGGTGCTCCAGGTGCAGGACACAGATGAAGGATTGAATTTCTGCATTTGAGACCGAGGTCAGCTTTGCTTCATGGTATTTGCCTTTTTTGTTCTTTCCGCTGGAAACAAAAACATTTTTGCCCAAGGGCTTTAGGGAGAAGCCTGGCCTTGGCCAGGTTCTAATGTTAGGAAGCAAATGCCCTGGCAGGGTAAAGGTAGACAGAGCCTGCACAGGATTTGTGCCCAGCTTCGTCTGGGCTTGCACACAGGATTTGAATTAGCATGTGACAACTTTGTAGTTAAAGAATAAAACTGCAGTGAATTCGTACCAACGTTTGTCTGTGATGGTGCGAATCTGTGATTTGGGAGTGATACTGGGACTTCTTCTGCTAACTTTAATTGCTCTTGGGAGGCCTGAAGAATGTGGATATGTGAAACTGAGGCCCTTTGATCTGTGGCTTTAGGCTGACGGAGGCTGCCAGGCTGGCAGATGCAAAGGCTGAACTGGCTGTGCTCGGCACAAGGAGGAAGGACTCGCACCAGGGCGTGGGAGCTGTCTTGGCCACGGTCTCCTGCTGCTGAGCACTTCCCTTGGAAAGTGTATTTGCTTTTGTAATGAAGAGAGAACTCTCTCTGCAGGTGGATTGCTTAGAAGAAACACTGGAGAAATCACTGCAAGCAAAAGGCTCACCCGACCTCAGAGTTTCCATTCTCCTTGACTACACCAGGGGTTCCCGGGGTAGGAATTGCCACTCTTTGTTTTTCTCAGAGCCTGATTTTACTGTTAGGCTAGAGAGACAGTTCTTTTCAGAGTGGATGTCTTGGCCAATTGGACCTACTTGCTTAAAGCATGCACCTTTCAGTACTGGCCTTTTGTATTCCAGAACTGCATATTCCCAGAAAATCTTCAAGCTGAGCAGCTTTTCTTCCAAAAATAGGTGGTAGGAGCAAGAAGGGCCAAACTGCTCTGTGCAACTTGTGCAGTCTTGCTTGGTTCATTTGTTGGTGCGTTTCCCCTTACCTGTCATGCTCACATTTTCATTTTGAAAGGAGAATGGGAATTGTTGGAAGCAGCAGCACACTAAATCGGGAACATGTGGTCATCTGCAGTGACTCTTGTAGACGTGTTACTGGTGCTGGTGAGGCTTGGTTAAGAAGCTTGAAAAGTGTCAGACCTGCCCTCTGACTGATTCTGGATGTTGGTTTCAATATTGACATAGTGCGAATGAAAGTGATTTAAAAAAAACAAAGAAAAAAGGGAAAACATGAAGTGCCAGTGGATGGGATGGGTGCTCACCCTGTAACCGGCTGAAGATCTGTGTCATGATGTGTCCTGTCTGTGTGATCTTTGTGTGAAACTCCCTTTCTGTCCCAGGCAGGAAGAATTCTCGGACAATGCTGATCCCATTGCTGCAGCGATTTCCCGAGCAAGTCCGTGTGTCCCTCTTCCACACCCCAAACCTGCGTGGACTTCTCCGGCTCCTGATTCCAGAGCGTTTCAATGAGACCATTGGGCTGCAGCACATCAAGGTCTATCTCTTTGATGACAATGTGATCCTGAGCGGGTGAGTCTGCTGCGCCCGGCCTTGGTGCGGATCGTTTCACTGGGGGTTGGGCTGGGTGTCTGTGCTGCCAGAGTTGTCTGAACATCTGGACTCCATCATGATCCTATCAATGCTCTTCTGAGATGGGAGAGCAACCACAGTTCCTCCACATGAGATTCTCAGATGAGAGAGAGTCTTTCTTAAAGGGAAAAATCTTTTGAGATTCCAAAGGAAATGGCCAATTTGTGCTTTAGTGCAGCTATCCCAGAGTGAGGCCTGTAGCCTGGGCTGGGAGGTTGAGAATCTTGTGCCCATGCTCTGAACCCGGCTCTTCCCTTTCTCTTCAGCGCAAACCTGAGTGATCTGTACTTCACCAATCGCCAGGACCGCTATGTCTTGCTGCGGGACTCTCCCGAGATCGCAGACTTCTTCACAGAGCTCGTGGACGCGATCGGAGATGTGTCCCTGCAGTTACAGCAGGATGATACTGTCCAGATGATGGAGGGAATGGTACACCCATACCAAGGTAGGAGGGAGCTGTCTCACCTGGTTGGGTGATGGGATCCAGAGGAGAGGAGTGACAGCCAGGGTTTAAGGATGACTTGGACTCCATCCGTTTGGGAATTGCTGGGTGTCTGACCATTGTTCAGACTGTGGGGTGTCCTGTTTTGTGCCATCCAGTATTAAAATCAAGATTGCTTGAGTTTCAGGACTGGGTCTCTTGGAGTTTTCCCAGCACAGTGGCTGTCACAGGCTAAGCTGGCAAGGCGTGCAGAGGCTGGAAGTAACTCTGCAACCATCTCAGTGCTGCCTTGTGAATGTGCTGCTTTTGGCCTTAAACAAGAACTTCAGTCCTTAGAGAAGTTTTTCTGGTATTAGCAGCTGCAATTCCAGGTGCTCTGGGCATGCATGTTCTGAAGAGTTCATGAATATGCTGCTATTGTTGGCAGTTAATCTCTTGTAGTAGAGTTTGTTCCGGGAATCAAATGGGAATTGGTTCAGGAAGACTAGGAACAAGCGTAAAAGTGGGCAGGGAAGGGCAGTGATGTGCCAGGCTGATTGCATCATCAGTTTTTGTCCTGGCCTTGCACTGCTGGGTGATGTAAGTTCAGGCTGGGGGTGGGAATTTATTTGTGTGTTCCAGCTCATTCTTGGTTGTCAGTGTAGCCTCGCCCTTGTCCTTTCCCTTCTCGGAGGATTTTTGAGGCTGCTGCCAGTTGCTGAGCATTTTTCTTCTGTAACATAGCTCTGCCAACCTTAAAACGGCTGGTTTGGGCCTTAAGACAGAGAGTTGTGTGCACTCTGTATTGGCTCCTATTTGCTCCTGTATCCGTGTGCTGTCAGTATCTTTTCCTGGTGTGTAGTAAATGACACATAGCTCTGTGCCTATAGGTCTCAGACACCATCTCTCTGATTTTTCCTGCAGGAGACAAAGTGGCTTACTGCGAGATTGCCAACCGGAGGGTCATGGAGGTCATCAACTCTGCCCGGACACGGCAGGAGCTCCTTCACGCAAAGACTTTCCACAGCAGCCAGCCAGGCAGCTCCCTCTTATCCCAGCAAGGCTCTCAAGCATCTGGGAGTCTGAAACCAGAACCCGACACCTGGATCTATCCCTTAATCCAAATGAAACCTTTTGGGATTCAAATAGACGAGATGGTCACAGAGACGCTGCTGACCGAGGCGGAGCGGGATGCCAGGATATACCTCACCACTGGCTACTTCAACCTGACACAGGCCTACATGGACCTCATCCTAGGCACAAGGGCTGAGTACCGGATTCTCCTGGCCTCGCCAGAGGTCAATGGGTTTTTTGGTGCCAAAGGGGTGGCAGGTGCCATCCCTGCTGCCTACGTTTACATTGAACATCAGTTTTACAGCGAGGTCTGCTACCTGCAGCAGCAGGAGAGGGTGCAGCTACAGGAGTATTCCCGCGCCGGGTGGACGTTCCATGCCAAAGGTAAGATGCTCTTATCCCAAGGGGTCTTGTTCAGAGGTGTGCAAGAGTTGCACATTTGGATTGCGAAAGGAGTGAGGGGCTGGCTGCGTGCCAGTCTGGGCTTAACCTTCGGAACGCTCCTCTGAGGTTCAAACAACTTGCTTGTGTAAACTTGGAGGATTTGGATCGCTTGTAGGACGCCTTGCCTTTGGATTTCCAGTTTGATACAGTCACAGGGATGATGTAAGAGCTGTCCCTGTGGTGGCACTGAAGCACTGCCTGGATGAGAAACATGATGTAAAGGAAAGGAAGCATCTGGATGTGTTTATGATGCAGTCATTGTCGTGGTGCAGTTTCTTGTATCCCTTGGGCTGGTTTCAGCAGTCAGGAGTTCTGACTCCGGTGGGGACCCTGGAGCGGAATCTGGGGCAGCTGCTGGAGGGGAGCTGCTCGTGGGGCCTTCCCAGCAGCAGGTCTGCGTGAGGACGAAGTGAGTGTTGGAGGATTTGCACCAGCTCCCGTTCACAGCAGACAGGGGATGCGGTGCGTGAGGACTGCAGCATGTGCTCATGGGAGTCAGGGCAGCTGGAGGGCAAGGGGCTGAGGAAGGAATATGGACTAACATTGCAGTGAGTTAATCAACGCTGCCCTCAAGGTCTTCTCTGGGAGACCCTGCATTCCTGCTGGATATACTGTGCCCAGCTCCCACAGGCTCGGCACGATGTTCCAACTGGAGCATTTGGGCTGTGATTGGAACGCTGGGGCTCCAGCCGTTCCTGTTTTGAAGGGAGCTGTTAGTGGGAATGGCTTCATCTCCCTGCTTCTCGCGGGGTTGCTCAGAGGGAGGCTCAGAGCTGGTGGGGAGGGAAAGCTGCAGAGTTGGCCTTCTCTCGACTGTCGGAAATCCCTGGGTGCTACTGGCTGCCTCTGCATTGAAACGACAAACAGATCTCAGGGTTCACGATCGGGAATGCAGGGAAAACCCTTATCTCATGCAGGGCAGCGCAAGGGAGGTCCCTGCCTGCCTGCCTGGGATGTCCTGTGTCTTGAGCAACCTGTGGTTCCCAGGTTCTGCCTTTGTTGGGCACTGCTGACTCCCAGTGGGATGTGGTTTGGCATAAATCGAGCCCAGAAACAAGGGCTGCTTTTCCCAGCTACCAAAGTGCGCATGGTCACCGGTCCTGTTTGGGCCAGCCGGGCCTGGTGGGACAGCGCTTTGGGCTCTCCAGTGTGTGGTGTTCGCTTGGAGAGGGATGCAGGGCTTGGAGTTGAGCAGCTCCTGTGCCTGGCAGGAGGGACAGCTGGAGACATGTGCTGCCTTGTTTCCATTCCTCTTCAGAGTGCTGGGAGGATCAGTGTGCAGCTCCTCCTCTGGCGTGCTCTGCCCTTGGCACATGTTGGATTCACCTCGTTTCCTTCTGCAGGAGTCACGTGGTGTGGCAGAGAGGACAAGGACAGAAGAGGGAAGGGAGGAAGCCTCGGAGACGTGAAGGGCATGTGCACAAGGAGCACATGGGGCCTAGCTCCTGACTGAGGACATGGGATCCCCAGCAGCAGATAGTGCCTCTTGGCGCTTCCTCTCTGGGCTGAGACATGAGACACCCTTTAGTCTCCCGTGGGATCTCACTGACATACCCCGAACACTGTGGCTGTGCTGCGTGCTCCCCCCACGCCCCTTAAAATGTTTGTATCTGCATGCGCAGCGTCAAGTGGTGTTCCCAGGGTTGGCTCTCCTGGGTGCATTCAGCACCACGCAGGTGTAGCAGAGCGCTGCACAGGTGGGGTGCACGTGTGAGCAGGAGTGCCAGCAGCTGTCCCGGTGTGACATCCCGAAGCCTACCTGCCGCTTTCCTGGGTGTGGTGTTGAGGGTGACACGGGTACATCCCTTGGGATCAAGGGTCCCTTCCAAGCAGGTTTGGGTGGCAGGGAGCTGGGCAGGTGGCTGTGTGCTGCGAGATAAACCCTGTGACTGCTATTGACTGGTGCTGGGAAGCTGCGCTTCCCCTTGCTGGAAAGGTGAGTCACTGTTTCAGCAGATCCTGCCAGATGGCCGTGAAAACAGAGACCTGTAAAGGCTGTGGGACTGCCACAGGACACTTGGGAAGGCAAGGAACCTGTTCCTCATGGCTGCTGCTTGGGCAGAGGTCCAGCCTTTGGCTGGTCAGGCACCAGACAACCCCTGGCAGGGTCTTGTTTGGTGGCAGAACGTGCCAAAACTCTGTGCCATGGTGGAGCTTTCCTGTGGCTCCCAGAGCCCATGGTCTAGCCCCCCTGTGGTGGGGTGAGCCCGTGAGGGCTGGAGGTGCCACGGCTTTAGGGCAGTGCCAGCTCTGTGAGTGTGTGCTGTGGGGGCGGGGAGGAGGTTACAGGAACTGGCAGTGAATCGGCAGCATCTTACTCAAGGCATTCTTGGAACTGCTCTGGGGCTGAGTTAGGAAACCTGCTGCTATTTTAAGGCCGAGGTGGTTTTTATGCTACGGGTTCTTTGTTGCAGTCTGTGTGTGACCAGCCATGGGGATAAGCCTCTACCAGGGACTCACCCAGGGCTGTGCTGAGGAGAGCAAAGGCTTTCTGGCTCCATTTGTGCAGAGTAGCCATGCAGCCTCTCCTTGGCAGCAGTCCTGACTCTCCTGTGGCTGTTCCTTCTTGCCCTGCTGCAGTGGTGTGCTTGAGAATAATGTGTTGTTTCCATCTTTCCCTTGAAAACCTGTCCTGGGCTCTGTCCCACCTGCTCTCTGTGCTGGCAGAGCTGTGGGAGCTGTGCTGGTGAGTGGCGGCGGGGCCAGGTGCCCTGGTAAGAGTCTGATCTCATCCCTGGTGGCTCCTCTAGAAGTGAGGGAGTGAAATAATTTGCACTTCTCTTCTGCGTCTCTTCACAGTGGCATGTGAATTCACCTGCCAGAGCTGGGAGATGCCTCTTCATGTCACCGTCCTGGGATGGGGGTTGGTCACTGGCCCTGGGACAGGCTGGACAGACCTAGCCTGTCTGCCTGGGGCTTTGGGGCTGGTTCCTTCACCGAAAACCTGTTTGTCTTCTCTCAGTGTTTCTGAATTCACTGTGGTGCAAAACAGCCTCTAATGCAGTGGCAGGGACTTGCTCTGGGTTGTTGTGGGGAGCACTGGGGGTGCTGCACTCCCAGTCAGAACACTCAGATCTGGGCTGTGCCAGGGCTCCCCGCGCGTGACGCGCAGCCCTGCAGGCCCTGGCGGGCTGCTCTCTGCTCTCGAGGTCCTGTACAGAATCTGTAATCCGCCTTTAATGCATTTAATTCACTCTGAGTGAAGGGACCATATGAGCCCACCCTGGCTGTTCCCTCGGCTGTCACGCTGCCTCTCTTCCTCATTTTTCCTGCAGGCCTCTGGCTATACCTGGCAGGGAGCGACCTGCCCTGCCTGACCCTGATTGGCTCTCCAAACTTTGGATATCGATCAGTTCATCGCGACTTGGAAGCTCAGGTTGCGATAGTGACAGAAAATAAAGCCTTGCAGCAGCAGCTCCATCAGGTAAGGGGCAGATTCTGGGGATGCAGTGGGGATGTTGTACTTCTGGGTCACACAGGGAATGCTGATGACGCAGTGGCAATAAAAACCTCCAGCCACAATAACTCAAAAGCTGCTGGAGCATGGGGAGTCCTGAGGAGCTGTCAGTGAAGTGACTATTGATGAGCTGCCTGCTGCAAGTACCCGGTGCTGGGAAATGAGACCATAACGGGAAGGAATGTGTGTCCCCAGTGACCTCGGGTACCGGGAGTGCTCAGGGCTGGATGCACAGAGAGCGTTTGGAGGATCTGCTGACTCCTCTGCTCACCAGCCACGCTGCACCTCTGAGCTTTAACCCTGACATTTGGGCATTGCCCAGGGCATGATGGCTTCTGGGGTAATGAGGCCGGGCCCTTGGAATGTCTGAGCTTGGACTGGAAGAGGGTTTCTGGACTGGCTGGTCCAGCTCTGTGACAAAATTCTTATCTTGAATAATAATATGACATTATGTAATCTTGACACAAACGCTTTTAAGTGGTTTGATATTCAATGTCCCAGGGTTTTTCTGTGCTGTTTTTGTTTTGATTAGGCAGCTTGGAATGCTCAGCACTTCTGGTGCTGCTCCGAATCCTGCCTGGTTCTCCAACTGTCTTGATTGAATCTTCTGCTGGAACTGACTGTCCCAAGTCATTTCTCCTACTGTGATCTGTTTCAAAGCAGATCAGTTTGCTGCCTCTGTGTGACTTGGAGGCCTCAGAAATGCACTGTGTGAGGCAGGTGCTGGCAGAGTTGTCTTCAAGATCAATGGGAATTGCCCTCTTGCATCAGGGCTCTTCCCTGGGATGAGTCAGAGTGTATCTAATCAAAAACAATTCTATTACTGGAAGAGTTGCTTGAGTATTTCAATTCATATCTTGCCTCTGCTTGTTTCTAATGGAAGGGGAAAATCAATGGAAATGTGACACAAAGGAATTTTCTCACATGGGGCTGCAGTGATCTCATTCAAAGGGCTTTAAACCATTCCCGATTGCTGGAAGCTGATTCTGAGATGGACTGGGTGTTTACTTTCTGTGGTCTTTTTTAGAAGACTTAATCCATTCCTGGGATGCTGCCATGAAATCACTTTGCCTATGTAATGTTCAGTTCCATTTTAAAAATGTGTGCGGAGATTTAGGAAGAAATGTGAGTGGTCTGGGTGTCTTTGGGTGCTTCTCTGAATGAACTGAGATTGATTCAGGGAACTGGCCTTGCCTCCCACGCTCAGACCTCACCATATTGGATGGTCCTGGAGCAGAATCTTCACAGCAGGGCTGACTATAGCTCTTGGAGCATTTGGGGGCTCTAAAATAGAGTGAATTGGCAGATGAATGTCAATTCTCCTGTTGGTTCATCTTTTTGGTGTTACTTTCCAGTACTTGATTCCTGCTTCCCTGTTCCACCCTGAATTTAAATAGTGCAGAGTATTTTCTGCTGTTTGTGACAGCTTCAATTATTAAAAAAGATGATGAACAAACTTCCAGGAGCTGTTCTGCTCCTTGTTTGCCTGCAGATCCTGAAATCTGACTGTCTGTGCTAAAAACCCCACTTATCTGTGACCAAAGTGCTACTCTCACGTGCTGAGAGCATGTTATCAGCAGGGTGGTTCATTTCCTCCCTCAGCAGTTGGGTGCACACTGTGGGGGCCCGAGTGTTTCTGGTAATTTAGCTGAGATCACGACTGCACATTCATCTGCAAACGCGGCGCCTGAGCTGTGTCTAGAAAGAGCCGTGTGAGCCAGTCCCAGGAGGGTTGGGTGAGGTTTCCTTTTCTGGCAATTACAGCCTGGCATTGAGGAGTTTTCTGAAACTGAAGCTCAGCTCTTGCAACTGTGGGGCACAAAAAGGCAAAACCCTCTACCCTTGTTCTCTGTAGAGTTTAAATTGCAAATTCTTGAGGAGAAATGGTGCATAGTTGTGGCAAGATCCTTGGTCAGCTTTATCTGAGAATTTGCTTCTCTGAAAAACCATTATATAATTTAACACTTGGGATTTACTGAGATGATGTTTCTTTCCCTGTTCAGGAGCAAGAGCAGCTTTACCTCTGCTCAGGTGTGGTCTCAACATCAACGTTTGAGCAGCCAAATCGTTACGTGAAGCTGTGGGTGAAGCTGGTGACACCTCTGATCAAGAATTTCTTTTGAAAGAAGAAAAGTTGCTGCTTTGGGTGAGTTTGCTGCATTATGGGGAATTATATTGAACTGACTGCAGTGAATAGCTGCAGTGCTCCATCATGAAAGAAAGACAATGGACATGCAGATGATGTGGGGAAAACCAGGCACTTCTCAGTTCCCCTGGGGTACTGGCTGCCATGAACTGGGATCAGTGCTCAGGTCCAGACTGGGTTTCATCTACTAGAATTTCTGGAAGGGCCACTGACAGAGAACCCATACAGGGGTGTTTTCCATGACCCATACAGGGGTATTTTCCATGCATAGAAATAAAACTCCCATTTCTGAAATGTCCCTTTCAGAATTTCGTAGAGAGAGACTGTGTTTATGTTATCTTGACCAGCCAATAGAAAGCATTGCTGGAATACTTTTAAAATGTTTTGTCTTTGTATCCAGTCAGGGCTTTGCTTTGCCCCTGTAGTTAACACGGGCAGTTGGTTTTCCTTTTCTGTTTTGTGGTGTCCTGGGTTTCCTGGCTGTTCAGCTGCCCCATGACTCGAGCCCTTGTGAGCTTCAGAACATCACTCCGGACTGTTCCTGGGCAGTGCACAGTCCGTGCAGTTGGCACCGCTGTACGCGTGCCCAGGATGCTGCGTGTTCCCCTATCCCTTTTACTTAGCTAACTGTGGCCTCCCTCTCAGCAGGGTGTGCCTGGCTCCTTCACATTCAGATATGTTACAAGTGTCTTTCATGAGTTGTGGAGGGGCAGGAGAAGACTTCTGGTGCTGATGTGGGTTTGGGCTGTTACTTGCTGGAAGTGGGAGGCTTGAACCATAACATCCTGCAAAGAAGGTGGTTGGAAGCCAGGTAAAAATGTGCGGGAGTGCAGGGTGGGGCTGCCCTGTGTCACTGGTGGGGTGTGAGCAAGGGTTTTTGAGCTGGCAGTGCCACAAACAGGATTTCTGGCACCTGAAAAAAGCTGATGGTAAGTGTGAAGCTCAGTTGTAGCTGATTGTAAATGCTGCTGCTCTATAAAGAAATGAACTGCTCTCTGTGCCTGCCCTTGGGGCTCGTCTGACTGTGAGCTTGAGTGAAGTTTCAGGTAAGTGTATTTTAGAACTAATTGTTGAAATATTTCACAGGATGGGATTTTGGTGAATTGTTTTATGCCAAAGAGACCAGCCTTGGCAAATCTACTCACCTCAATGTGTGTTACTGCTGATACAAATTATTTGTTGTGAAGAAAGGGCTGAGTAGGTTCTGTACCCTGGAAATAGAAATAACATACTTCAGAGAGGAACCTGTTTGCAGCTGGACCTTCTCTGGGCTGTGCAGGTTGGGTGTGGGTGAACTGGACCAAATCTGCACTTTTCTTCTCCCATCTGCTCCAGCCAGACACGTGCTCCGTGCAGGAGGGTGAGGAGTTTCTGCTCAGTTCACACTGAGCCATCACACAAAGAGCTGTGGGAAGATGGAGAGCCGGGAGAGGGAAAGGAGTCAGGCACTTGTGTGCAGTTGTTCTGTCTGGTTTCCCACGGTGGTCTGGCTCCCCACCAGCGCCACGTCAGAAACCACCAGTGGAAAACCAGTATCCGCCCCGAGAACCTCGTGTGCTGCAAGAGCAAGCTCCACATGGCAGTGCTTCTAGCACTTCCTTTATTGATACTTTGCTAAAATGGTTCTGGTACAATCAAACATAGACTGAGTTACACAACTTGGAGCTTTTTCCAAGTAAAAGTATTGCTGTTTTCCATTGTCATTAAAGTCTAGGCCTCTAGGAGCAGAGCCACGCCAGCCAGGACCCACTTGGCAGCTTTTTCTTTCGTCTTCAGGTTGAAGGTCCAGACGTAGGTGGGCCCTCGCGTCCGTGTCTTATAGACGGGACATTCGTAGATGTTGATGGTGTCCATGCGGTCCACGGGGATGGCTCTGAGCAGGATGACCGGCATCACAGGCGTCAGCTCCTTCATCCGCGCGTCGGCGATCGACCCCGAGGGCACGTCCCAGCGCGCACCTGCAACGTGACAGCGCCGTCGTGGCACCCTGACACCTTCCCTGGGGCTTCTCGCAGGAGGGGCTTTGTGCAGAACTACTGATGCTCGAAGGTTAAGATTGGGTAGAGTGGCTCAACAGTGGTTAGGTCTGACCTGTTCTCATCTCACTGTGACCCAGGACTGCATTTGCCTTACTGTGTGTGGGATGTCTGAATAAATTCTGTCCCCACCCCTCCCTTCAGCATGGCTTTATATGAGAATTACAGCGTTTGTGGTGGGATCTATCACATGCTGTCCCATGTGCTCTCTGCTTTTGTCCAAGTGGAGCCCTCAGCTGCTCTGCTGAACTGCCTCCTTCCCTCTCATTAGCAGTGATTATTATGGGTTTGAGTTTCTCAATCTGTCTTACTCGAGCATCAAATAAGAGTGAGACACATCTAATCACTAGAGCCCTGTAGCTCCGGGAGCCCTGGGGTTCATGAGCTGGAGCTTGGATTGCTGAAACACAAGTTTCTGGTTTGGAAAGGCTGTGTGATCCGGGCAGTGCTGCCCTCAGCTGGCGGCCGAGCCTGGAGCCAGGTGGAGCCAGGTGGAGCCTGGTGGAGCCTGGGCTCCCTGCTCTGAGCTGCCGCCAGCGCAGGGCAGAGCAGACTGGCCAACAGTGAGTGCCAACACTGTTCGGCTGCACGAGGGAGAAGGGCTGAGCTGGGCCTGCTCCGTGTCTGAAACGTCTCAGAGATGCAGCTTTTACCTTCCATGAACAGCCCGTGCACATAGGAGCCTTCTCTAGGGGGAAATGTTATGTCCTCGCGGATTTTCTTGGTCACATCCACTGCCAGACACATCTTATCCAGTGGCCACTGCTTTTTCCTGGCTGTGGACTGCATGATGGCTGTGAGGAAGGATTGGGGGTTGAAGAATCCCGCCAGCCACACTGTTGCAGGCAGCACAAAATCTGTTGACCAGACTTCCAGTTCCTGGAAAATAAACCAGCAGAGTCCTTTAGGGTGGAGGGTGTGCTGTGAGGTGCAGGACACTGTGACAGAGCTGATGCTTTGCTGTGCCTAACCCAAGCTCCAGCTGATCTTGCAGAGTGGGGACTGGCTGGAGCCGGTGTGGGAGGAATAAAAGGCAGATTCCCCTGCAGCAATGAAGCTGAAACCCTGAATTCACAGTGCAGAAAACACTGCTGTTATTTTTTAACAAAGCCAGTTTTATTTTTTTTTTTTTTTATGGGACACCCAGAGTTGTAATGAGGGGGGAGCTGATGTTCTTTTGCTACAGTGATGTACTGTAATGGGAACCCTGGTCAGACCGTGCTCCCATTCCTGGGGTGACAGCCCTTTTCAGTTACTTCGGGCTGGTTAAATTGATACTGAGAAATAAACCAGTTACCAGTAAACCCGTGCACTGGTGGGGAGAGTCCTGGTCTCTGGGGTACCTGCTCGCACCCCGAGCTCTGACTGTCACGCACGCTCTGCTCACCCTGATCCGCAGGAGCAGGTCCGCATACCAGGTTGCCAAGCTGAGGAGGGAGGGATAGGCATAACGTGTCCAAGATTCTGGAACGCTGTCATAGAAGAGAGCGTTTGCCAGCTCTTCCATCTCGGATGTAATTGTCAGCTCTCCCTTTGAAAAAGACAAAAGTTCAGGCAGTGTCACCCGCAGCCAGTGGTGGGACATCCAGAGGGATGTGTGTGGGCTCAGGGTGCAGAAGGCTGGGGCTGCCCGGCTGCACCCACCACAGCTTGATGGGTGAGAGCTGCAGCAAAGGCACAGAGTGCTTTGGAAGTACTGGGAGGTGATCCAGGCAGCTGCCTGCTGTGTACCTGCAGCCCCAGGTCCAGCTCCTTCAGCGAGCGCCTGATCTCATAGGTCAGGATGTTCATCCTTTCACATTCCTGGAGGGCTACAACAGTGTATGGGGTTTTTTCCTTTGCCTTTGCCATCATGTCCTCCATGTTGAACGGCTCTGGCAGCTGCCCAAGGATTTCATCCAGGACTGACTTCACCTGAAATGAGAATGCCATAAACTGCTCTTACCCAGAGAAAAATGCTGCATGTTCACATTTAATTAAGTTGGTAAGGTTTTTTATTTTTCTGCCCTGGTGTTTCTTTGTACCTCCTCCTCTGTTACTAATGCTCCATTCTGTTACTAACTGCTCTTGGGTCTTAAAAAGCTGTAGTTCTTTTTTGATAGCCAGGGTAAGAGACCTGAGGCCATGGAGGCTGTGAAATTCAAGTGTAAAGTCCAGGCAATCAGGAAGATGACTTTTTCAAAAATTTATTTTAAATCTTTGTTTTTTGTAGTTGCTATCATGAGTGGAGGTTTCTCAGCCAGCTCCATCTGCTGAGGAGCCCCACATAGGCCACATGTTGCCAGTGGTGCATCTTGGCCCCATCAGGGCGTGAGGTTCCTGACTGTGCTGCCGGCTGCCTCGGTGCCCTGTGTGCCGCCATCCCCAGGCCGGTGAGCACAGCCTGGCTGGGCTGGAGTCACCTCCCTCTGCTATCCCTGCCTTACTGCTATGGGGCCTGCTCTCAGTTGTCTCTGGGCCTGTAGCTGTCTCCCCTCTCTAGCCTCTCAATTGTCACCCTTAAGAGGTTTTTTCCCCACTGTAATTACTTCCCCCGCCTTAAAAAAACCAGTTAATTTCTCCCATAAAGAGACAGGACTTGACTTGCCTGTTCCTCTCGGGAGGTACCCGAGCCTCCGGCAGCGTCGGATTCCTTGGGCTGCAGTTCCAGCACTGTGCGGAAGAGCCTCTCCGAGGTGACGGTCAGGAAACCCATCTCTGCGTTGGGGTGCAGGCCATACAGGTGGGGGCTCTCGCCTGGCAGGTTGTCGTCGATGTACTGGTGGTAGGCCTGAGCGCAGGGTCAGGGCCAGCGTTAGCTTGGAAGTACAGGCAAAGGAGCCCAAAGTTCCCTGCAGCCTTGAAAACCCATCACCGCTCTCGGGGCCCTCGGCAGCACCTGCCTGTGCGCACGGAGGCTCTTTTTTAACTTGTGTCTCAGCCAAGTTTTTCCCTTTCCATCTCAACCACA
The DNA here is from genome assembly GCA_013397725.1 of Rhagologus leucostigma. Taxonomy (NCBI): domain Eukaryota; kingdom Metazoa; phylum Chordata; class Aves; order Passeriformes; genus Rhagologus; species Rhagologus leucostigma. The sequence goes on from VZTD01004861.1 coordinate 403,440, forward strand.
GGAATTACTTTTGCAGCAGTTCTGCACATTTCCAGAGGACTGACACTCTCTCCCTACATTCCCCTTGGTGGGCGAGAGGGAACTTGGACTCATGCACATTTATCCAGAGCAGGAGTTTTCTACAGCAAATTGCAATGTTTCTTACCTCGTAATCCAAGCGGGGAGGGATCATAAACCCTGGAGCCAAGGACACCTCTCCATCCAGCATCTCGGGCTGGACGTACTCGCTCAGGTATGTGCGGCACAGCCGGCGGTCCCAGTCATCAGTGATGTGCCCCCCGTACATGATCTCACCAAAGAGGTACCGGAGGTCGTCCCACGGTACCTGCAGGGAGAAGCTCAAGCTGGGACTCCCGAGCGGCTCCCCAGGAGTTCCCCATGCAACTGCAGGGCCACGGAGTGATGGCTCCAGGATTGACCTGTCCAGTGTGCAGAGTCCCTGGTGACAGTCCCTGGACCCACAGAGGCTTGGGAAGAGGGGTGTCTCTTGATCACCCACGGATTTCTCCGTGTCCCAGTATGAAGACAGCCATCTGTGGTTTGAATCCCGTCTTTTTTCCAACCAGCACTGATCATGTGTGTGAGGGCAGGTCTAAAGGTGAGACTTCAGCCCTGCTCACTGCACCTGCATTCTTGGGGCGGGCTTTGCTGTTTAGGTGGAACCACCCACCAGTCAGCAAGGCACGGGCCAGGGCAGGCGCGTGGGCCAGGGCAGGCACTTGTGTCCTGGCTGGTGCCTGATGCGTCTCCCACCCAGCTCAGTCAGACCGAGTACTCATCCCCTTCCCCTGCCTGAGCGTGCAGGGAGCAGGGGAGGAACTGCTCCTGGCCCTGGGCTTCTTCATGAGACGGCGTTTGCGCTGCAAACTGGTGCGTGTTCTAAGAAAGGCCAATTGCTGCGGTGTGTGCTGTGCTGAGGAGCAGTCACCTTGTTATCGCTCACCTTGGGGTTGGCCTCCAGGTAGTTGTGCAGGACATTAACAGAGACGGTCAGGTCGCCGTTGTTGAAGGGGTACGGCCGGTTCCAGCCCTGGGTACCGAACCTGCGCCGCTCGGCCACCGCGGCGTGGAAGTAGCAAAGTGCAAACAGGATGCACCTGAACTCGGTTTCTTTGCTGCACTGCTCCAGTGTTTCCTGCGGAGGAATAGTGAGGGTGGGTGGCAGCTGAATATTACTATCAGGTGCCCCTCTGGTTAGTGGAGAACATTCACAGGCAAAAGAGAACTGGAGGTGTTTATTAGAAAAAAAAGGCATACAATTGTATTTTAATGATTTGTTAGTTGGTAATTTTTACACTCATTTGTTTATGAAAGAATTAGGACTTCACACCCCAGTGCCCTGCTGACGGCTGAGGCAGCTTGTTCATGGCAAAGCTGCAGCAGCTCCAGGTTCTGCCTCAGGAAAGGCACTGGCAACCTGGCACTTCTTGTGTTGGAAACCCTCAGGCAGCTCTGGTTACCCCTAAACCCCTGGCAGAGGGGGGATCTGGGCACTCCAGGAGGATGTGCTGGCAGGGGCTGGCTCCGGGTGCAGTGTCCCTGGCAGCGGTGACACCCCCAAGGTGCTCAGGGCTCAGAACCCTGGGAGGGGATGAGCCGCACGCGCTGCCCAGAGCGGTCCCGAGGAGGCAGCCGTGGGGTACCTGGGAGAACAGGTCGAGGGCTCCGTGCAGGTTGGCACGCATGCCTGTGGGCGGCTCGCTGGTGATCTTGATGGAGTTGTCCAGCAGCCCCTGCGGGATGATGTGCGACTCGGGGGTGGGGGCTGGCTCGGCGCTCATGAACAGTCGGTACTCGGGGTGGCTGGCTAGGCTGTGCTGCTCCACCAGCTTCTCCAGCGTGCCCAGCCACCGGGCCACTAGGTGGATGTTCTGCAAAAGAAACCCTCTGGACCTTGTGAATCTCACCTCCCCCCCCAGATTCCTACTGTGGCTCCACAGGGAGAAGGTGTGGTACAGCACAACAGCACTTGGGCCGGGTACAGCCGGCTAGGCTGGGCAGTGTCGCTGCCATCACCAGTGGGGTGACCAGGCCTGGTGTGCCCGGGCGCTGGCAGGACTTTGTGCCCTGGTGTGCCTGGTTGCCATCAGGGCTGCGCACTGTGGTGCGCCCCACTGTCCCCCACCCACCTGCAGGATGACCCAGTGGCCTTCTGCAGCTGCCACCTCCATGGCATGCTCTGCCACGACCTCCTGGCCTTGCCCCAGTGATACATTGTGGATCTTCCCATTGTCAATGGTGAAATTCAGCCTCGTGCCTGGGAGGGGAATGTGCACTGTCATTATCAGGATCGGTACTGAGCTGGGGCCGTGCAGTTCTGGCCTCTTGGCCCCGCAGCAGCTCATGGCCACTGGGGCTGGTGCCTCTCTGAGGTGGGCAGCGCCTCACCCAGTGCCTCCACGTCCTTCAGTGGGTCAACGCCGGGGGAGAGAATGAAGAACAGGGGTGTGGAGGGGCTGCTCTCCTTGTACACCTCAGAGAGGTCAATGCTCCTTCCTTTCACATACTTGCTTCCCATCTTCTCTTCCACAAATTTCCTACAGAAAAATAGAACCATCCTGTGAGTTGGGAACAGTCACTGGCTGCAGCTGGTGTGGTGACACCCTGGGGCTCTTGCAGGAGAGCCCTGTGCTGGGCACCAGCATACCTGATGGCATAGGTCATCCTGTCAGGGCGCAGGCACCGTAGCACACACAGCTTCTGCAGGGCTGACTTGTTCTTCCAGTCCATGGGGAACACCTCGTTCTCCGGTGCCTCCATCTCCACAAACCTTTTCCATCGCTTTGCCGAGCCCTCGATGTCACTCTCCAGGTTCCTGAACTCTTCCATTTCTGAAAGTGCCTTCAGGTCCCGCAGAGAAGGATTAATCACTCCTGGGCTCTGCTCATCCTCAGGGACGCCCTGCAGGTGACCCCGGACTCGCTGCACGAGGGGCTGTGCTGGCATTGCCTTGGCACAGTGGGCAACTGCACAGACTCACCTTGACAGCACCCCAGCCCTGGTGCTGCAGGAAGTCCACGGGGGATGTGACACCAGCCTTGGAAGGGAAGCGCAGGAGAAAGTCCAGCTCTGCTGGGTTCACTTCTTTCTTGATGGCCAGGACCTGGAAGTTGAGAGTGTAGCGTCACAGCCACCCAAAGCCCACAGCCCCAGCGTGAGAGCCGGGAGGCTCCGAGCATCCAACAGCAGCACCAGAGTAAGACAACAACCCGTCTAAAGCCGCATGAATGCCTGTTGTACAGCAGGAGCCCCAGACATTTGCAGGGATTACCTGGAAGGCAACCTGGGCCAGGAAGATGAGTTTGTCTTTCTCAAAGAGGCCCTGTGCAGTGTACACGTAGACCTCATAGGTGATCTGGTCTGTCAGGTTGATCACCCTCTGCCGGGTGTCGTCGCTGGGCGTCGCACGTTGGATGGCTTTCTCAAAGACCCCATTGAAGGCCTGAGGAAGATCCCAGCAGGCATCAGCATGTGACTGCGGGGGTCTTGTCAGCAGCATGAAAGCTGAAACACTGGATCTCTGTGCTCCCCCAACTCTGTCCCACCCGCAGACATCTCTGTCCCTCCTTGCTCCCCATCTACCTTGAGAGAGAACTGGTAGATGGGGTTGATCTTGCTAAGGTCACTCAGGATGAAGTACAGGAGGGATGCGCGCTCCGCTGCCGGCCGGTAGTGTTCTCTCGCAACGTTTATTTGTACTTCAGTGACTTTAGCTTCATTTACCTGGAGGTGCAGGGGGGTGGGTGTTAGCAGAACCCTGTCACACATCAAAGCAGTGCCCACCCTCCTGCTGGGTGCCCAGCTGAGCTGTCCCTCTGCCTGCGGCACCAGCTCCAGGGAGCATGTTTACTTTTTCCTCAATTTCCTTGGCTGTGCGCTTCGTTATCTCCAGGTTCTCCACCAGCGCTGTGTCCCGCAGGAAATCTCCCCCGGCAGCCGACAGCCGGGCGAGCAGTGAGTCCTCCAGCTCCTTCAGCTTGATCTTGAACTCGTTCTGGCTCTTGGTCAGGTTTGCCTGCAGCAGCAGCACCCAGGGATGTGTCACTCGAGATCACGACAGGGTGCTGGCACCATACGGCCACCCATGTGCTGGTGTGAGGGGAAGGTGGATGTGGCCCCTCCTGGGACCCACTGTCACCCGTAGGGTGAAGTGATGAGCGTGCCCAGGCAGTGCTGGCTGCGGGGGGCAGCGGGGGACCTGCAGCTGCAGGGTCTGGTCGGGACTTCCTTGGCTCTCGACAAAGAGCAGTGAGCACACCGAGGAGAGCTCTGGTGCTCCCTGCCCCAAAACCTCCGCAGTGCCCCGGCCTCTCCCACCCCTCTGGCCAGCAGCCGGGTCTGTACCTTCAGGGTCTCCAGGTCTGGCCGCTCCCGGGCTACCACAGCAGCCAGGAGCTGGTCCTCCAGGCCCTCCCGTGTCACCAAGAAGTTGATGAGAGTGCACTGAGCCTGCACCTCTGGCTTGTAGTGCGGGTTGAAACATCGGGTATGCAGGATTAGGCGGAACTGCTGGTTATACTCCACTTCTTTATCTCCAATTCTAATGTATCTGTTCAGTTAATTAAACAAATTAATCCTCATACACTGGGCACTAAGTCATCACAGATGCCCTCAGCCTGTGTGCTGTTCCTGGCTGCTTGGGATGAATTTCTTTGGTTGGGAAAAGGCACGGCAAGGGCAGAAGTACCAAACCAGACCTGGCAGGGCAAGGGTGGAGGAACAGGAGCTGGAGACTGCCCTGCCACAGCCCCCCATGGCCTCTGGGGTGCAGTTCCCCTTCCGGCTTATCATGCCATATGGCAGGTGTCCCAGGGAACATGTCCTTAAATCACTGAATGAACGGGACGCCAAGGACCAGAAGTCGGAAAGGCCACGTTCAGTACAGGAGTCCTCTGTGGGACATACTGGAGAACACTGGGGGATACGACCAAAGCAAAAGAAGGATCAGGCTCCTAAGCTGCCCGCAGTGAAGGTGCATCTACCAGCATTTTGGGGCAGCAGTGGCTGCTCGGGGCAGGTGAAACCCCTCAGCACTGGGGTGTGCTGACCTGCCCTTGGCCGTGGTCCTGCTCAGCAGCGGGTCCAGCACTGCCTCCACTGTCTCACCGATGTCCTCGATCAGCAGTGTCTGTCCTTCAGAGACCGCCTGGGCAATGATGTCCAGGTATCTGAGAGGGGAGAGGGGAGGCGTGTGTGGTAAGCCTGTGCACTGTGGGGGGCTTGGGCTGCTGTGGGGGGCTCATGGAGCGCTTTCCACCCGCTGTGCCCTATCGGGACCCCGTTGCTCTGCCAGTCTCGGCCCCCACAGAGCTTTTGGAGGTGTCAGGTACACCATCAGCGCTGCTGCCCTTGGGTGCCCCGAGTCTGATGGGGTACGTGATTGCCCTGACTCTGCACCCTTCAATGGCAGGGAAAGGGGAGCTGGTGCAGCCCGAGCCTGCGCCCACCCCACAGCCCCCGGCCCACCTTCGCTGGCCCAGGCGGACGATCTGCAGGTCCTCCCCAAATTTGTTCTTGATCCACTTGCTGCCCTGCAGCTGGGCGTCCACGAGCAGTGGCCACCGCTGGGTGCTGCAGAGGATGGCAGCGTTCTCGGTAGAAGTGCGGTCGCTGGGCAGCCCCTGGTTGTTCCAGGCAGCCACATCGGCAGAGTCCGTGAGGAGGCTGAGGGGATCCAGGTCTGGGGTGATGGGGATGGGCACCTGCAGGGAGGGGCTGTTGGGTGCCTGGCCACAAAGAGGTGGGAGCCCCTGGTGCTGGTGGGCATGGGGGAAGGAGCCCAGGCACTCTGGGATGGAACCTGTGGCCTCTCACCGTCAGCCCATTGAGGAAGGGGATCCAGTGCTGGTCCATCAGCTCAGCCCTGTACTTCTTGGTAAAGTACCCGATGTAGGACACGAAGGCGGAGACCAGCAGCACGTCCCCGCACAGCGTCTTCTCCTGCTCCCTGAGCTGCTCCACTGACTCAGCCCAGCGGACGTTTTCGGACGCCAGGCCCCCAATGAGCCTAGGGAGTCAGAGGGGATGGTGGCTGCTGTGGGGCTGGTGCTGTGACCCGGGCAGGGGGCGCGTGGGGACTCAGCCGTGGTGACCTGGGGCGTTGTCACCAAACATCTCCATGGCTGCCTCCCCCATGAATGTCTGTCCCAATTCATCTCATCTGGGGAGGGTATGGGGGGCTCTGCTGCTCCCATGGCCCCGGAGTCATGGCCGCCAGGCGATGCCAGGGAGCAGCAGCCTCCCCTGATGCTTCAGAGCCCGCCTTTGCATGGTACCTGTTTGCCAAGGTGATGACTTTGTTGGTTTCATCAGCCTCCTGCTGGCATTTGATCTTTTCTGCTGTGGCTTTCTCAAACTGAGCAGTGAGAGTCGCCAGATTTGCATTCAGGGTCTTTGGAAGAGAACAGCCCCAGAGTTATTCCCTGCCCAGATGGGAGGCTCCGTGGTCCCGGAGCTCCGCAGCAGCCCCATCCCAGCACAGGGCTTGGGCTGGGCTCTGGGTTCACAGAGTGCTTTTGCTCATTTGGTGACGGAGGGGCTTGTGGCTGGGGGCTGCGGGGACACACACTTACGACAATTTTGCTCTTAATGCGACTGAGCCTCTGCTGAGCCTCTGCCAGCTCGGCATCAGCATCAGCCACCGCCTGCCTCTTGGGCTTCACCGTGCAGTGCACCTCGTAGAAGCGGACCATGTTGAGGCACCAGGAGCACAGCCCTGCTGCAGCCGTTGACTTGGACTTGATGAACTCTGGATTAAACCCGGGGTCTGTCCGGTACGGCCTGGAACAGGAGCACACGCCGTGCTATGGCACTGCACCGCAGCTGCCGGCAGCCCGTCCCGCTCCTCCCGGGGCTTGGGTTGCCTCTGGGTGGCAGGGTGGGAGAGCAGGGCCAACACCTGGATCCCACTCCTGCCCCCAAAGCCCGCTGTGCTCCTGGGTGAGGGTCCCCGCTGGCCTCCCTGCTCAGGGCAGCTGGTAGCAGGGGCTGTGAAGGGGCAAGAACCAGCCATGGACTCACTCAAATGCCTTGAGACAGGGCTCAGGGATGTTTTCCCCATCAAAGTTTTTTAAGCTTGCAAGGAAAGTGTCTGCTTTGCCTATCTTGACTTTTCCTGCTGTCCAGCTCCTGTCCTTCGGAATCTTGCCTTTTTCAGCCGTCAGAATCAACACAGCTGCCATCACATTCACTACCTCAGGTGGTGGGGCCCCAAAGGACTTCAGCTCCGTCAGGTTGTACTGGGAAGGGACGGCAGGGCCACTGAGCATCACCCCAGCCCGGGGCTGCCAGCACTAACTGGGCACCTGCTTCCCACTGAGAGGGCACCCACCTTGTTGAGTGTGTCGAGAGCCTCGCGGGCGGCGGAGAGCACCACCTCCGCTTCTGCCAGGTCGGCTGCACAGGCTCGTTGCTTCTCAGCCACCATCTGGGGAGAGAGGACATGGGCTGGGGTGAGTGGCTGTAACCACAGAGCTCACACTGCCCTGACCCACGTTGGACACCAGCTCAGCACTTCGCACCTTGTTGATGGCCTCAACCTTCAGCTCCTCCTCATCAGCAATGGCTTTCTCCTTGCTGACCTTCTCTGTCTCAACACCCACCACATGGATCAGTTTGTCTGTGTCCTCATTCTTCTGCTTCAGCTCTATCTCCTGGACTGCCAGCATGGCTTTCAGGTCGTCCACCTCAATGAGGGAAGAAACAGAGCAGATAAAAGGGCTGATCCTGCCAAGCCCTGCCTGGTGGAGCAGCAGTGTCTTGGTATGGCTTGGGGACGTCACAGACACTGTGACCATCCTGCAGGGATGTGCCTGCTCTCTCCCTCTGCCAGACCCAGTACAGGCACAATGCACGACAGAGGCTATGGGCAGGCACCTGTGATGCCGTGCTCTGCAGCTTCATCAACCCCTTCTCCAGCCTCTCGATGTTGGTGGAGAGCTTGCTCCTTTTACTCGCCAGCAGGTTTTGGTAGAGCTTTATCAGTTCCAGGAAGGTCTTTGGCGTGGTATAATTATAGCGTCTCTCCACGGCCAGGTAGGTCTTGGACATCTCCTTTGAGCTCGTGTGGACGAAGGACATGAACTGGCTGATGGAGGCCTTGACCTCCGGCTGCACAGAGAGCACAGACAGGGAGCTGCTGCAGCGGGCGGCTGCGGTGACGTGCAGTGGCTGCACTGAGCCCTCCCACAGTGTTGGCTCTGTGTCCAGCCACAGAGGCCGGAGCAAAGCGACCCTTTTCATCTGCAGCACTACGCAGGGCTGAGACGCTGGTGGTCAAGGCACTGGTGCTGGTTCCCATGCCCAGCTCTGGGTCCCTGACATCCCTGCGTGGGGAGGAGCTGCTGTCCCTAGGCTGTTGCCTCTGGGGGTGTTTTAAGGACAGGATGGAAAGGGAAGGTTCGTCCTCACCAGCACAGCGCAGGACTGCAGGCTCTGATGCTGGAACCAGCTGTAAACTTATCCCAGACCTATTCCCAGCTTGCTGTTCCCAGCCCCCTGGGTAATGCCAGACCCCATCCCTGGGCACCACTGAGCACAGAGAGCAGCAGAGGTGCAGTTCATTGCTTAGCACAGCCCGGGATCCCCAGTACCCTGGGACAGCAGCTGTGCTGGGGTCCCAGCTCACCTCGATGTCTGGCGTTTCCTCCAGGAACCTGCTGCTGACGGACACGAGAGCATCCTCCGGCCACTCGTGGAACCAGTCGATGGCCGTGCAGTTGACTACAGCAGGGAACCTCCTGGCCCGCACACGCAGGGTTGAGCCCACGGGGGAGAAGCAGAGGACAACCTGGGGCAGAACAGCAGTGGCTGAGCGGGGTGTCCCCACTGTGGGGGGTGGGGAGAGTGTCTCCGGGGGCTCCACATGACTGCAAGGATTCTGCTGCAGACCAGAGATTTGCTGCTTTCCCATTAACTCCCAGTATGCAGGAGGTGGTCTGTGGCTGTGCCCCCTGTGCCTCTCAGCACGGCTGGAACTGGGTCCCCTTTGGTGGCTGCAGTCAGCAGCTGAGCAGAGTGCTCATGTGGGTGTCCCTGTGAATGCCCAGCGTGGTGTGTGGCCGTGGAAGCTACTGACCCCCCTCTGCCCCCAGGGAGGTCAATACAGGGCTGTTCTGGGGCTGGGGGCACCTGGGGAGTCTCTGAAAACACCTTTTGTTCAAACCCACCATCCTGGAGTGAAACCTCGGTGTTCTGTGGCCTGTTGCAAAGAGGTTTTGGATCAGGCAAATCAGGGGCACAGACAAACCAACCTGGGGAGCAAACACTCACCCTTAACTGGCGCCTGACTTTTTCTATAAATAATTTCCAGCAGTTTTCCTTTGTATCCTCCAATCCAAGGGACTTCACTTGAGGCCTCATGGCACTGATGATGGTTTCCAGGTCAGTATCTTGAAAGAGGCCTTGCACCTCCCCAGACGCCAAGAAATCATTGATCACAACCAGGAACGATTCTTCAGCCACCTGGGAGTCTGTCATCAGGAACACGGTGGGGACACTCTTCACAGCTGCTTTGATGTACTGGGAGGCAAGGTCCAGCTGAGACAGAGAGAAACCGTCACCCCCAGTTCAACCCCCATGAAGTGTTCTCCAAAGCAACCAGTCTGGAGCAGCCCCCGGCTGCCTCGGAGAGCTGGAAGGGAGCCTTTGGGAAGGAGCTGGTGCCAGGTGCTCTGCCCAGGCACAGGTCCAGCACCAGGGCTGCCCACAGCACCACACCTGCTGTCACCAGTAGCTCCTGCCCCTGCCTGGCTGGGGAAGCACCCTTGGGGCAGGACCCACGGGTGTCACCTGCGAGTGGATCCTGGTGTGCAAATGCAGGGTCGCAAGGAGAGCAGAGCCTCGTGAGCCCACCCCAGGCACCATCGCTGCAGGTGCAGGACCCATCCCCAGGCAGGTGGCACTGAGCCAGGGTCCAAAGCTGCTCCCACCTTCAGGTCCGGGATGCCGTAGCCTTTCCTCAGCGTGATCTGGAACACGCCCAGGTTGCTGATGTGAGCTGCCAGCCGTGCCAGGCTCTGCTTTCCGCTGCCTCCCACCCCCACCAGTAGTGCGTTGCCTCGAGGAGACTCCAAGATCCGGCTAATTCTGCAAATGTGAGACACCGCATCTTCGAAGAGCACCTGAGGAAAACAGGAGGGGAAGGTTCGGTGTTCTGGATCAGGGCAGAAAGAGGAGTGAGTGCCCCATAATGCACCAACCCAAGCAAGCAGTGCAATGCCGCAGTCCCATCTTTTCAGGGCAGAGCTGCCTGCCGTGGGCACTCACCAGATTCATCGCTGCATTCACCTCGTTGTAGCTGTCCAGGGCTTCCCCGAGCAGGTTATTCAGAGTTGCCCAGCTTGTCACTGGCATGTACTTGGACTCATCCATGCCCTGGGCAAAGTGGCAGTAGATGTTGGGCTTGGCGAACACCACGTCTTCGTTGAGGTCCTGGGAGAGGCAATTCCAGCCGTGGGGCTCAGCTGTGGGGCACCTGGGGGCACCACTGGGCTGGAGCACTCTACTTTTCAGCACAACTTACTTGAAAGGAGGCTTTGCAGATGTCTGCCATCAGCTTCTTGAAGCTGTACTGATCCTGTTCGTCGACAAGCTTGTCTCCATACACCCTCTCCGCTTCGTGAAGCCAGAGGCGCAGCAAGTCCACAGGGCTTTTCAGGCATTCGGGGGTGGAGAAGAGCAGCCCCTGACAAACAAATCCCGCAGGCCTCAGGGTTATTTTAGTGCTGCTCAGAGCCGATTTCAAAGGTTTGCTCTGGGAAGAGGCCAAGGCCCTTTTCAGGGACATGGTATGCTGCAAGGATGTGGGATGAGGAAAGGGAGGAATAAGGATATTTTAGAAGAAAGGGCTCTCCCCCTACCTGGAATATGTTGGAGAGGTCCCGCAGGTTGAAGATGTAGTGGAACTTGATGGCTGTTGGCAGAAAGTTGGAGGCAACCTTCTGGTGCAGGGCTGTTGGCAGGACAGTGGGGTGAGCAGGCTCCCTGAGACCCCTGAGCCTGGCTCTCCAGCAGTGCATTCCCCAGGGGCTTGTCCCACCCCGGTGTAGCAAAGGCTCACCCAGCGCTGCTGCTACCAGCTGGGGCTGCATCTTCCGGAGAGGTGGTGGAATGTTCCCCAGCCGGGCCAGGTGCTGCTCCAGGATGGTGCCGTACACGGTGTGCAGAGCCTCCCGGCTGGGAAAGCACACAGCAAGGACGCAGAAGTGGCGCTGCCGAAAGGGGCAGAAAGTGAGGTGGGCACTTTGCCCCACAGGGGCTGGCGCAGCCAACTGGCACTGCAGGGTCCCCTGCCTCATTCCACCCTCTGGGCTTTGGTGCCGGGAGAGTGAATGTGGCAGGCATAGCCCTGCCCCCGGGTCCTGCACACCTGCAGCCGTGAGTCGATGGTGAAGGACCCCGCGGTCGGGTTCATGCAGGCTACGTACTGGCAGTTGCGAATGTCCTTCAGGGTCAGTTTGTTCCTGTCATACCTGTGCAGGGACCAGCACCGTGACGCCTTCCCCAGGGATGGGGACAGGTTCCCCCCATCGTGCTGTGCCCCTCCAGCACCCACCAGTGCCCGTGGTCCAAGTGCTGCCGGATAAGCGTGTGTGGTGCCACGGTGCCATACTTGTCCACCTCTGGCATGTTCATGTCATCGATGAAGTAGATCAGCCTTCTGGTGCCAGGTGGGCCAAAAATTCTCCCTGATTTCTTCTCCAGGGGTTTCTCAAGGACGGCTGCAATGAGAAGAGTAGGTGGGTGGGGGGTCAGCACTGCAGGACCCTGCGGCACAGCCCAGTGCGGGGCTGGCTGCTGGCTCTGCCAGCCTTACCCTGCAGCATGGCTGAGGTTGTGTAGAAGTTGAGGGGCACAGACTGCACCAGATACTCATCTGTGCTGAGTGCTTCCAGCTTGTCCCACATCAGGACTGACTTTCCTGTCCCTGCGTTCCCCACCAGCATCACTGGCCGCTGCTTCTCCATCAGCAGGTCCAGGAAGTAGCGGAGGCGAATGGTCTCTGCGGTGTGCACCATGGCAGCCTGGGGAGAGGCACTGTCAGTCCCTGCACTTGCCCTGGCATTGGCAGAGGCAGGATCCTCTGTTGGGGCAGCGGGCAGCGTGCCAGAGCCCTGCACAGTGTCCCTGGCAGCTCCGACGGACGATGCTCTCTGCATGCAAACCTGGTCCCTCTCTAAAGCAAAAGGTCTCGAGTGCTCTATTGTTCTAAAGACTTTCTGACCGAAACCAAGTTATTACACAGAACAACACGGACAGTTCCTGAAACCGCCAGACAGCCACAGCTGCTCGCCCTTTTCCCTGACAGCTCAGATAACACCCCCAAGATGCCATTGCAGGAAACACAAATTGAGTGCTAAAGGACATTTTGCACTCAGGCAATAGTCACAGCTATTTTGCGAGACTCTCTGAAGCGGCAGGTTAACCTGAAGGTAAAGGAGACGTGGAACTCGCAGCCCTTGCTGAGGCTTCTGTGGGGTAAAGAGAAGCATAGGAAGCCATTGGGTTTGCTGGGTGCTACCAGTCCAAATCCTGATGATGCTCCAGGCATTGCTGAGGGGAAGACTGTGGCGTGATAGTCAAATAAACCATATGAACATAGAGCTTGTGGGAAATACCTGTAAGGGGACGTCGGGGTCGAGCTCGAACTCTGGCACTCTTTCGTCCCAGAGATTGAATTTCTTCATTTTTGGATCAATGTAATAGTCAAAAATTGTCCCCTGATTAGGAAACTTGATGGTTTTAAATTCCGTCAGCCACCACTTGCTGAACTGCTGGCGGTGATCCACCAGCTGGAGGACAAAACAGAGACACTCAGACACCAGCCACACGATGGGATGCAGAGGGGGTGGCAGGTGCCGTGCAGTCCCGTGGCTGTACCTGGTCCTGGAACAAGGCCCCGCCGAAGGCCCAGATACAGGCAAAGACGAAGAAGAGCTCATATTGCTCCCGGGGTGAGTCTGGTGGGACATTCTTCGGTGTCAGGAAACATTCGAGCAGGGACAGAACTGTCTGTATGGCCGTGACCTCAGGAACAGGGGTGATTGTCTTGAACCCAGACTTGAGCTTCTCCAGGCATGGTGGCAGGTACTTGTCAAAGAGGATCATCAGAGCGGCCTTCTCGGACTTCACTGTCCTTGTCTCGATCCAGCTGGCCACAATGCTGTGGGAGAGACAAGCAGGGCTGCAGCAAGCATGTGGGGGCCAGCGCCCATCCCATCCCATCCCGTCCCGTCCTTCTCCCTCCCTGGCTCACGGGTTCCAGCCCAGGTCTGCGGGGTTGATGTAGAGGATTCCGGCCCGGGACACGGTGGCCGGCGTGGCCGTCCGCAGGTGGCTGATCTCGAAGATGAGCCGCATGGTGGGAGTGAGGGGGATGCGCTCGTTGCTGGCCAAGGTGAGAACCTGGGGGAAGTGGCTCGTTGGGGGTGCCTGGAGTTGGTCCCCCCGAGATACAAAGCGAGCAAAGCCCCTGTGGTGTGACAGCACCAACCTTATTGTCATCCATGACTGTGTTCAGGGACTCGATCCACATCGGATCAATGTCTCCATCAAGGATGATCCATTTGGGCCCATCATGTGTGATGTTGGCCAGGTCACGCATTGCTGTGGAGAACAGACCTGCCCCACAGAGAGACACGGGTTGTTCCTCTCCACACACAGCCGTTTGCTGGAGGACACATGGGATTGGTGCTCCCATGAAACATATTCCTTCTCCCTCCCATTCCAGGAAAGAGCCCCAAGGAAAAGTCTTCCCATTCCATCTCACATCCCATAAACTGAGCTCACAGCATTGGTGTCTCACCATCCTTCCATTCTCGTGTGGCTGGATGAATGATCCCGAACAGCTCATCGCAGGTCACAGCCTTGGGGTCGAGGTCCACAGTGACTGGCCTCCTCTTCAGCCTTTGGTACGTCTTGTTGAGGGACTTCAGCACCTGTGGAGAGGAGATGGTGCAGCCACAGGCGTTGATCCCACTGGGCAGCCACAGCCTTCGGCAGCCTCTGCCCGCAGTGGGGGCATGGAGCCCTGCTCCCACCTGGACTGCTTCTGGGAAAGCCCCCGACCTCCCTCTGCAGAGCCAGCTCCTGGACAGGGCGCTGTGGAAGCCCAGGCCCTACCAGACTGTCCTGTCATCCTGCCGGCACCACAGCACGCACAGGATCAGTCATGAGAGCGTGCCCCTGTCTGCTCTGCCTTTGTCTCTGCTCTGCTCGTGGGTGTCTTGGGCAGCCCCTGAGCTGTGCCTCCCAAACCTGCTCAGCTGCGTGGGCTCAGTCTGGCACACACGGGGCTGAGGGCCTGGCATGGCCATGGCTGCGCTGCTGTCCTCCGCCCAAACGCTGCTCTGGCAGAGCTGGGGTCTGCACGGCCCTCACCAAGAAGCTGGGGGAGGCCACGGGATGTGCTTGGCTGAGGCCAGAGGGGCCCCGTGTCCTGAGGATGGTTTGGCCACTACCTGGGACTTGCCGCAGCCGGCGCTGCCGACGACGAAGACGGAGTGTCGCACTTGTAGCAGTTCCTCCAGCTGTACCACCTTCAGCACAAAATTCTCCTCTGCCTGCAGCTTCAGCTCCAGCACGGACTCACGGATGACCTGGGAGGGAGAGCAGGCACTGACCACCAGCAGCCTTGGAAAGACCCTGGAGATGAGCCGGCCACCCCCAGAAGTGCTGAATAGACCATCAGCCTCTGGATCCTGCCAGGACTGGGACATCTCTGGCGAGGGTGCCACGCCTGAGCTTGCACCTTCTCAAAGTCGAGGTCCCTCTTCCTGGGAACGTCCAGTGCTGGAAACAGGTCTCCAATCAGCCCCAAGAACACAGGCAAGTCATCTGTCACAATCTTGGGTATATTGAAGTCTCGTAAAGCTCTCATCAGAACCTGGTCCTCTGCAGAGCCGGGGTCCCCCCTCTTCAAGGAGCCTGCCACCACCAGCACGGACTTGATGGCTCGCAGCCCCCAGTCGTAGTGGTCCTGTGACAGAAAGCAGAGAATCACCATTTCACTTTGGTGAGGGAGAACTGCTTCAAACAGCACTGCAGAGAACACCCTGTCCATCGGCCCCCAGCCAGGGCATCCACGTGGCACCCGGGGGGCTGGGCCTAAACTGAGCTTATTCACAGGAGAAGCCTCTGTCAGTCATGGGGGTGGTTTGGAACTGGGAATCTGACTTCCTTCTTGGAGACACGTTTATAGTGTAAATCACTTCTCTTGAGATGAATAATATCTGAATGCTCTCACCTTAACTGGCTTAAATCTAATTCTAACTCTAATTCTAATTCTAATTCCATGCTATTCTACTTCTGGGCTTCTTGATTCCTTCCTTAAGGCAGAGAGGTGCCATATGATGCACCAGGTAGAAGTGGATCTTGTCCAGCCACAGACCTGAGCTGTGCAGAGCCGTCACTCTGTGTACCACCACCAGCAATCCCACTACAGTGTGTCAGGTTTGATGAGCAAATGGACTCTTTCCTCTCACAGCACTGTGTAATATTGTTAATTACCTGTTTCGACAGCAGCTCTTTGCAGAGCGTGTAGAGAGTGATGAACTTTCTTGCCAGGAGCCTGGCATCAATAAATCCCTCTGCCACAAGCATGATTTCACAGATCAGTTCAAAATCGGGGACCACCATAGCGCAGGGTCTAGAGAGGAGCAGCAGCAGTTGTCAGGGCCGCTTTCCACGTCCTTACCCTCCCACAGCCCCCAAGCTTTGCCCCCAGCTTTCCAGTATAACAAACAGTCAGCTGCTGCAGTTACACTTGCTGGGGTCTCCTGCCCAGACTCCTTCTCCAAGCGGGGCTCATGCCCCTCCAGACTGGGGCACACCAGCCCTTGTGCAGTCACAGCCTGAGTTTCTCCAAGGACAGGGGTCCCACAGCATCCCTGTGCCTCCCCTTCCAGTGCTTCACCACCTTTTTGTCCTGTTCTCAGCTGGATTTTTAGTTGAGGGTGGCAACCCACCTGAGCATCCCTTCCCCTTGCTGAGCAGCCCAGCTCACCCCGCCTGGCCCCCTCTGGGGAGTGACAGGGCTGTCCCTGGTGCCAAGGGCTCCCTCGCACCAGGGCCACCAGTGCACACAAACGCCCTTGGCTTAGGTCACGCTATGGACGTGGCACATGGGTGCCAGCACGGAGGTGAGTGCTGCAATGACACCGACCCACCTGAACAGAGCTTTCAGATTCTCCGGCAGCTCCGTGCGCCCGGCGTAACCGGGGTTCATGGTAATGAACAGCCCAACCGATGGGACCAGGGAGATAGTCTCCCCAAGGAAGTTGAATTTTTTCTTCTTGGCACGGATTGCATCTTGAATACATTTTACCTGCCAGGTGAGCAGAGGTGTCGGTGCTGGCAGTTGCCAGCTCCGTGCCCAGTGCTCTGGCTGGCCCTCACCACTCCCCAAGGTGAGCCTGAGGGTTTGGCTGTGCCAAGAATAACGCTGAGATCTTGCTGAAGCCACAGCAGCAGGAGAGCTGGCCTTAAACCAGCTCCTTCCTAATCAGCCCATCTCCCTGTCCCAGGGGATGGCAGAGCCGGGGGGTGACATGTCACCAGGATGGGACACAGCTGGGCCCAAATCCCCTGCACTGCTGTGCTTCCACCCCCCACCCTGTGTCTAAACAGTACATGGTGGAGAGAACAGTAGTAAACTGAGCTGCGAGTCGGGTTTAACTGGGGCAGCATCCAGGACATGAGCTGGGAAGTCTCTCTGGCACCAAGTGCTACTGGGTTGTGGGAACAGCGCGCACCTGCACCGCAATGACAGACAGGACCTCCACCAAAATGCGATTGAACTCATCGAAGCAGCCCCAGGCGCCTGTCTGGGCAAGTCCTTTGTAGATGTTCCCACAGGACTGGAGAGAAACAGCAGCGGGACAGAGCTCAGGCACTGCGATCCCTCACGGCAGCTGCAGTGGGGGATTTGGTGACAAAACTCGAGTGCTGAGAGACAAAACTCGAGTGCTGAGAGCTGCTCGTGCTTTATGGACTGTGCTCTTCCCTAGGGAAATTCCCCACAGTGATAAAGCCCCCTTGCTGAGGCTCCCCTGGGCTCCCATAGATCCAAAACCAGGGCCCCCTTGTCTTGGACAGCCCATGGTTCTCACCTCGGTGCCACCATCCTGTTGCCCCGTGCCCTACCTTGTAGTCCATCTGCTCAGAGCAGTTGAACACGTAGACCATAATACCCACTGCCCGGCCCAGGTCCTTGGTGGTCTCCGTCTTCCCGGTGCCCGCAGGGCCAGCGGGGGCCCCTCCCATGTAGAGGTGAAGGGACTGTGTCAGGGTGATGTAGCACCTGCGGAGGGAGGACACTGGGGCTGACGGCGCCCGGGGCGTGGCGTGGCCACTGTGCCACGGGCAGTGGGAGGTGAGGGGAGCCAAGCCCCACCTGTCCGTCAGGGGCGTGATGACCAGCCGGGGGGTGTTCCCCAGGTACTCGTAGGCGTACAGGAGCTGAGCGTCGCAGATGTTGGCGTAGCAGTGCTTCTCCCCGTCGTCCCAGCGGTGCCGGAGCTGGGACTGCCAGGCGAACGCCTGGGAGGTCTCCACCTGCGGAGCAGCCGGCTGTGGAGGGCGGGTGGGCACTGGCACTGCCCACGCTGGCCCGCTGGGACAGCGACACAGCCGTGCCTCGGGACTGCCCGCCACCTCCCAGCACAAGGAGAGTGTGCAAACCGGGCCCGGTGCCGTGCTGGGGGGGTGAGGACCGTCCCTCCTCACGGCCCAGCCCAGTCCACACCCGCCAACCGAGATGCCCAGCCCGAAAATAATAGAATGACAGGAAATCCGTGCTCCAAAGTTCTGAGAGATGGTGCAGCAAAAATACCCTCTGATACCAAATACCTTTGTTTGGATCATTTTGGCCACAACGTCCCTTGCATGGACATCAATAGTACAGATTGTCATGATCTTCATTCTGTCTCCAGCACTCAGGTTCCCAAGGAGCAGGGAAATCAGGGCATTCAGCCGAGCGATCTGCGGAAGGACAGAAATAATGGACATAGAGACGATGCCCTCATCTGCCCACCTCTCAGTGACCCCTGGCCTGGCAGAGAGGCTCGGGCCGGCTCCAGGTCAGGTCCGGATGATGCCAACCTGTTTTTTGTTATAATCCTTCACGGCATTCTCGTAACCTTTCTCCAGACTCGCGAAGGCAACACCGACCTCTGAGGTCCAGGCGATCTGGGTGCACGTCAGAGCGACCTGCAGCAAACCATGGGGACAACACGGCCATGAAGAGGCACCTGCTATGGCTCAGGGTGGGCTCCTGTGCCTCCCGGGGCTCTCTGTCTCCTCCTCCAGCCTGGCCTCATGCAGCAGCACCCACCTGTGCTGGGTAGTCAAAGACCCACTGCTCCCGTGGCTTCTCCTCATAGGTGCCCAGGGCCTGGGGGATGAGGTTTCGCAGGGTCGAGCGCATGCGCTCCAGCAGCCGGTTCAGCCAAACCTCGACCTGGAGGGTCAACATCCAGCAGAGCTGAGCGAGCGGCTCCCAGCCCGTGTCCGCTCAGGCTGCGCAAACCTCTCCCTGCGCAGCGCAGTATGCCACGGGAGAGAGCCTGGTGCTGGTCCCGCAGGGCACACCCCATGGGATGTGATGGGGGGTGGGCTGAGGCAAACGGCCGAGGGGTGACCACCCTGCAACCCTCCGGGGACTGTGAGGCTGAGCAGGTTCACATGACTGTGCTGTTCTGTACCTACAATGCAGGTCCCATTTCTGGGGGTTTTGGCCAAAAATCTTTGTAATCGCATTTTTATACTCCTGCCACACTGTTAGAACACAACCAGCACGAGGCTCATCCACATCCTCAACCTGCCCACCGCCCCATGCAGAGTCTCCACAAAGCTCAGCTGACCTGGCCGGACAGGTCACAGTCTGCATCGAAGGGCACGTACTCCCCGTCCCGGCTGAACATCCCGTGGGCCACCTTCTGAGGCTTTTTGTCTGAGCTCTCCTGGAATTTCAGCTTGGCCAAACTGTCGAACAGCTTCGTCAGGTGCCGGGATACCTGAGAGCAGAGGCACAGCCACTGTCAGGACCCCCGTCACGTGCGGAGGTGTGATCAGCAACTGGATCTACCCCCGGCTGCTCCCTGGGCACTGCACCCCCAGGAAGGGGGATCGGGGACGGTGTTCTGCCCATAAGAGTGAAAAATGTTCTAAAACTGCTCGAACGAGTTAGCAGGGAAATGGCACAGGACTCACCCCCATGCTCACACACAGCCTATACCTCAAGGGGCTCGGTCCCCTTCGATAAAATATCCAGTAGGTCCGCAGAGGAGACAAAATAGAACCGCGGAAAAGCCAGTCTTTTGGTCTCAAGGTATTCAGCCAAGGCCTTCTCACAGACCGCCAGCCTGGCAGAAAACAGAAAAACCTGCCATTAACCCCCACATATCAGTTTTACTCTTTGCTCAGCCCTTGTCTTGCTGACGCTTTGGAGGAACCAACCCCGTCCTTTGGCCCCCAAATGCTTCACCAGGATGACTTGACCCTTACCTGTCCTGCAGCGCTTCCAGCCGGGTGTGCAGCCCGGGCTTGTTGGTGCATTCAATCACGTTGGGAGTTTTTACTGCATCAGTCATTAGTTCCTGAAGAGGAAAAACACTTCAGCCAACCCGAACCAGCAAAGAGCTACAGGGAAAATGGGAGGGGGAATGGGCTGCGCACTCGGAAATCTTCGTCAATGGTATCAAATTTCTTCGAGTCCTCTGGCAGTTGGCTGCGTGTGTCTTCGGATGCTATGAAGATTGTTTCCAGGTGACTCCACTTCCTCTGTACCTCAAACCAGGTGTTGATAACAGTGTCAGTGGTTGACAGCTTCTGCTGCCAGTCCTGTGCCCTCTGGAGGAAGAAGGCTCGGTACTTGGAGGCCAACACGTTCTGCAGCTGCATTTGGTTGTCCTCTAGCGTCTCAATGAGCACCTCATCCATCTTCAGCAGTGGGAGCTGAGTCCTGCTGTGGGGCTCATACTCGAACTCCAGTGTTGCCCAAGTAGTGTCCAGGGCATTCAGCACCTGCAGTTGGGGCACAAGGATGAGCTGGGTGCCGTGGTGCTGGGTCCAGCCCCTGCAGGGAAGCAGGAGGACAGAGGAACGCCTGCTCCAGGCAAGGGCTCCACAAGCTCCATGTGCTCCCTGTGGACTCCAGCCCCAGGAACCGGAACACAAGCCCTTGACAGCCACAGAGTCACATTGGCACAGGGGTCTCAGCAAAGCAGGGGAGGAGCTGAGCCCCGTTTACCTTCTCCATCCCAGCCTCCTTTGTCGCTTTGTCCACAATGCCGCGAACCTCCTCCTCAAACTTGTGTAGGTTCAGCTGCAGCAGATCCGCGAGGGTGGTGTCCTCGGACATGGTGAATTGCACCTGGAGCAGAACCGGCATGGTTGGGCCATGGACACCCCTCCACAGAGAGCCAGTCCAGCAGCTCACCCAGACGAGCTCATTAACACCCACATTTAGAGACCCTACACAAACATTTGCATGTGGCCAGATTTAAACCTAATGGCACCCTTCCCTTGCTGGGTGTGGATCTTGGGAGCCTCCTGGGCCAGGGGCTGGAGCCTCCTGGGCCAGGGACGGGCAGGAGGACTCGGGAGCACCTTGGTTGTCTGCACAAGCTCCTGCCAGTGCCGGTCCCTGATGGCTGGGTTCTGCAGCTCGCTCACGGCGCGCAGGGATGTCATCATGTTCTTCATGCTGCTGTCCAGCCCTGTGAACGCGTCCCAGCTCTTCACCTCCTTATCCAAACTCCGGATGTCTTTAGCGAATTTCTTGCACTCAATATCCATATCCTCAACGTTGAGGTCCGACCACCTGGTTGTGTTCCAGGTGGCGATGCTCAAGTTCACCTGGACCCAGGACACATTTTCACAACATGTGATTGGCAGAAGCTTTCCTGCCCAGGAAGAAGAGCAGCACACCCAGTGCCCGCACGCCCTGCATGCCCAGCGGGCCCCTCACAAGCGCACACGCCATGCAGACCTGCTCTAAGTGTAACAACCTGCCCCATGTCTCATCCTCCCTCTGATGGCAGTGACCTCTCTGAGAAGCTGCAACAGCTCTGCACCTTTGGCTGGCAACGCCCAGCTGGCACCAGGTGCCTGTGCCAGGTGCCCGTGCCAGCCAAGAGCAGCCTGCTGTCCAGCCTGTGCCTGGAAGCAGCACTGGGCACTGTGCCCTGGATCCTAGACCACAGCACGTACCAGGGTGACCATGTCCCAGAGCTCCTTCAGCAGGCACAGCTCCCTGCGACACATTTTAAGCTGTTTGTACTCTGGGAGCGACACCTCGAACAGCGCAGCTGAGGTGGCCAGGTCTGCCATGTCGCTCTCCATGGCTGTGATGCTCTTATTTTGCTGGATGGAGGAAAGGAAAAGGTCTCAGCCAGGGACTGTGTGCCAGGAACATGCCTCTACTCCAGCAGTGGCTCTGCACAGCCAGACCCACCCTGGCAGCCTGGGAGCTGGAGCCAGAACTGGAGCGGCTGCCCCTCCCCAGCATCCGGTGTCAGGGGTGGCCCGGCAGTGCCAGCGGGGACAGCAGTGGCACCGGTGACCTCCCCTTCCTTACCGTGTTCATTGACTTGTAGGGGTCTGGGTCTGCGTACGAAAAAGGGGCTTTTTCCTGGAAGATCTCGCGGAAGGCGAGCTGCTGGACCTGTGTGGGAGGATGGGGCTCATGGGGGCAGCCAGGATCCGGCCGTCGGGAAGAGCAGCAGAGTCTCCCCAAAGCTGCCGAGCAGCTGCATCCCTGCCCGCAGCCCCCAGGCAGGCACCTCAAAGTCCTGGCACTTCTGGCGGAGGATGGCAGCCTCGGCGGCTTGCAGGGGTGCCGCATTCTCCGCGACCCGCAGGCACAGCCGCTTGTTGTTGTCCCAGCGCTCGGGCAGGTTCTGCAGTGGACACCATGTGGGGTCACCAGCCTGGCCCCAGAAAGCCCCTGCCCAGCCCCCCACACCCTAAGCAGCCTGCCTGGAGCTGCAGGTGGATCTCCTCTGGCATCTTGTCCCCGTAAGTCTTCAGCAGCGCAACTGTCTCCTTCAAGGGCTCAAACATGCCATCAGTCTCCTCCTGCCTCTCCCTGACCCTCGCCAGGTGCCCCATCACCTCCACCAGTGCCTCATAGTCTCCCTCCTCCAGAGGTTTACTCAAGCCGGCAGTGGACTCTTGGATGAAATCCTGCAACTCCTGGAGACTGGGAGGACAACGGCACTCACCAGGGGTCCCTCGGGCTTGGGGCTCACTCTGCAGGGCATGACCCCCAGAGGCTCACCCCTGAAGGGGCCTGGAACCTTCACCTGCACTTTTAGGGCTCTGTCTCCCAGGGTCAGCCCTGCCCTGGCACACAGCGGTGCCTGTGCCGCAGTTTAGCTGGGCTTCAGTCACCGGCAGCACCCCGTCCCTACGCCAGGGCTCACCAGGCCTTACCTGGAGGTGACGTGGTGGGCGAGGTACTGCCGGAGCACCAGGCTCTGGCCCTTGATGGCAGCCAGCAGCGCCTTCTTGAAGGGGCGGCAGTCACTCTGCAGCCACCCCCCAAACACCTTGGTTTCAGCAAACCCCAGCACCTCTTCATACAGTGCCTCGAGTGCGTCGATCTGGGGACGAGAGTGGGTCATCGTCTGCGGCTGGCACCTCCCTGGGCACCCAGTGTCCTCTAGGGCACCCCAGGCACCCAGCACATCTCACAGCACCCATCCCACACCTCCTGCTGAAAGAGCTGGAGGGGCGGTATCCCAGGCGCCAGGGGCTTCTCTGGACACGGCTCTGTCTCCTTCTCTTCAGGGCCGGGGGCACTGCCCAAGATGAGGAAGCGCTGCAGGAACTCCTCGGGGCTCTCCTGCCACAGGTGGGAGTGCTCCTCAAAGCTGGCACTGAATTCTTCACCTTCCGCCATGGTGCTGACCACCAGTGACATCAGCTTCTCCTGCAGTCTCACGAGATCCGCCTGCTCCTCCAGCGCAGTCTGAAGGGACAGGCAGAGCTCAGGGACTGGCTGGGGACACCGGCCACCCTCACCCACTTCCTGCTGGGCTGGGACCTGCTGCCTGTGGTGGACTCACCTTGTAACTGACCGCCCCCGCCAGCAGCCGTGGCATGGAGGCTGCCACCGCCTCCGTGTCCCCGAGCAGCCCCTCCACCAGCACCAAGAAGCTGTCGCCGCCCTCCACATCCAGTGAGGGCTGGTACTGCACCTCGCCCTCGCACAGGTCCATCTGCACCTCGAACAGCGGGGACACCTGGGCCTGAAACAGGTCAGTGCCTGGGGTGGGGCTTCATGTCCCGCAGTCCCACAGCCCCATGAGCTGCAGGGAGCACGGGGACAGTCACGTTTGGCCACTGACCAAACTGACCGTGAGCCGTGGGACACCCCGAGCCCGGCACAGGGGCACCCACTGCCAGAACACCGGGACCTACGTCAGGGGCCATGTTGGTGAGCAGCAGCTGCAGGGTTTTGTGCACGAGTCTGCAGAGCCCATCCAACACAATTCTGTCTATGTGTCCCACATAGGCCACCCACGTCTGCGAGGACAAGTCAGCCTTGAACAGATCTGCGTTCTCCTGCCACGGGAAAACCAGCCGGTGTTTGTCGGTGAACACCCAGCAAGGGCTCCTGATGGAGCCAGCCCTTCCTCGTGCGCCTGTGAGCCATCCAGTGCTCCAGGGCCGTGTCTCACCTTCACCATCTCCTGGATCCTCATGCCTGTATTCTCGATGGCAGTGCGGCGCTGAGCTAAGGCGTTGTCTTTCCCATCCAGGTCCAGGAGCGCAGTTGGCTTGTTGTCCTTTCTTCCAAACAAGGGAGTGGCTGAACAGTCCTGCAGGGAGGAGAGAACAGGGCTGCTCTGCTGAGCCAGGGAAAGGACAATCCTGGCTAGATGTGTCCTGGAAAGATGCTTGTGAAGTGCCAGCAAACATTACCTCCATCAGCTGGGTGATGTTCTCCAGGTTCAGCTTCGCTCTCTGGACCCGTCTCTGCAGATCATGCAGGGTCTCCCTCATCTCCTGGATGTATTCCATGACACCTGGGAGGGAAATGGGCACACGAGCACGTTGTGGAGACACCCCCGGGGCAGTGGCAGTGGGGACCAGGGATCCCCAAAACGCACAAGGAGATGTGCCAGCCTTGGATGGCCATGGTGGGGGTTTGTACCTTCGTGGCTCCAGAACAGAGTCTTCTCAGCGCTGGCCAGATGGACGTCCAGGGCCCCCAGCTCCCCTGCCAGCAGCGGCTCCTCCACTGGCATCAGCCGCTGCTTCACCTGGAGCCAACACATCCACAGGGGAGTGCTCAGGTGGAGCAGGGACCCTGCTGCAGCTGACCACCGGGGAACAGGGTCCCCAGCCCACCAACAGAGTGGTGGGGGGCAGGAGGTGGACGGCAGCAGCAACAGCTTGGCTTAGCCACAGGATGGGCAGGGGCCTGAGGTGCCAGTGATGTGCCTGTGGTGCCCAAACCCCCCAGTCCCTTTCAGCTTGGCTGGGGCTCAGGGTGTGGAAAAGCAGCTGGGTTGTCTCCCCTTCAGAACCTGCCTCATTGTACCAGCCCACGATGAGCTCCAAGTTGTCCCCTATCTTTTGAAAAGTCTCATTTTGGGCAAAGAGGCTCTCAGCATTGCTTGGGATGTCTGGCTGCTGCTGGATATGCAGGTACTTCACCTCCCGCAGGACGGCAGAGAGCTGCGAGACACCACAGCCGGGAAGGGGCTCGTTAGCAACACCCCCTGCACCTCCGGCAGCCCCCGAGACCGCGGGGCTCATGCCGGGGTGAGGGATTGCTGGTGTTCCCCGTGCCTGCACCGACCTCTCTGCTGAAGTTCACGCTGAGGAGCGCAGACTCGGGGTCTCTCTGGAGCAGGGGCTGCTCCAGGCTGAAGTGGCATTCCTGGCCGGGTCCAGATGCCCATTCCTCATAGATCCTCTTGCTGTAACTTTGCAGCATCCCCATCATTTCCTCGTACTTCCCGGACACCGACTCAGCCTCAGCACCCACCATGGCACTGTCAGAGCCACAGCAAAGCAGCAGCTGCTGCAGCAGGACGTGGGAGGGGACCCGCTCCAGGCCGGATCCTGCCCCCCTGCTGCCCCGTGTCCCCGTGGGATGACAGGGGACCTGCACCTACGGGTGGTCGATGGCCAACAAGTCCTTGTGTGGCCCCTCCAGCCGCTGCTGCAGCTCCAGAGCCCACTTCAGCTGCCCGGCCACCGGCGGCAGGTTCTTGTGGATGGCTGGGGCTCCCCCGGGGGGTGGTGGGGACACGGTCCGGGTGTCATACAGCGCCTTCACGCTCTCCAGTTCGGCCTCGAACATTTTCAGCAGGGCCAAGTGACAGGGGGAAGCCTCAGCCCTGATCAGGGGTCGCTCCAGCACGGAGGCAAACATGTGCACCAGCTGCAGGAGAGAGACACAGGCGCTGGTTCCTGCACCCTGGAGCAGTTCCAGGACGGGTGAGACCCCCAGTCCCTGCGGGAGCTGCGGCCAGGCTGCTGAGCTGGGGCACGGGTACCTTCACGGCAGCTGACAGGCGGTTACAGTCATCAAAGCCCTGGCAGAAGATGGCAGCCAGCTGCTTGTTTGCATCCTCAACCTTTTTCTGGAACTCTGCAAAGTCTCTGTTCCATTCCTGCCAGTGGGAGTAAAATGGTTTAAAGCGACACAGCCCCTGTGCCTCCTTTCCCAAATCCTTCAGGAAGGATTTGCTGAACCCAGAGGGTCCAGAGCACCATGACCCGCTCCAGAGCCAGCCCTGTGCTGCCATGGGACAGTCCCACGTGTCCCTCTGCAGCGTGTTCTCACAAGAGATCTTTTTCTTTTCACTTAGCCAGTGTTAACACCTCCATTCCAGCATCCATTACATTTCCGCTCCAGCATCTGCTCACCTCTTCGTCGGGATCCAAGGGATCATATTTGCATTCGGCAAAAGCTTTGGTGGCTTCACAGACCTCCTCAGAGATCTGCAACACCCAGCTCCCAAGGAAGTTTCCTCGCACCCCTCCCAGCACCGTCTTCTCCAGCTTCAGAAAGTCGATGGCTGCCTGGAACAGCTCCTGGCAAGCATAAACCCCCTTTTACCTGGCTTTCCCTGTCCCAGGCTGCAGGTGCAGGAGCTGCAGCACCAGCACAGGGCTGCGTCCTGTCAGCTCAGCAGTCCTGAGGCGCATCCTCACAGGGATGCTCGCCGGCCCGGCTGGGGTGTGCCCATCCTGCCACGGGGGCTCAGGGCTGGGGGGAAACTCTGCTGGGAATGGTGTCACTGAACTCCCAGTGATGTCCCACCGTGCCAGTGGCCCCAGCCCACCCCAGGCTGCAGCTGAGTTCACCTTGTGCTGCGCCCACCCCAGGATCCCCAGGGCAGGGAAGACCTGAGGCTGGCACTGTGCCCTGAAATGCTGTGCTGTCACCTTGATGGTCTTGAGCCTCTGCAAGAAGGCGTCCATCCTGCTAAAGATGTGTGTGGGGGGAAACTCCCAGAGCTCTGGCTGCTCCTGGGAGGGGAGAGGGGCTGTCAGTCTGGTGCTGGTGTGGAGGGGGTCAGACGTTCCTGCACCATCCCTGCACCCACCGGGAACAGTGTGGGCATTAGGTCAGAGCAGTAAGTGCTGTAGGACTGGAAGAACTTCTCTATGGTGGAGATGGATAGTTTGATTCCCTCCAGGGTCTCCTGAGGTTCTCCTTGCAGTCCCTTCAGCAAGTCCTCCGGGCTCAGGAATTTACAAGTCTGAGACAAACAGACACAAGCAGGGGCCGTTGTCAGGAGGATGTGGAGGCTCCTCCTGCCCCCTTCACCCCCACGGACTTGCTGGTGGTCGCCTGCAGCCCGTGCGTGTCCCAGACTCTCCCCAGCCCTATGGGGGGCTCTGCTGTTCCCTTGTCCGGGATGTCTCTGCGTCACCGTAACTGGACTCTGCACATCTGCCCCAGAGAGGCAACTAGAGGGGACAGGGGTGGGTCAGTGCTGGCCCTGGGGCTGTACCAGGCTGATGAAGAGGTTGCAGATCTCCTGCAGGACACGGGCTATGTGGGCAGGCGAGTGGTAGTGCACGCAGTGAGCCCGGAGCAGGCAGACGGTGCACAGCACCTTGGGCACGAAGGAGCGCAGCTGTGGGAACACAGCCTCGTCAGTGCGGGGCCGCGGCAGAGCCAGGGGGATGTGTCCCCCCTGAAGCCTCTGGGGCTCTGCCGCTGCCCAGATGAGGCCACCAGGCTATGCCTGGTTATTTTGCCACATATCAGTTACCTGGGAGTAATCTGCTTGCTCCATCTCCTCCAGCAGCGTCTGCAGCGGTTGCAGGTGGATGCTGACATCATTGGCTTCCTCCAGACCTAGGACATGGAGAAACTCTGTGTTGGGATGAGGACACCTTTTTGGAGGCAGCCACCACCATGTCATGGGACCTCACCACCACTGACGGCCCTGAACAGGTTCTGCAACGACGGCCAGTAGCAGCTGTCAGCCTTCTCCAGCGTCTTGGCCAGCACCGTCACTTGGGGTGAGAGCAGCTGGCAGGGAGGAGGCGTCAGGATCAGCACGGGCGGCTCAGCATGGGGGGCTCAGCATGAGGACATGTGGCCACCATGGCTGAGACAGTACCTGGTCATTGATGCACTCCAAGTTGGTCATCCTGGTCTGCCAGAACTCAAACTCGACCGTGGGCAGGGGGTGCAGCCCCTCCAGCAGTGGCTGCGCTGAGTTCTGGCTAAAGATCTCTTCAACCTGCTGGAACCACTCGATGACGACGGTCTCGATGGAGTGCAGCACTGAACCGTCTATGGGCCCCACCAGGCTGAAAGGCAGATGCGTTATGCCCCATGGGGAACCCCAAACAGCCCTAGGGAAGCCCCTCATGCCTGCTTGTGGCCATCTCTGCCCGTGCAGATGCCTGGCACGAGCCCCTCAAACATCCTCTGCTGCAGGGGATGGCTGTGCCCAGGGCTGTGCAGGGACCGAGCCGCCGTCCCAGCTCCCGTCCCTCCCCGAGTGATTTATGCTGTCCTGGGCCCCTGCCAGGCTTCTGTGGCAACAAGTGGTGCCAGCAGCACCCACCAGTCCAGGACAGCGCCTGAGTCATCCCAGCTGACCAGGTGCTCGGGCAGTGGGAGCAGAGGCTTTCCCTGTATCTTCCCACTCATCATGAACATCTTGTTCTGCAGCTGGTGAGTGTGTCGCACGACGTCCTCCACCACCATCCTGGGCCAGCCCTCATTCTGGCTCAGGAGCAGAGGGCACACAACCTGGGAAACAGGGCTAGGTCAGGCACTTGGTCATGAGCTCCCATACACAGGGCAGTGGGCATCCCAGTGCTCCCTCCCGCTGCCCGTTGAAGCAGTCTCAGCGCAGTCATGGCTCTGTTGGCCACAGATGGGTTTTGCTGATGTTTATCTCATCAGTGTGACCAAAATGGCCCCTTGCTCTGGGTTTCCAGCCCTCATGGGCTGGGAAGTGCTGGAAGTGGCACAGTGAGTGCATCTAGCGGAGTCAAGGGCTGGCACACGAGCAAAAGCCCCCAGCACCAAGGGGGAATAGTGGGGGCTCCTGGAGCTGATGCAGCTTTCAGTTGCTCTGGCCTGGCAGCGGGAATATTTATGGGAAGTTTGAGAAAAATCCACTTAAACATTTCCCAGCTGCAGGGTGGAGGTAAGTGGGCATTATTATGAGTTTCTAAAATTGCAGGGAGGAAGTGATCCAGTCAGGGCCAGGAGAAAACCGGGTTGGTGACCTTCACCCAGCTCTTGTCCTTGCGAGGCTGGTTCAACAAAGGGTGGGAGCCACCGCAAGGTCAGGGCGAGTGCCTGGGGCAAGTTTCTTCTATGAATTTTAGTTTATTTTGGAGCCCACCTGCAAGTTTGGCTAGAGCAGCCCACAGCGGGGGTCCCAGCACTGCAGCATACCCGGGGAGCTCAGCTCACCCTGCTCGCCCCAAGCCTGTGCCTGCATGGGCAACCCACCTCCAGCAGCACCGTGATGAGCTGCTCCACGGGTGAGGGGCCAATGTCTCCCACCAGCAGCCCGCTCCGACAGTTCTCCCCGGTGATGTTCTCCCCCTTCTTCTTCACGAAGTAGATTCCCTTGCCCTTTAGGACGGGTGGGAAGCAGGTAGTGGGCAGGGGCTGCCCAGTGGGGCTCAGCCCCAGCACCAGCTCCAGCATTTCCGGCTGCTTGAAGAACTTGTCCAGCATGACTGAAGTCTCCTCGCTGACTATAAACTTGTCCCACTTGTCCGGCCGGACACGCAGCAGCGCCGTGGCCAAGCTCTCGAGGAGGCCTAACCGCTCGTCCTCTGTGGCTGACATCGTGCTAGCACCGGGCTCAGCTGCAGCTCCCCAGCACCTGGGGTGGTCCAGCGGGCAAAACCCTGCTCAGCCAGGGGCTGTGCAAACCCCACAACCTGACCTCCTGACACTGCCCATCCCACCCCTCCAATGCCCTCAGCCTTCCCTCTGCACATGCAGTCTTAGGGGAAGCTGCCAGTCCCGTCCCTGCCTGGCCCCAGTGGCCCCAAGCCTACCCCATCACTGCCTGGCCCATCACCACCCGGCCCTAATCACCCTCTGACCTGCTCCTTCCCTGACTGGCCCATCACCACCCGGCCCTAAGCACCCTCTGACCTGCTCCATCCCTGACTGGCCCATCACCACCCGGCCCTAATCACCCTCTGACCTGCTCCATCCCTGACCGGCCCTATTGCTGCCCTGGCTCGCCCCAATCTTACCTGGCACTACTGCTTCCCTGTCGCAGCCCTCAACCCTCCAACAGCCTCCAGCCACTGTCTGCACCCCAGCTGGCACTGCCAGCAGTTGAACCGACAGTCTGTGCCCCAACCGACCCTGCACCAGCCCAACGGGCACCAGCGCCAGCCCAACTGCAGGGCTGCCCTTCCCCCTCCACACCCCCCAGTGTCCCCACCCCTCAGCAAGGGCTGTTTGCCCACCCTGGCCAGACTCAGGCTGCAGTGCCAAAGGCTGCCCCATCCGAGGCACAGGATGGGCAGGGACTGCAGCAGGGAATGCTCTGGCAGATCCCCACCATGGCACAAGTGTGCACGACTGGACAGCCCCCCCTCCAGCCCTGATGGCAGCAACACAGCTGGCACAGGCTTAGCACTCCCAGCCTGCCCTCAGCCCCAACTTGGCTTTGATCCCGTTCACACTTGGTACCAGCTGGGTGTGAATCCCCCAGCCCCGTTGCAGAACAAGGTACCCGAGGCTACTCCACCACCCCCATCGTCCCAGGTCCTCCACGGTGCAGTGAATGCCACTGTGGTGGGCAGCCACGCCCCTGCCCAGCCAAGCATGGTGGCCTCAGCAGGATGCAGGACCAAGAGTTGTGTTCTGCAGTGAGGCACCCCAGGCACTGTCCTGGTGGCCAGGGGCAGCCGGTGAAGGCACAAGGCTCACAAACACCCCCAGCACACTGAGACCTCGACTGGGAGGAGCATGAGCCCAGTCCAAGGCTGGGCACAGGGCAGGGGCTGACAGTGGCAGAGAACTCGTGCCCGCCCCAAGCTGCACAGAGCACAGGAGGCCACGCGAAGCGCGGTGCAAGTGTTTATTTGCTGCTGATCTTCAGCACTAGTTTACAAGGCCATGGCAAATTAAAAAAAAAAAAAAAGGTTAGAATAAAAAATCCTGCCCCCCCGCCCCACTCCTGTGAGGCCTCCGCACTGAACCACCCACATACAAAATAATCTACAAGGAGAAAACTATACACGAGTATTTACACCTCTGATAAATACACTAATACTGATCCACGCGCCTCCAGACCGTGCGTGGGGATGGGGACAGGACAAGACACAGGCGACTGTGAGGCAGAGAGGTGAGGGCCACAGCCCCCACCCAGCCAGATCCCCACCAGCAGCTATGCCGAGGGCAGGCTCCAGCTCTGGGCATGTCCCACCCTGGCACCACGCCACCCTGGCACGAGGGCAGTGACACAAGGATGTGCTGGGGCAATGCCACCCAGTGCCACCACATCCAAGCCACAACCCCCGCGGCTGGGTGAGGGCACATCTCTGCCCTGTGTGGCACCACTGCTCATCACAATGGTGACAGTCCCTGCCCTTTGTCCCTCCTGTGTCTGTGGGGACCGTTCCAGTGCAGGGGGTGGCTGGGAGGGTCCAAGGCAGCAGCATGGGGACACCTAGGACAGACCCAGGCCCGCTACAACGAGGGCCAGGAGCCGCATCTCTGCAGGGCCTCCCTGGGGCTGACACCCTGCACCCCAGCACCTGTGGCACCCCAAAACCGCCAGCTGCTCACCAACAGCTGCTCCCCCTCCTGACAGGGCACTCCAAGAGCGTCTGAACACGGGTGCTGGGGGGGCCCAGTGCCATGTGGCCGCAGGCTTCCCGGGGGTCAGAGGCAGAGAGGGTGCCCGTGGTGCTGAGGCCAGGGCTCCCAGGGGCGCACAGGGTGCTGTGTTCCAGCTTGAGCCTGTGAAGACGCTGTCCGGCGATGAGGCAGTGATGGGGGGCCAGAACCACTGAGATGCCCGTGCCCCTTCCCTCCCCCCACAGTAAAGAAATGGCGAAGCTGAAGCTGGGCCCTGGGCCTCGAGGGTCAGCCTGCAGCGTGGCCCCCACGACGGGGGGACGCTTGGCCCGCTACAGGGGCACGCTGGCCTCGCAGGGCCAGTCGGGCTGCTAGTGCCTCTTGGTGGAGGAGACCTTCTTCTTCCTGGCAGCCAGCATCTCGTAGAAGGGGTCCCGGCTGATGGCTGCCCTGGCAGGGGAACAAGGGCTGGGTCAGGCCCAACTGCTGCAGTGATGGGTGCGACCTGCCGGGCCCGGCCTTGGGCAGGTCCCTTTATATCCCCGGGGAAGTTTTCTTCCCCCATCCTTGCAGGATGCCCTGGGAAGCACTATTCCCTTCGAGAGCAGCAGGCAGGTCCCTGCTGTGCCCCTGCCCCCTCACGCTCCTCCAAGCACTCACTTGATGCACTTGATCCACTCCTCCTTCTCCTCAGGCGTGGGGGCAGAGATGCGATACACAGTGTGGTTCCCCTCCACCACACGCCCATCGGCCTCCGTCTTGCAGGCCTTGATCACCTGGTCCTTGTTGTCAGGGATGTAGAGCTCAAAGCAGTTCTGGGAGGGAGAGACCGCTCAGAGGCAGCCCCCGCTTCCGAAGGGGACCCCAGACTGGGAGGGAAAAGGCAGAGCTACGCATCCCTGGCACAGCCACCCCAACACGGCAGAGAGGGACAGACACACCGTGATTGTCACCCCCAGGCCCCACATGTGCCCCTGTGGTGACCAGCCCCAGATCTGCACCCGCTTCACCCCACTGTGATGGTGAAGGCAGTGACTGCTCTGGGACCCCCGTTCTCTCCTGGGGACATCTCAGGGTCCTGCAACATCTCCCAGCTTTTCCTGCCCGAGCCAAAGCTGCCCCCAAACCCCAGAGGACACCGCCGCAGTACTCACGGGCTTCTTTGAGTCCTCCACCTCACGGATGCTCAGGTTCTCCAGGGGGATGATGCCACGGGGCTCCTTATCCTGGTGCAGCCAAGCAGAGGTTTAGCTGTGGGGTGGACACCCCCAGTCCAGCCCCCTCCCTGCCCCAGCTCGGCTCAGCCTGCACGGAGCCCACTCACCGTCGTGTACTCGAAGTAGTAAAGGCAGTTGTCGGTCAGGATGAACCAGCGCCGCTTCCACGTCTTCACCCTGCCTCCTGGGAGCAGAGAGGGACAGTCGGGCACAGCCCCGCAGAGCTGAGCCGGGCACACGGCAGCTCGGCAGCGCGGGAGCCGCATGGACACACAGAGGCTCCAGCAGCACAGGGCCCGGGCGCGCACACAGAGCCAAGCAGAGCCAGGCAGCGGCGGGCAGCAGCAGCAGGCAGCACACACCGCACCGAGCCAGAGCAGGAAGCGGACGGATGAGGATGGAGGCGAGGGCGGGAGTGCCAGGCTGGGAGCGCTGCGGCCGTTCCCACCCAAACGCAGATTCAGCACAGCTAGAGGAAACTGCGGCCAGGCAGCTCCCTGGGAGGACACGGCGACTTTCTGTCCACACTGACCACGGTCCCGCTCGTCCTGGAGCCCGGGCAAGGCAGGACCCAAGGCCATGGCCGAGCTCCACAGCTGCCACCACAGCGGGAGAAGCCGGTCCCTGGGCACAGGCCCCGCTCACCCCCGGGCCCAGCTCCCCTCCACCGCAGCCGCTGCAGCAGTGCTGAATGCGGGACGAGCACCCACCCTTGCAGGCTGGATCCGGCATGGATACGAGGAGCCGCGGTGTACACTGGGGGTTCTGCTCATCTCCTTCCCCTGCCAGGAAGGCCCTGTGGCCCCTGCTCCCCCGTGCCAGCTGGCAGCCCTCCCCTGTCCCTGCCCCACAGCAGTGCTGGTGCCCTCATGGGGACTGCTGTGAGCCCTTAGCACAGCATAAGGTACCACGCAGACGGATCCTGCCTGCTCCCACCCAGCCCCATGCACTTGGCACGCCCTAACCACTCGTGCACAGGCTGGGGCCCCTCCCAAGGAGACCCCAAACCTGTCCCCATCCCTTGTGGCACCGGAGGCAAAGACCCATTGGCCAGGCTGAGCTGTCTGCGGACACGGCGATGCACAGCCGGGCAGGTGGCAAGGCGCCACTGCGGCCCCGTCCTCCACCGGGGTGGCAGAGGGGGCCGCAGGCCTTGGGGAACGTGCGGCATCGGCAGGGCCGGCACCCCACGTCCCTGCCTGGAGGTGGAAAGGGGCTGTCCTGCAGCAGGCGAGGTCCCTGGGCGGTGTGGGGTTAGCAGCAGCAGCAGCAGCAATGAGACTCATCACCAGCAATTAAAAACGCAAAAGAACAAAGCCCCAGCAGTGTGAGCAGAGCAGGGAAGAGGGGTACGTACCTCCTGGAGTTGGGGGCAAGGAAAGGAAGAGCCAAAATCATGGAAACATATAAATGAGGGAGAAAAGAAAATTAAAAAAAAAAAGGGAAAAAATAAAAAGAGGAACCCCAAAGCCCCCCCTTGCCCTGCAGGTCAGTGGGGCCGGGCTGCAGCAGGGAAGCTGTGAGGGGTTGGGCCAGCGGCAGGGCCATGGGGGCTTGACTGCCCTGGCTCACTGTGGCTCTGTGGGATGGGGCTCCTTGGCTGCTGGGCACAGGGCCCGGCTCCCTCCACTCCATGGGTGACCGGCAGGGTCCCTCCTTGACCCCCATGGGGTCTATAGCCACTCTGCTGCCTCTCTGCCACCCCACTGGTGGTGCCAACCCGAACCTGTGTGCGCAGGGCCCCTCCAGTCAGAGACAGGAGAGCCTGGGGCTGTCCTGTGTCCCCCCAGCCCAGGGCAGGGAGCAGGCAGCTCTTGCTCTCCCCTCCCAAGGGATTGGCCATGTATCAGGAGTTCTGACCCCAGCCAGAACCCCGGGGAAACACCCCACTGGACCGTGATCCTGCCAACACCCATCCCCCCTCGCTAAACCCAGGCAGAGGATTCCCCAGAGGTGCCAAGAAGAGAAGCCACAGGAGCCAGGGCGCGGAGGGCTCCGGCTGCGGAGCCGGGCGGTGCAGCAGGGATGCCATGCACGCTGCCTGCATGTGGAGCCAGGATGCGGAGGTGATAATGCTGTGAGAAGGTGAGGCAGGGCTGTCTGTGGTATGGAGGGGGGACGCACGCAGCCTGGGGCAGCTCGCCGTGCACTCCCGGGGGCCTGCTCCGACACACCCTGCTGTGACTCGGTGACCTGAAGGGCCTTGAGGTCTCTGTGCTCTGACACCAGACCCTGGTACCAGCTCTGCACCCCAGGGGCTTGCCCAACCTAGAGGCAGAATCCCCCAGGACGCCCACCCAGCCGCTCTGCAGGGCCTCATCAGCTCTGAGTCCGCTCCTGCTGCCCAGCCAAGGGAAGATGGAGGGCTGGATGTACAGATGCCTTTCCCGTGAAGGCTGTGCCTCTCTCTGCAGCCTCCTCATGCTCTGAAGAGCCAGGCCAGCAGGAGAGGTGTGGGAAGCCCAGGGGCATTGCACCCTGGGGACAGCCTGCCCTCCCTTGCTGCTGGCACTCACCGAGCTTCAGGAGCCAGCCCTCCCGGTCGGGGTTGAAGAAGGTGTGGGTGAGGTCGTTGCCGTCATCCTCAGGGATTTTGAAGGGCTCATTCTTGATGCTCTCATACAGATTCTGGTACAATGATACGGAATCAGCTCTGCTCTGCCCTGCAGCCCTGTGGTGGGCCCCGCTCTGGGCCAGCTTTGCAGCCCCGGCCCTTCCACACCCTGGCCCTCACCTGGAGCAGCTCCTCAGGCAGGTCCCCCCCATCATTGATGCCGCGGTTCATGGCGATGAATCGCTCTGCCGTGGGCTTGTCCTTCACGTTGGGATTGTGCAGGCTCGTGTTCAGCATGATGATGGCGAAGGACAGCACGTAGCAGGTGTCTGCAGGGGCAGAGGGGAAAGTCAACTGCGGGGCAGGATGCCAGGGAGACCGTCTGGGACAGGCGCTCACCTGTGGACTGGAAGACACCAGGGTTGCACTGGCAGTACCGCTGGGCAAAGGCCTCCATCATCCGGTCAATCTTCTGTGCTTCCCCCGGCAGCCGGAAGCTCCACAGGAACTGCCTGTGGAGAGCGAGCTGTGGCGCTGATTTGGGGGCTCCGTGGTCCCCCGCCACCCCCCGTGGGCCACGCTCAGCTCCCAGCCCTTACTCACCGCAGGGCCTGCACAAGGTTGAGGTCGGTGAATTCATGCAGCTCCACAAAGGCATGCAGGACTTGGATGTTGAACTCATCCCTGCGGGAACAAAGCCAGAGCACGAGGGATGCATGATCAGCAATCCTGTGACTGCTGAGTGGCTCCACTGTCCCTGCCCTGCTCCAGACTCTACTCATTCATGGGGGAAAGCTGCAGCTACCCCCTGCTTGAGCCCTGGTCTGGTCTGCACAAATCAGCCACTTGCAAGTGCCAGCCATGACTTGAATACCCCCAGCACCCCAGGTATCCCGCCTTGGCTGCCCTGCAAGCTCAGTGTCCCATCTCTCAGGTGGCAGGAGCCCAGAACACTCCTAGGAAACCCGAGCCCAGTGCACCTCTCGCCCAGGTAGTCGCCGATGGCCGTCTTGTTGAGGCCCTCTCCCTTGTACAGGAACTGAGCGATGTCCTCGCATGTGTTCTTCAGCAGGTCATTCTCGATCAGGAACTGGATGCCCTGGAGCGGTGCAAGACAGGTGTCTGGGGGTCTGTGCCTGCCCCTGCCAGCCTGCCCCCTGACCGCCAGCCCCTGCCCTGGCTGCTGGCTCTGCCCCAGCCCCAGGAACCCGGACTGGGAGTTGCCAGAGCCCTGCACACCCCCAGAGGCTGGTAACCAGCCCTGCTCCCCATCCCACATTACCTTCTTGGGATCCATGTTGAACTTCTTCCTGCCCATGGCCACCTGCTTGTTCCTCTGCATGTTTTTCCTGCAAGGCAAGAAGCAGCTCTGAGCAGCCGGCAGGGCCCCACTGCCTCTGTCCAGTCCCTGGGGCAGTGCACTGTGGGGAGGGTCAGCCTGGACCGAGGGGAGCCAGGCCCCCACGCCGGACCCACGCAGGGCAAAGCCAACACACTGCTCCGTGTCTGCCCCACGCCGTGGCCTGGGGCTGCCCTCGGCCTGCCAGGCCCCCGAACACGGCGGAGCTGCTGTACCACACCGTTGGGGCCACCCTGAGCAGAGGGGTGCAGGCACGGCACCTGTCAGGTCACCCAGACATGGGGAGGCTTGGGCAGGCTGGCTGTGGCAGGGCTCTGGGGAGAGCAGTGGGGCTGGCAGAAGGGGACGATCTTCATGTCCCAGTGGGTAACTGAGAATGGTGCTGGGAGTCGGCTCCCACCGGCTGCCGGGACCCTCCTAATCCTGGCTGGCACTGACTGCACCAGCTCAGAATAACAAAGCCTGCCACTGGCTGTGGCCAGACAGAGGGGCTGAGGCTTGGAAAAATAGACCTGGGAGCAGCAGATCAGGCTGGGATCCCGCTCCCAGGAGCTCAGAGCGCCTGGGAAAGCTGCTCACACCAGTACTCGAGGGCCAGGGCTCAGCTGCCGTCGGCTCCTGCACAGCGTAGGCGAGCCCGAGGGGGCTCCATGGCGCTGGGGACTCACCTCTCCTCCGTGGAGCCCAGGTTCTCGATCTCATTTGTCACTTCTGCTATCTCATCCTTCAGGCGCTGTCGGGAGAAGGGGCACTGAGACAAGGAGGTGCCTCCTCCACAAACTCTGCAGCCCCCAGCCCTGGAGACAACCCCATTCCCCCAAGAGGCCCCACAGCCCCTCCCTCCTTCCCTCCCTTCTTCCCCCCACCCCCAAGCGCTGCCCAGGGGCTGAACCAGCTCGGAGGGCGCTGGCGGTGGGGCTGACTGCCCCCCGCTGCTAATCCCTGCAGCACTGCCGTGCTCCCAGCATGCAGGAAGGAAGAGATTCAGAGGTTAACAAAATTACCCCTAATCCCTTCAGATCATGCCCAGCATATGGCAGTAATTAGCCTCTGCTGCCTTAATCAGGGACACGACTGACAGTGTCCCAGATGAGCCCCGACCTCACAGGCACTTGCCAGGGCAGTGGCCCGGCCCAGAGACATGGTCCCTGCCCGTGCCAGGCAGGGGCTGGCACAGACACTGGCGCCCCAGGGAATGGCACAACTGCACAGCCTGGAGCTCTGCAGGGCACAGGAAAAGACATGGCTGCTTTGTCAGGGCAGGGACAGGCTGGCTGCCACCTGGGATCACATCCCAGCTGGGACCTTCTCCCTGTCCCCAGAGCCCCTCGGAGGCAGAGCTGTGGGGCAGCGGCATGAGGGATCCTGGATGGGGCTCCAGGGACCCTGCCAGTGACACGAGCAGGGACACTGTCCCCTGCCACCCAGACTGCTGTCTCTGGGACAGGGGGATTGTGTGGGCCCCTTGGCATCACACCTGTATGTCAGCCAGCAGCTCCTGCTTTCGGCGGCGGATGTTCTCCAGCTCCTGGCACTCCTCTGGGGTCAGGTCACTGGGCACTGAGCAGAGACACGATCAGGTCAGCATGTGTGGGCCTGGGAATCAGGCCCGCCAGGCTCCTGGCACAGCCTCTGCTCCCAGCCAGCAGACGTGGGCTGGGTGGAGGCAGGACGTGGAGGTGCCGGGTAGCAGGAGGAGCTGGGCTGGCGAGCAGCATCCCAAGCCCCGCAGAGAGGCCAAGTGGCACCGACGGCATGAAAGGAATTCGACGGCCAGGGCATCTGCTCATTCAGACTGTGGCAGCTGCAGAGCGAGAACCAACACGGCCCTTGGATCACCTCCAGAGCTGCTTCTGCCAGCCCTGGCCCTGCTGCCCCCCCAGGTCCCATTTCACTCTGCTCTACCCCAACCAGGCTGCTGTGGGTGCCCATTCCGGTCCGTGCCACGGCTGGGCAGCTCTGCTGTGCCCTGCAGCACAGGCTCCACACCGACCTGCAGCCCTGCAGGTTGTTCTGCTGCACCAGGTCAGCCCCAAACATAAACCAGCTCCTGGCCACCCTTGCAGCTCCCTCTACAGTGGATTCGTTATTCTGGGGCAGAGCCTGGAACTGGTGCACCTTCCAGAGAGACCTCACCTGCACACCATGACATGTACACCTTGCTGTCACCC
The DNA here is from genome assembly GCA_013397725.1 of Rhagologus leucostigma. Lineage (NCBI taxonomy): Eukaryota > Metazoa > Chordata > Aves > Passeriformes > Rhagologus > Rhagologus leucostigma. The sequence continues at coordinate 442,018 of VZTD01004861.1, forward strand.
TGGGGAGCCAAACACCCCCTCTCCAACATCATCTCTGAGGCTCAAGCCCAGGGCCGCCACATGGTCCCCTTGCTCCAGGAACATTCCTAGTGCTCCTTGGCACGTGACCTCCTTGCTTCATGGTGACAAGGTATCCCATTCCTGTCCCCTCCAGTCCCCGAGGTCACCTGCTCCTTCAAGAGTGCTCTGAGCCCTCCTAACATGCCCATGTCTCCCACCTCTGCCAGCAGGTTCTGTGCGTTGCACCAAGGTCGCCCACAAGGACACCAAAGCACCGTCCCTCTAGAGCGCCGTCCCCAAGGGAGGTGGCAGCAGGATCTGCCAGCTCAGCTCTTGTGTCACCCCCACCTCCCGCCCTAGGGTGCTGGGAACAGGCGTCTGTCGGGCTGTCACCATCCTCCCCTGTCCCAAGCATTACCCTCTGACCCGCTGAGGTCCCATGTGCCACCGTGTACACAGGCTCCCAGCCACTGCTGCCACCAGCCCAGACTCACCACAGGGTTCCCAGCGCAGTCACTGCCCCATGCCAGTGCCCAGACACCACGTGCCTTTGGACCAGCACCATCCTCAGCTGTGCATCGATTCTCCCCACACTGCCACTGCCTTAGTGGGAGCTCCCTGGGTGACAGCGACCCTGCACCCTGACTCTCTGAGCTCAGCACTTCCCCGGCTCTGCTCTGGGGTCTGACGAGCTTCCTCCTTTACAACTCCTTGTTGCCAAGGCTGAGGCGCCTCGGCTTTCGACACCGTCCTTCAGACACACGCCAACACTTCCCAATACTTTCAGTCTCCCATGTCAGGAAGCCTGAACCGGACAAGTCGGCTCGTGGCACCAGGCTAAAAGTTACTTACAGTACCAGAGCTGTGTCGATGCACCCCAGCACCTTCCGCATGCCCCAGCACCATTCCCACCAGCACCAGCCCCGCACTGCCAGGCCCCCACGGCACCCAGCAAGCCCAGGCTCGCTGTGGGAGGGATGAGCTGCATCACACCCCCTCATCAGACACAAAAACCCCCAAATCCCTGGGCTGCGGCATGTGCCACAGGACCCTCCGACCTAGCTACAGGACTCTCTTGTCCAGCTGCTGGATCCCCCCACCTGGCCGCAGGGAAAGTCAAATTCGTGCCAGGGCTGGAGCTGGCCTCAGCTCTGCCTCTTCCTGCCCACCTAGGAGTGAGCAGGGGTTCCAGCGGGGGTCCCGGTGGTCCCGGGATAGGTGTGGCGCAGGATGAGACGCTGCAGGGCAGCAGGGACGGCGGCGGGGCTGTTCCAGAGCCCCGGAAGGTCCCTCCCCGGCGGAGGCTGAGCACTCGTGACAAGCAGCCCAGCCATGTCAGCAGCAGCCAGAGGAAGAGAAACCCCAGACGCAGGAGCTTTTCTGGGGAAGGAAGGCGGCATTAACCCTTCGCTGACTCTGCACAGCAACTGTCCTGTAGAGCCCCAGTGAGCCTGGCCGCAGGCAGAGCAGTGCCGGGGGACGGGAAGCTGGAACAGACACTTATCCTGGCTTCAGCCTGGCGCAGAAGTCACACAGCGACCCACCACACTGCGGGACCCCAGCATGGCTGGGCCTCCCCACCAGCACAGGCAGCCGGGGGTTCCCACAGCTCCTGCAGCAGCAGGAGGGTTCGAGGAACCCGCCCAGGGGCAGCAAGGGCCGCCAGCAGGATTTGTCCATCTGTCTCGGGCTCTGGGCTCACTGGGGCCTGCGGCACCCCAGAGCAGCAACCGCAGTACGTGCCCCCTCCGCACCTCGCCCCAAGCAAAGCCCCGCGGCACAGGGCCCTGCTTGCCTCGTCCTCTGTCCGCGGCAGGGCTGGCGGCAGGGAAGCGGGGCAGACACGGAGCCACCGGCCACCCCCACCCGCCCCCCGCGCCCCGGCCCGGCTCACCGTTGCCCTCTGCCTTGAGCACCATCCTGCCTGGGCCTTCCCCCGGCCCCGGTGGCCGTGCCCGAGCTGCCAGGGGCTCTGCAGCGGTGCTGCCGTGCCGGGTGCGGACACCTGCAGCCCCGGTGCTTCCGCGGTGAGTCAGGGCCGCGGTACCAATGAGCGCCGGGGCCTGCTGGGCGTCACCGGGGCCTCGCCGAGAGCCAGCACCAGCAACACCCTGTTCCTGCCGCCATGAGCCAGAGCCGTCAGCACCTTAACTCCTGTGCTCCCGGCTGGGTGGGAACGGGGCGCCAGGGCCCTGCTCCCCCTCCTCGGCTCCGGGCCGGTGGACGCGATGTGCTGGGGTCCCAGCCAGGCAGGCCCTGGGCTGGCCCAGCCCTTCCTTCCTCGGGGCCTGCCAGGACACTCGACCCGGCACATCTTGAGCTCACTGCGCAATGCCGGGGTCCCCACCCTTCCCCTGCACCAGCTGGGCCTCCACACCCCATCAGACCCCCAGCCCTGCAGCTCCTCCCGTCTCTGCCAGACGTCCGCACTGCAGGTCCAGGGCCTGTGCCGGCTGTGGGGACCACGGGTGCCCGCTCCCCTCCGCAGGCTCCACGGCATCTCCCACAGCGGGCTGGGACAAGAACTGGGATCAGGAGAAGGCCCCTGCCAGTCCCCACGGGATGTTGTTCCCCACTGTCTCACCCCCTTGCTACGGGGTGTCTGTAGGGACCCCATTGCTCCGTGCAGGACCCCTGTGTGGCGGGTCCGGGCGCTGCGGGGCCGCGCCTGCAGCGGGAACGACCCCAGCACGTCCCTGTCCCCGTCAGTCGCCTGGAGAGGCCGCGTCAGCCTCGGCTGCCTTGACTCAGCTAAATCCTGCTCAGCAGCACGAGATGGAGACACGGCACCCAGAACGCCAGCTATGGAGTAAGGGGAGGCCGGGCTTCAGAAGCCTCGGGGTGTCCTTTGGTCCCCTGAGCTGCACCAGCAGCCGCCAGCCCTGCTGCCGGCCCACGCTGTACCACAGCGGAGGGACAACAGCCCTGGGGTCAGGCAGACCCTGGGGATGAGCCCAGGGTCTCTGCGTGCCGCTTGCGGGTGCCGCTACCCACGGTGGCCCTTGGTGGGGTCCCGTGGGGCCCCCAGAAACATCCTGCCTGTCTCCTCATACCACATCCTGTTTTTACCATGGCTGCGTGTGCACCCTGGGTTGCGTCAGCCCCATCCTTCCCCACCGACAGCTGAGGTGCATCAGGAGGAGGGTTTCAGGACAGGCAGCTCCAGGACAGGCCCTTCTAGGCTGCTGAAACCTGTGCCCAGGACACTCTCCTGCTTTTGTGCGGCCCTGCCCATCACCCCATCAACCCCGCTTCCCTGACCCAAAGCCCATCAGGGAACCCCCTCCATAGCCACTGCCTCGCTCCCAGTGGCTCGAGGCTCCACTATTCCCACACACAGACCCCCAGCTGCCGGCACGGCTAGGCAAGCACTGGCTCAGCCATGTCCACAGGCACTGTTGCAGGTGCAAGGAATGCAGCCAGGCAGGCATCTCACCTGCTCTCGGCACTGCTTATGGTGCCAGGCCTTGAGAGGAGCAGAGCCCACTGCTGCTCAGCCACAGGGCTGGCTGAGGAGGTCCGCAACCCCCTGCCCCACTGTGCAGTCCCCCGGTCCCACAGCCGGGCAGGAACCAGCAGACAGCAGCAGGTCACACAGGGGGCTGACCTTCAGCACAGCCACAACACAGCAGGAGCTGGGCTTTCCCACACAGAATTCCCTTTGGAGAGTGCCACCCTCCCCTCTGTAGCCACAGGCACTTGTTGTGACGAGGGCGACCGAGCGCTCACACATCCTCTGGGGCAGGGCAGGGGATGAGGGGCTGGGGCAGGACATGCCGTGGCCATGCTGCGCTGCCTGCGACCTTCCAGTCGCCACCACTGGCTCCCAAACACCCCCGTCCCAGCGCGGCACCAGCTCCAGCGCAGGGCAGTGCCAGGTGAGGGGCCCGCTGCCCGTCCGTCCTGCAAGGGCTCAGTGCTTGCGGAGGCCCAAGCCTGGGAAGGCCGGCAGAGGAAGGAGGCGGTGAGACGGAGAGGACACTCTGTGCTGCTGTCAGCAGGAGCCATATGGAGCCGGAGCCATATGGAGCCGGAGCCATGGGCATTGCCATGTCTGCTGGGGGATGGGAACCCCGCGGCACAGAGGGGAGGGGGGCACGCAGTGCCTACCTGCCTTGGCAGCCACCGAGGGGCAGAGGAATGCCTGGAAACTGGAGGCGCAGAGCTCGCTGACTGTCCCCATGCTGCGGGGGTCCCACGCAGGATGCCACCAGCTCCAGGAAGGCAAGGCAGGGACAGGCAGAGGTCAGGCAGGAGCAGACAGAGGCCAGGCAGGTTCACGTGGCTGAGCAGTGGGCTCCCCAGTACTAAGCAGGTACCCAGTACCTGAAGCAGCTCCCCAGCACTAGGGCAGGGTGCAAGCAGGGGAGCCGGAGCACTCCCGGTTCTGGCTGGAGCTGGCTCTGGTAGGGGAGCTCCAGCCGCAGGAGCCCACGCGCCAGCCCCAGCCAATCCCCGCCGCACCGGCACACCAGTCCGTGCCACTGCCGGAGCCCAGGCGGGCGGCTCAAAGCCACTTAGAGGACGAGGAGTTTGGGAACTCCCCAGCAGCCCCCCTGCCCAGGCCGCCCGCCCCCCGGCAGCCCCCTTGCCCCCGCAGGGGGCCGGCAGCGGGGTATTTTTAGAGTGGTTTTATCCCTCCGTATTAGAGCATTAAGCATCAGGAGCCGGCGGTCGCGTAGCAACGAGCGCTGCATGAGGGAAGGTGCACCCAGAGAAACGCGGCGGTGCGAGCGCGGGGGTGCCACCACGGCCCCCGCTGCTGGGGCGCGGGGCCCGGGTCCCAACCCTGACCCAGCCTGACAGGCTCAGCCAGCCAGCGCGAGCACACAGCAAGCCCTGGTCATGGCCCAGAGGGACTGCCCACTCCGCTGCGGCCCTGGTGTGTGGGCGGCTCCTGCAGCAGGAACCGGGGGGTCTTGTCCTGCAATTCCAGGCTGGGGGACAGCTGTGGAGCTGGGGAAATGCGCAACTCTCTCACCCTCCAACTCCACAGGCGCCGAGCAAACCCAAACCGGACTGACAGCTCCTCTCCTCAAAGCAGGAGCGATCTTGAGCACAGGGCATGGCCATGAGTAACAAACCCCAGGGCCTGTCAGGGCAGGAGCAGCTCGACAGCTCTGCTCACCCGCCCCTGCAACCACTGGGATCGCTGAGCCAGGAGTAACTTGAGCGGGGCAGGCAGAAGCCCAGACGGGGCAGGCGGTGGGGAAGGGCACCCTGGCAGGCAGGAGCAGTCCTTGATCCCGGGAGCAGTGTGACTGCAGAGAGGAGGAGAGACAGTGGAGAAGGGCAGCTGACGGGGCTGTGAGGGCAGCCAGGCACTCAATACTGATGTGACTGACCTGCTTTCAACACCACTTCCCCTTTCCCAGGGGCCAGAGCAGTGGTTGCCACATCACCAGGAGGCAAAAGGGTAGCGAAGGGAGCCGGGGGCACAGGGCAGGCTGAGCTGGGCACGTGCTGTACTGGTCTGGGCCTGGACTGGCATTTGGAGAAATCCCGGCGTGACACAGGCACGTGGGTGCTCCGACTGGGATGAGGCAGGGCCAGGTGGCATCTCCCACACAGAGCTCGGTCCTTGCACCCTGTCCGGGCGAGGTGGGGTGTTTACAAACCATTGCTACAGCCCCGACATGACTGCAAGTGTCAGCAGCAGGGCTCATTGTTCTCTGCCCCAAACACCTCAGGAGAGGAACTGGACAACTGCCTCTGCCCGAGCCCCTGGCTCTGCTCTCCAAGCCTGGTGATACCCCTGCACTATCCCTCTGCTTCTGACCTGGGTGTCCACCCCTGAGCTCTGTGGAAGAGTTGCTCTCCCCAAGCTGGGCCCAGCAACTTGCCCAGGCTCACCCCACACTGTGCAAGGGAAGGGGCTGGGGCATCAACAGCAGCTCCCCCAGCAGCGTTCCCTGGTGCAGAGGGGCATGCCGTGGTCCTAGGATGCCTCCGAAACAGCTAAGTCTGTGCCAAAGGGCTGCCAGCACCCACTGGCAAAACAGGACTTTGGAGGCTGGTGGCGAGGAGGGCAGGGACTATCCGAGTGAGGAACCCCCTGTCCAGCCTGCTGCAGATCTGGCAGCCCACCCTCCTTTGGAGATCCTCCACACCTTGCTCAGCCCATCCTGCCATCACACACCCATCCTGCCCCAGACAGTGAGGCCCCCCAGGCACAAGCTGCTTTGCTGCAGGCTGCATCAACCCCGCTTACAGAAATCCCTTAATCCCCAGGCCAGAGTCAGCAGTAATCCCTTGGGTGCAGTGGGATTACCAGCACTGCCCAATCCCCCTCTCCCTGGGGCCAGGCCTGAGCCGTGACGGGGCCCAGCTCAGGACACGGTGCCAGGACAGGACTGTGCTCCCCACATCCTCTCACCAGTGCTGCAGCTTGGCAAGGTGGGAGCAGCGAAGAGGTTCCCTGCCAAGATACCTCCTCCCCACGGTCCAGAGGCGTTTGACCCACACCACTGCTCTCGGTCAGTTCCGGTCTGGGATGGGTTCCGTCTCGCCGCTGTCCCCATGGCGAGATGCTGGGAAGGGGGTGGGAGTGCAGCCCCACGCCCTGGCAGGAGCAGGGGGAGCACACATCTGTGCCGCCAGCTGCTCGCCCTGGGATTTGCTCTCTGCTGAGGCAGACGGCTGAAGAGCGGCCGTGAGCCGTGGGGCAGACACTGGCGTCAGCACAATCCCACCAGAAAGAGACTCCCTGTCGGCTCCCACCACACTGCAGCCTCAGAAGTGTCCTTTGCTAAACCAGATCAGCTTAGGGGCTTCAGGGCAGCTGTGGGTTGTGCTGCCCCCAGCACAGGAACAGTGGCGGGGGTTGGAGGTGGCTGTGCCTCTCCCTGTGTCCCCCACGGTGGGATGAGCAGGACATTGCTGATGCTGACAGATGACTCGGGATGTCTTCCAGGTGATTCCAGGAAGCAATGAGAGGCCGCTCGCAGAACCGCTCCCCACAGCGCTCTCCTGCTAATGGGTTGTATCTGACAACACCCGAGCCAGGCCACAGCCGCTGGCACCTTCCTTATCTTGCACACTGAAGTCCTCGCAGCCAAGCACAGTCACTTCTGGGGTGGAACAGCAGCTCCTAATCGGCTGCGTCGCACAGCTGGGCAGGAAACCGGCCCGCGAACCAGCACTGCCGGCAGCAGCACTTCGCTGGCACCAGCTGCTCCCAGGAAGAATGGTCAGCAGCACGGCTCCAGCACTGGGGCCGTGGCCTCAGGTCTCACCCAGACTCCAGCCTCCCCTCAGTAAAGTCCCCGCTCAAGGTAAAACCACCTGCCGACACACGGGAACCTGCCTGGAAGAGACCAGGCACAGGCAGGGTCTCCCTGCCCACTCCCGGTCCTCGGCACCGGGAGGGAACGCTCTGCGGGCACGGAGGACGGAGGGAAGCGGGAGGAAAATGCACGGGCATGAGAAGGGAGACCTTGCAAGCCCTGAGCCACCGTGGCCCGCGCTGGGAGCGGGTCCAGGGCACACGCCGGGAGCTCCCGAGCCGGACGGGTTGTGACATTCAGCAGGCGCCATCGAGGCGAACCTGCCCTGGGCTCTGCGGGGCCGGGACTCGGCAGTGCCGCGGGAGCACCTGAGCAAAGTGCGAGCGGCCGACGGAAGGTGTGCGGGCAGCGGGTCACGGAGCTCCCACGGCAGTGCCGGCGCTCCGGGGAGGGCAGCCCCGCAGCTCGCCCGCCCCCCGCGCTGGCGGCAGGCACCAGTTCCTCCGGCGCTTCCTTCCACGCACGATGCCGCGAAGGCCGCGGCCGCTCTGCCGCTTGCGGGCGCAGGTCCCGCCGCCGCCAAGTCCCCGCCCGTCCCGGAGCCACCGCCCCCGGTCCTGCACCTGGGAGCGGCCCGGCCCGGGAGAGTCGCCCCCGCCCACCGCGGACCACGGACTACCCCGGCGCCTCGTCCCGGAGCAGGTGGGTGCCCCAGAGCCCCCCGCCCACCCCCGGCC
>VZTD01004861.1:482474-508316 GCA_013397725.1 Rhagologus leucostigma
GGATGGGGACCGAGACCAGGACCGGGATGGGGATCGGGGCCGGGGCTGGCGGGGCCCGGTCGGCGCTGGCCGCGGTGCTGGCCCAGCCCGGCCCTCACCCACGTCCCGGGGCAGCCTCCAGCCCGTGGCGGACATCCAGGGAACCACTGTCCTGCACGACACCATCAGCGACCGCCCGCAGCCCCTGCCAGGTGAGGCACCGTGAGGAGGGCCCGCCGGGATGGGCACAGTGTCGCTGCGGTACCGAGCTGCACAGGCAGCGCTCACGGCTGACCCTGTCCTGTCTCTCCATCGTTCCCAGCAAGGTACTTTGACACGAAGACGACGGAGCCCATCAGCTTCTTCTTGTCCGGCCTGGAGGAACTGCTGGCCTGGCAGCCCAACAGCAACGACGAGTTCAACGTGTCAGCCGTGCCTCTGGCCAAGCGCCAGCCCCCCCTCCACAGCAGGAGGCCCCGGACACTGGTGTGCCATGACATGCGTGGCGGCTACTTGGAGGACAGGTATGTGCTAGGTGGAAGGGAGGTGTGACAGTGGAGCTCAACGCCTCAAACCACAAGGCACTTCTGTTTCTGCCTGACGTGTCTCCTGCCGGCTCAGCCGCAGGTGAGCAGGGATGGAGTGTTTGGCTCTTGGCACCAGTGCTTCGGGAACCTTGCTTGGGCTGGGATGTTCAGAGGTGGCTCAATGCCACAGCTCTGCCCAGCTCCCGGCTGTGAGTCAGGTTCCTACCCAGCCCCACAGCATCTGTCGGCGTCCTTCCTGCACTGCCCAACCCTCTTCCCTCTCTGCAGGTTCATCCAGGGCTCGGCCACACGCAACCCATATGTCTTCTACCACTGGCGCTACATCGACATCTTTGTCTACTTCAGCCACCACACTGTCACCATCCCGCCCGTGGTCTGGACCAACGCAGCACACCGGAACAGCGTCCCTGTGCTGGGTGAGGGCAGGGCTGAGCCTGGGGCGGCCCCAGGAGTGAGGTGGATTCACCAGGACGTGCGGCTGAGGCTGCCCTCGCTGCCTCCCCAGGCACGTTCATCACGGAGTGGACAGATGGGGGGAAGCTGTGTGAGGCGTTCCTGGCCGGCGGGGAGGAGGCGTACGGCGCCGTGGCCGAGCAGCTGGCCCGCATTGCCCAGCACTACCGCTTCGACGGCTGGCTGGTCAACATAGAGAACACCCTGAGCGTGAGTTGTGGGGGCCCTGCTCGCCTCCCTGCCTCTCCCTTCCCACCTCCCTGCCTTTGTGCTGTTCCCATGGGGAGCCCCCCACGCTGTGCCCTCACCCACCTGTGCCTGCTCTCTCCTGACAGGCGGCAGCGGTGGGGAACCTGCCGCTCTTCCTGCGGGACCTGACGGCACAGGTGCACAGCGCCGTGCCGGGAGGACTGGTGATCTGGTACGACAGCGTCCTGAAGGATGGCACTCTGAGGTGGCAGAATGAGCTGAATGATGAGAATAGGTGAGGCTGGCAAAACTGTCCCGAGCCGGGGGCATGACCCCACCCCAAACCCAGCATGGCAGCGGTCAGGCGCAACCTGCATGGCCCTTGCTGAGGTCTTCTGCGGCCACAGCGTCTACCCTGCCACTCTGGCCCTTGTCCTCAGGGTGTTCTTTGATGCCTGTGACGGGCTGTTCACTAACTACAACTGGAAGGAGGAGCAGCTGGAGCGTACGCAGCGGCTGGCCGGGCCACGCCTAAACGACGTCTATGTCGGCGTTGATGTCTTTGCCCGTGGGGATGTGATTGGTGGTGGCTTCGACACTGCCAAGGTGGGTGTGACAGGGCTGGGCCAGAGTGTGACCCTGGACCTCCCCCGGCACAGGGCTCTGAGCTCCCACTGATGGCCCTGCTGGGCTGTGCTGTGTTGGGCTGCTAACCTGGGGATGAACTGGTAAGGAGTGAGGGATCCCAGAGCTGCTGGCCGTGCATGAAGAGGGAGCTGGAGGATCCCAGTGCTGCCATCCCTGGAGAGGGAGATGCTGCAGCACTCCCCTGTGGTGTCCTGCCCCACCATGGGGCCAGTGGAACCTGGGGGGAGCAGGGACAGGACAGGTGACAAGGTGACTACCTGGCCTGGCCCATGCTGCTCACCACTCATTTCTGCAGTCCCTGCGCCTGATCCGCCAGTATGGCCTCTCTGCAGCCATCTTCGCTCCTGGCTGGGTCTATGAGCACCTGGGGAAGGAAAACTTCCTGCAGAACGAGAACAGGTGAGGGCAGCTCAGCAGGGCGGGTGTTGGGGGAGGAAGGGGGCTAGGAGTGCCCTGGGTCAGGAAGGCTGTGGGGTGCCGGTACATAGCTACCAGGACACTGTGGCTGTCAGGACGCCATGGCTGCTGGCCAGGAGCCAGCTGGCCCCATTCTGCCCCAGCCGAGGTGATATCTGAGGCCGTGCAGGGCAGCGACCATACCAGGGGTCTCTGCCCTGATGCCCACCTTTGCCTCCAGGTTCTGGGGCTCGCTGGCTGAGTACCTGCCCACGCACAGCATTTGCACACTGCCCCTCACCACCTCCTTCAGCCTGGGCATGGGCACCAGCACGTTCCTGGATGGGAAGGTGGGTGCAGGGTGACAGCTCTGCTCTGATCGGACTGGGCTGGGCTGGGCTGGGCTGAGCTGAGCAGGGGTGTCCCTGCTCTCGACTCCCCCAGCTCAGCTCTCCCTGTGCTGTAGGATGAAGAGTCTGGGCCCTGGTACGACCTGAGCGCGCAGGACATCCAGCCACTGTACCCGGAGCTCCAGGGCAGGCTGAGCACCAACTGCTGCCTGCAGGACGCCTGGTGCGGGGGCAGCTCCCTGCAGCTGCAGGGGACCATCCCCCCCGGCGAGGAGAGCGTGGCTGTCCGGTGAGTTGGGGCGAAGCCCTTTGCCCCCTCCTCAGCACCGGGCTGGCACCATGTGAGCATGACATGGCCTGCATGGCCCGAGCTGTGTGGCCCCGGAGCCTTGTGGCGAGCGTGCCCAGGCTCTGCCCACACTGCCCAGCACACCTAACCCAATGCACCTTCTCTTTGTCTCTCTCTCTGTCTCTGTCTCTCTCTGGGTGGATTTGGGGTCATCAGCCTTTTCTCTTTGCAGATGCCGGCCCCTCCCAAGCTCTTCCTGAACCTGCTCTACAAGCTGGAGGGGCCACAGCCCGATGACTTCACAGTGGCGCTGGAGGTCACCACCTGGGACTCAGGGACCTGCCTCGAGGGCAACCCCACCTCCCTGCCCGGTGAGGACCCTGTCCCCCCATGCTCTCTGCAGTGAGCACCTGCTGTGGAGTGTGGGACCAGCTCAGTCCCTCATCCCCTGACCTGGCTCCCTCCGGCAGAGCCCAACGGCCGGCACCACCCCCGGTTCCTGCCGGCACCGCCACCCGGCCTCGCCAAGCTGCTCGCCGCCTGCCACCGTGGCTCCCATGGCTGGACCAGCCGGTGAGTGCCCTGCCTGCATCCTGTGTCCACAGGCAGGCATGGGATGCCAGGGCTCCCTGGTACCATTCCTGCTCTGCCTCTTCCCTCGCAGGTGCTATGAGCTGGAGCTGCAGGACTGCAGCCTACGAGACCTCTCCGTGATCGTGTCCCGCCAGCAGCCCAGCCTGGACGAGACATCCTTCACCTGCCTCCTCGGGGAGGTCCGGGTGAGTGCCTGCCACTGCTGGGTGGAGACACCTGCCCCGGTGCCAGCCTTGTTCTGGGAAGGCAGGTGGCTGCCTGCCCTGACCCTGACAGTCCTGTGGTTCCCTTGCAGGTGCTGGACACGGCCAGCGTGGCGGCCTCCCCGCCGCAGGTGCACAGCGTGATGGCCTCGCAGCTCTGGTGGCAGGAGGGCCCTGAGCCCGAGCAGCTCTCGCTCAGCCTCACCCTGCGCTGGTCCTTCCCGCCCGGCCGTGCCAGATGGTTCCGTGTCCTGAGCCAGGGTGCCCGGTGCCGCCTGGGCCAGACAGCGCCGCAGCTGCTGGGGCTAGCACAGGGCTGCCTGTTCCGTGCTGTGGGGCTGTCGGTGCCGCGGCCAGCGCCCGGACAGTCCTGCCAGCTGGAGCTGCTGGTGGAGCCGGTACTGCAGGATGAGCTGCCTGTGGACCCTGACCGCTGGGGCCGCCTTGTGCTGGTCTATTCTGCGCCAGGCAGCGACATCACCTCAGATGGGCATTAAAGCAACTGTGGTGCAGCTCGTGCCATGTTTCCTCGGTGTGGCGGGTGGGCTGTGGGCGGGGGACACAGAAGATGGAGGCTGCATTTCATCACCTCTTCTCCCATCCCTGTAGTTGAGCTCAGCCCTCCTGTGGGGGCCCACTGGGTGCTGACTAGGACCCTGCAAATGGCTGGCAGGGACCCCCAACATGCGTGACCCCAGACTGGGGCACCTGCCCTGAAAACCCCACCAGCTCCTGCAGCCCTCACTGCCTCAAGCTGTCTGCCCACCGGCTGGGGATACTTGCCCTAAGACCCCAAGATGCCCAGCCACACCTCCTCCCCTCAGGGCTCAGCCTGGTGAGGAGCAGCCCAGCATGGGTGGCCGCTGTGCTCATTAACGTGGACCCAGCCCAGTGCCACCAGCCTGCGCTGCCTCCCCTGAGCATCTTGTGAGGAGGAGAGAAAATTTATAGCAGCAATTATTTTCTCTCAGTCTGGTGAGCAAGCAATTAGCAGGCAGGAGCAGGCGAGCGCTCCTGCAGTGGGGTCCCAAGCCCTGTCCCCAAACAATGCAGGCTCTGCCAGGGACACCAGTGTCAGTGGTGGAGCTGCTGCTCCTGAGGCGGGGAACACACTCAGGAACGTATTACCTGATGGCTTGAAGAATGAAGGGCTTGGCCCAGCCAGGAGAGGGCTCCTCATGCAGCACCCTGCTCCCTCACCATGGCGAGGCTGGGGGCCCCAAGGGTCCCCCACTTGCCCACAGGCTGTGGCCCTCTGCCCAGCATGGCCGGATCCACTGTAGCAGCCACAGCCCCGCGCCCCTGCAGCGCAACCAGTCAAAACCTGAGTCGCCCTGGTTGAAGAAAGAAATCTTTATTAATAATTTCAATAAATAATAATAATAATAATAATAATCCTTGTAATAATAATAATAATAATAATAATACTGTTTATTAGAATGGTCACACTTTTAAGCATACAGGACGGGCCGGCGCCAGCCCGCACGCCAGGGCGGCGCAGGGGTGCTGTAAGGGAGAAGCCAGTACAGCGATGGACGGAGCTTTGTACAGGGGGCGGGGGCCGGGGCTATGTACACTGGGAATAGAAAAGGGGGAGCTCATCGCTGGGGCGTCGGGGGCGTCTGCAGACTATAAAGTGAGGTTTGAGGAGTGGCAGAGCCATAGGGGCGTGGGACGGCGCTGCACCCTGGGATGGGCTCCGCAGGGCCCCGTGCCACTGGGCACTGCACCCAGCGTGCCTGCGGCTGCAGCCCAGCCTTGTGGCTTGGGTGCGTCCCTTGTGGGTGACGCAGTGGCCGAGACCCCGCTCCCCGGGCTGGGGGCATCCCGCTGCCTCAGGCAGGGACGGGTGGCCATGAGCGTGTCCCGTGCCGCAGAGCAAGCGGGACGGGGATTGGGGCAGTGCCTGGCCCAGCTTTGGTCAGGGCTGCTCCGGGCAGGGTGGGAGCGCGGGTGGCAGGGAAGGAGGGAGGAAGAAGGGGAAGGGGTCACAAGCGAGTTGCAAGCTCCTCTTAACAAAAATTCCCTTTAAAAGGCAGAGGCTCGTCCCCTGCAATACCTCAGCACCGCAGCCGCGCCGCCGCCCCAGTTCCGCACTGGAGCTGAGGCCTCGCACACTTGACACGCTGATGGCCGTCAGCGCCGGGGCTCGGGTGGCACGAAGCCAGGTCCCCACCCCGTCACCCGGTCCCACGAGCCGGGCAGGGCGCAGCGCTCTGCCGGCACCCCCAGCGCTGCTGCACCAGGGAAAGGAAGACGTGGTGCCCAGGCCCTGCACCTGGGCGGGTGAGGGCCCCACGGACCCCCGCAGACCCTCACGCCTGCCTGCACCGGCTCCCTCCCTGCTGGGCTGTGGGGCCGGGGCGCTGGGGGTCCCTCCGGCGCATCCGACCGCCGGTGCTCGCCGCGGCTCCTCTGGGACTCGCGCACTCGGTGTGTGTGGACAGTTGGGACTCACTTGGCTGCTGCCGCTTGGCTTTGTTTCTTTTTTTTTTTTGTTTCATTTTTTTTTGTTTGTTTGTTTTTTTCTTTTTGTTGCTTTGCTTTTAGTTTTTATATTTTGGGGTTCTTTTTTTGTGTGTGTGTGGATATTTTTGCCCTTCCTGGTCCCAGAAGGAAACAGCCACGGGTTCACTACAACAGAAACAAGAGAGGCAGGTCTTTCGCTGGAGCCCTCAGGCCAAGCTGCTGGCCGGGGGGCACGAGGGCACCATCCCGGCCTCCCAGCCCGCACCCAGCCCAGCCCACCACACTCAGCTCCGCAGAGCAGCGCTACTCCCCAGGGGGCTGCCCCGTGGTCCTGAACCCACCCCAGCCTTGTCAGTCCCCAGAGCTGGCAGCAAACCCAGCTGGCTCCTCTCTCTCCTATGGGGGCAGAGGGGCTGCTCGGGGGCCTGCTGTCATCCCGAGCCCCAGCGCCTGTGGAGCGAGCATCCCTGCAGGCTGAGCACCCCCGCCTGCCTCGCGGGGGGATGAGCCCTCTGCACCCCAGCCAGGGCAGTGGGGGGACCCCACACCCCAGCTGTGGGAATGGGGTGCTGTTGGGGCTGAGGGCTGGCCCCACTCCCCGCGGTCCCCGGGGCAGGCGGATGGCGCAGGAGAGGCGGGCAGGCGGCAGGACGGAGCGGCTGAGGTAACCCTATGGGTGTGGGGTGCTGTGGCCCCACAGAGCCCGGCGCCAGCCCCGGCCACCCGGGCAGCACCCGCGGGTCCTCCGCAGGCTCGGCCTCGGCTCTGTCTGCCTGGTTTGGTTTGGTGCTAGTGAGCATCGGGGGCAGTGGTGGGGGGGCTGGGTCTGTCTTGCTAGTAGGGAGTGAAGCGGCTGTACCCTCCTCGGTATAGACTAGCCTGCAACATCAAAGATGAAAAAAAAGCCAATCAGTATTCAGAGATAGCCAAAGCCTAGATCTTCCCTTTTTTCTCTTCTTTTTTCTCCTCTTTCAAATGACACCAAATTGCTGCTGTCCTTGGGATGTGAGGGGCAGGCAGGGCCAGGGTGCCCAGTGCTGCCCGGGCTCTGTGGCAGCCATGGGTACTGCCCTGGGGGCAGGGGCTGCCATATGCCTCCAACATGGCACTGCTGTGCCACGCCTGCCGAGGAGCCTGCCCCCATCCCTGCTGTGGCACTGAGCTGAAAACCCCCAGGATGTAGTGCCCGTGGCCCCTCACTAGCAGCTGCCCAGGGCTGGGGGTGCCAAGGGAGTAAAAAAAAGGCAGAAAAAGGCAGGTTGGCTTTGAGATCCCAGCCATAAGTGCTATTTTTCATCTTTGATGCTGTCAGAGCTGGCCAAGAGCTGTGGCGTGTGAGGGGCTGCAGTGCTCCCCGTGTGTGGCTGCACGCAGGGCCCTGGGGACACTGTCCTGCACTGGGATGAGAGAGGGGGTCCTGGAACCTGACCAAGCAGCTGGGAAGCGGCGTGCATGGGCAGGACCGTGCAGGGTGTGAGGGGAAGGTGGGGCAGAGGTGCAGGGTGGGGGTTTCCTCTCCTGCAGACAGAGCCAGGCAGGGGCTGCGCCATTCCCACTCCCCTCCCACAGCCCCCGCACCTGCCCTGCGCCCCACGGGCTCCGTGGCCGCTGTGCCAGACCCCTCCCTGGGCTGTCTGCAGCCCCCCTGGAAGCAGAGGAAGGCCGAGGGGCTGCTCTTACCATGGTGCCAATGCTGTATGTGGCGGCGGGGCCGATGGTGTGGTGGTAGGGGTCTGCCGCTGCGTACACTCTGCCGTAACTAGAAGCAAACACAGCGGTGGGTGTTAGTGACAACAGCTGGGGTCCTGCCTCCCCTCAGGGCCCTCCCTCCCAGCTGCACCTGGGAGCTCCCCGGGATCTCCCTGCTCCCCCTGCAGTGGTGCCAACCCTTTCCAGCCTGAGGGGAGCAAGGGGTCCCTGCTTGCAGGACACCCTCCCCGTGTCTGACTCTGTCCTGTCCCACAGCACACAAAAGCTGAGGGTGTCAGAGTGGGCAGTGCAGGGGGTGACAC
This sequence comes from Rhagologus leucostigma, assembly GCA_013397725.1. NCBI lineage: Eukaryota > Metazoa > Chordata > Aves > Passeriformes > Rhagologus > Rhagologus leucostigma. Next base: position 490,605 of record VZTD01004861.1, read on the forward strand.
GGAGCTCCCCCGGGCGCAATGCCCGGTGCTTACCTGTCACTGTACGCGGCCGCTGCTGCTGCGGGCTGGGCGTACCTGTAGGCAGCATAGCCCCCCTGCAGGGAAGAGAGACCGGTCAAGGGGCTGCACCCACTGGGGGGGTGAGGTTGGGGGCAGCTGGGTGCCCCATGACACTGCACAGAGTAGCGGTGGGGCCCACGGGGAGCTGGTGCCAGTGCCACTGGGCATGCACCAGCCTCATTACCATTCCCCAGGGGCTTTCACAAACATTAACCTTAAAAAATTAAATTTCCAGAGAAGAGAATGTCACCTCCCCGCTCGCTTTAATGAGGTGTCACGTTAGATAAATCCTTCAGTGCCCGCCTGAAATATCGCCGCTGGCTCCTCAGACATGGAGGTTAAACGCGGGTGTAAGGCACTGAGGCCGTAAATCCTGCGTGGCACCAGCCCTGCAAGGGGGCTGGCAGGGGCACAGCACTGGGCACAGGCTCCTGTGTGGTGGGTGCTACCCAGATCGTTCTGGAGGAGCTGTACTCTGTTCATGCTCTTGCTGCCTCCCAGGGGAAGGGGCTGGCGGGGCAAAGCCCACCACGGAGCCGCGTGACGCTGCTCTCCCCCTGCGCTGGCACGGGGTCCCCGTCATGGCCCAGCCTTGGGCACAGTGTCACTTACGTAGATCTCAGCTCCGTAGAACCCATCCTGGTAGACGACCCTGGAAATGAGGCAGAGGCATCAGAGCCCGGCAAGTGCCCCTGGACGAGCTGAGTGGGGTGAGGGCAGTGACTGGGGGAAGCTGCCTCAGCACCGCAGCTGACTGGCAAGGAGTGGCTGCCCAGGCCCCAAAGGCACGTCTGGATTCTGGGCAGGGACTTGGGGACAAGCAGAGGGCACAGGCAAGAGCAGGGCGTGCCAGACAAGGATCCCAGGGCAGGATGTCTGCTGGGAGCAGCCAAGCGGCCAAAGACGGCCACGGCTATGTCTGTGACCAACATCATTGCAGCTGCATGTGCCAGGAGAGAGCTTCCTTTAAACCAACCATCCCGGCTGGAGTAACGTCCTGTGCCTTGGGGCGCAGGAGGCTGATGAGTGTGTGGGTCACCCCGAGGGCAGCAGCCTGGGGCTGGGACAGAGCCTGTGGCCAGGCAGGTGCTGCAGGAGCTGCAGCCTGTTCCCAACGTGCGGGAGCCCGGCAATACCAAAGCAGACCCGGAGCAGCACACGCCCCCGCCCCGAGCAGCCCCCCACGGGTACTCACGCGCCGTAGGTGGGGATGGGCGGTGGTGGCGGCGCAGCCCGGAACGTGTTGTAGACGGCGCGTCCTCGTCCCCGTAGGTGTGCCCCTCGGTAGGCCACGGCCGTTCCCGTGGTGGGGTATGGGAACCCCGTTACTGCAGGAGGGAGGGAACACCTCTGGGCTTTCCACAGCAGCTCCACACAGCCCCCACGGGGCATCTGTGGCAGAGCCCACCCCTGTACCCTCAGCCTGGCAGCGACATGGCCCCGTGGGGATGCTGGGCAAGGGGATAGGATAGGGGGAACTCTCCAGGCAGGCGTGAGGGACAGGGAGGGGAGCCAGACGCTGCTCACTGCACAGAGCAGTGGTGGACACAGCGCGGAGCTGACATTTGGGGGGAAACCCGCAGCACGTACTGCTGCAGCCTGACGTTACCTGCGTAGAATTCGGGGCCGTAGACTGCTCCCACCACTGGGTTCAGCTTCCAGCCTGTGGGCAGGGAGAGCCGGTGAGGACAGGGCACTGTCTCCATGGTGCTCTGAGGGGCAACAGCCCCATCCCCAGGCAGGAGGAGGGCACGGGGGGGCTGCACTCCTGCACTGGGCAGGAGCGGCTGCTCTCCCATTTGCCTGCAGGTGTGGTGGGCATTCAGTGCCAGAGCTTCACGGCAGCCAGACAGCGCCGGTGCCCGGAGGTGCCCCTGCCTGCTGCAGCCCCTGCTCTCCAGGTGCTGGCCCTTACCGTTGGTGTAGGGGTTGGCCACCTTCTTGTTGGTCATGACACGGGCCGTGGCGTTGTTCACCTGGAGAGAGAGGGACGGGGGCTCAGTGCCTGAGGGACGTGGAGCTGGTGAGGCCGTGGTCCAGGGCCCGCTTGGCTGCGCTCAGCACGTGTTGCTGCTGCTTCGGATGCCGGAGCAAAGGATGCCGGCTGCACCAGAGACATGAGACAAGGCTCTGCCTGCAGCTGCCCCACCGTCCGCAGACCTGCCGTGCCTCCAGCCAGCCCAGGCCCCCATGCTCCAGCTCCGAGCGTGGGTCAGGCTGGTGGCTGGTGCCCCAAGAGCTGCGGTGCCATGCTCAGGCTGAGCCCTGACATGCTGCCTGCGAGCTTCTGCCCGGTTTTGTTGGACGATGTTTTCCTTGTCCATGGGGCATTGCTGTGTCCTGACAGGCTCCCTCTCTGCCGTCAGCACTGCTGGGGACATTTTGTCCCACTCCCTCTGCCATGTGCCACCCTGCTTCCCATCACTCGCCAGCCACCAGCGAGGAGCTGCCGGCAAATGGGCAGAGCCTGATCCCTGTGCCTTTGGAGAAATCAAAGCCTCCGGAGCTGGGCAGCTGCTGGCACTGCAGGTGCGGAGCCCCGGGTGGATCCTCCCTCCCAGCACAGAGCAGGTGGGGACGGCATGCGGGGCAGAGCCCCAAAGCTCCCCGCAGAGCGTGGGGCGGCTGTGCGGCGCTGTGGGCACGGGGGTCTGCCAGACTCGTCTGTACCAGGCAGAATGCAGCCCCAGCTGACACCCCGGCTCTCTGTGCACCCAGGAGGTTCCTCTGGGCCAGACACTCCTCCTGCCAAGCGACGACCTTCCCGGCAGCCGACACACATGCTCCCGTGCCACATTCAGGGACACATGCACGCGCCGGGCACAGCTACCTAGGGCACCCGGGACCCGGAGCTGCCCCCAAGCGTCCCATAGCCCGGGCGGGGGACACGCACACGCAGGCATGGCACGGCACTAGCACACTTATCTGAGCACCTCAATCTTCCGGCCCTCTACGATGGTGCCATTCAGCTTCTCCCGTGCCCGGTCGGCATCTGTGCTAGTTTCAAAAGTTACAAACCCAAAACCCTGTGAGCAGAGGAGAAAAGGAGAAAGAAAGAGACAGAGAGAGACAGAGAGAGGGTGTGGGGACAGAGAGAGAGAGGGGGTGAATCAGGAGAGCTGGCGCAGGAGGTGAGGCTGCCACAGTGCAGAGATGAAGAGCCCAGACTGGGGTCCCCGCAAGGGCCAGGGCTCCCGGCTGAGGCCCCAGAATCACCCACAGGCTGGGAGAAGAGTCTGGGAGAGGGGCACAGAAAGCGGGGAAGATACAACAGAGACATCCAGACACAGAGGGACACGAGCTGCCCGTGGCGGGACAGAGCGAGCCCTCTCCTCCCTCCGGTGCTGGGTGCAGGGACCCACACGACCTCCCCAGTTGGGAGGTGCCCTGACAGGGCACTGCATGCCGGGGTCTCATGGGACAGGAGAGGAGGGGAGAGCAGGTTACAGCACTGCTGGGCAACCTGGCTCCACTGACACCCTCCCCAGGACTTGCTGTATCGTGCTGGCCATGGGCATCACCCACCTTGGAGCCCCGCTCATTGAAAATGATCTCCACGTCCAGGATTTTCCCAAATTGCTGCAAGTGGAGAGAACAGAGGGGTGAGTGCCTGCAAAGCCCCCAGCCCTGCACCCAGAGCTGCTGGCATGGGGCTCTGTGCCAGGGATGGGCAGAGGGTTGCCTTGGGGGCCAGACCTGGGGACCCCCAGGGTCATGCAGGAGAAAGCCCTCATCCCTCCTATGGTTCCCACTCTGACAGGACTTGGACAGTGTCATCCAAAATTTCATTAGCTGGCACTGCTCTGAGTCCTAATGAGGGCTGGGAAGGGGACAGTGGAGGGGGACAAGGGCTCTGTGTCACTCCCTGCTCCACACACAGGGGCTGGGCAGGATAGGCCCTTGGGAGGTGACAGTGCCAAGATCCCGATGGTGCCACGGGGCGGTATTGAGCAGGGAGCAGAGATGTGATGGCTGGATGCAGCCGTACTCACCCCAAACATTTGCCGCAGGTCAGGGTCCCGGAATCGAAAGGGAATGTTGGAGACATGTAACCTCTTGGGCTGCTGCTTGTCTGTGTTGTCTGAGGAGTGTAGTTGCTGGCTGTCTGTCTGTGCCGCCTCGTCTGTCTGCTGTGGGAGGCACCGCTGCCATCAGCCCCTGGCCATGCCAGCCCCGTGTCCCTGGTGGGAATGTCCCCCTGCCCTGCGCTTGGCCCCGCCTGCCCCCAGGGACACCCTGGACCCTGTGGTCCCCAGGTTCTGGGCAGTACCCCACGGGTGTCCCTCCACCCTGGTGAGCCAGGGGGATGATGGTGGGGCTACGGGGATGCTCAGGGTGGGGGTGCAGATGCTGCACCGGGACCATGCGGAAAGCCTGGGAAGTGCTGAGCTCAGCACCTTCCTGGTGCTGCATTCCAGCCCTGTAATTGCCACGATCTTGTAGAGCAGAGCCAAGCAAGTGGATCACGAATGATTAGAAATGATGGGGGGGCTGTGAGGGTGAGTGATGGCAGGAACACCCAGCCTGGTACCCTGTGGGACTTTGGTAGTCCCAGGACCCTCCTGGCAGCTCCGGCACTGTCCCGGACCCCCGCAGCACGACTGCCCCAGCACCCCTCGGTGCCCCCGGCATTGCGCTCAGCCCACCCACGCCCCTCGAGCCTTATCGGTACCGTCTGCGTCCCTGCTATGGACTGTGTGCTGGCGTCGGTGCCCGGCTGCTCGGCGTGGCTCTGTGCTGGTGTGTAGAGGGTCATGGCGTGCTCCGGTACTGTGCTCTGCCCCGAGTAGTCCTGCGTGGGGTGGGGGTGCGGCGGCGCGTACTCTGCGGGGATCCCGTTCTGGGGGGGCGGGGGGTACTGGGCCGGGGGGTAGGGTTGAGCCATCGCGTCTGGCGGAGCCGTGGCGTCCTGGTTACCCTGCCAAGACAGCGGCACCGTCCCCCTCAGCTGCTGGCATACCTGGGCTGCCACTTGCCCCGGGATGGGGTTCTGATCTCCACAGCCAGACCCAGGCCCACCCACCCCACTGCATCCCAGCCTTTGATGTCTCCCTCAAACCCTGGGCTGTCTCTGTGGCTTTGGAGTGTGGTGGCTTTGGGGTCACGTCGCCAGCAGCTGAGCCCCATCCTCTCCCGCTTCTATGCCCTGCCTGCCCAGTGCACTGGGGCTCGGGTAGGAGGATGGAGGCCTGCACGTAGGGTTTAACTCCTGAAGCTGGCATATCCCTCTCCTTGGGAAGAGAGACCTGGGCAGGCCCCATTTTGGAGCCCAGCACAGGGCAAAGGAGAGCCCGGCCAGCAGCATCATGCTGCGAGCTGCACAGCACCGGCACCGGCTGGGCAGGCTGGGAGGGGCGTCAGGGAGGGATGCTGATGGCCCCTTGGCAAACACCAGACAGGGATCAATTAACTGCTGAATATTTGATTAGGCCCTTTGCTCTAACACAGCTGGCTTGGCCGCCTTGGTCAAATGGGGTGAGCTGCACCTACACCGAGGGCCAAGGGCTGCTGGGGTTTGCGTGGGGCTGGGAGTGCAGTGTGGGGCTCCCAGGTTGCACCTTGTCTGCACACCCACCCAGCCACCAACTGTCCATCTTCACAGCCCAGCACACACCCACGGCTTCTCCCCGCTCGCACATATGTGTGCTGCACCCGTGGCCGGCACAGCTGCCCGCCACGGCGCACAGCTTCAGCCCCCAGCAGCAGTCCCAGGGCCGCGTGGGGCAGCACCCGCAGCCCCTTGGATGCTTTACAGCGTGCTGCAGCAGCCTCTGGCCTGTGAAATCCATCTGTGGCTCAGCCCGCGGAGACAAGCTCTTTAATTGTGTGTGTCACCGATTTATGCTGGGGAGGGATGGTGGGGGCGGCAGGGAGGACGCGCTGCAGCTGCCATCCCCAGCCCGCAGGGCTGTCGCGCCTGTGAGGGTGGCAGCAGAGCCGCACCGGGACACACGGAAACCCAGCGGGAATAGCCCCGCTGCAGATCTGCAAGTCATCGGCAGCACCGGCAGCGCCTGCCCGCGCTGACTCAGCTGCTCGGGGACGCACCAGCCCGATGCACCTGCCTGCGTGGGCCGGGGCTGTCACGCTGCGGGGGCCGAGCCCATCGATGGCACTGCCCCGGGACGGGCAGCCGGGAACTGCCCACACCACTCCTGCCCACACCGCAGGTGCGGATCCCACCTGGCAGGCTGCACGGCTCCATCCTGCGCTCGCCTGGCTCTCGGCACCCAACTCCTCTCCAGGGAGCAGGCAGACACCAACAGTCACCGTGGTCACATTCCCAGTGCCCGCCTGCATCCCCAGTGCCCTCTGCCCATCGCTCCCTGCCTGAATCCCCGACAACCTGTGCCCGTCCCTACCTGCCTGCACGCGCAGAACCAGGAGCAGCCCGCATCCCTCCTGCCTGCTTTGCACTGGATACATCCTCGCTGTCACTACAGCCAGGATCAGCCACCAACAAGCAGGGACCAGGATGTCAGCAGGCAGACAGAACGCAGGGACTGTCCCCACCTGCCCAGGTCTTGGGCCCTCCCGGCCCCTTGTCAGCCTGTCCCAACAGCCACGTTTGTATCAGTTATTAATTAGGACTGTCGCAGTGTCTGTCAGCCCGGGTATTATTTCTTTCAGGGACCATTAGGTTCCCCTGGTTGCTGCTCATGGCGCTGGGGCCGCGGGTGCTGCAGAGACACAGATCCATGGCTTCCAGCGCCTCCCGTCCACTCCCAGTGCCTGGCCACCCCCACTGGGGACAGAGCTGCTCCATCGGGGCTGCTGTGGGTGAGGGTCCCATGGGGAAGGGAAGCTGACAGGTTTGGCTGTGTGATGCCCGTTGACATCACGCTGCTCAGTTCCACAGCCCATGCTGCCTGCACCACTGAACAGCCCCATCCCTGGGCAGCCCCAAGCAGTGAGGGTCCCTCTGTTCCTCCCAGGAGGTGGTTGGAGCCCCTTCTGGGGTGTTCCCCTGCACTGAGCACCCAGGGGGTCCCTGGGGACCCACCTCTGCAGCCCAGGAGAAGCACCCTGGGTGCTCCCAGCTTGGGGTGCCTGGCCATGCAGGGAGCCTGTGGCACAGTGCTGGCCTGTGGGTGCCAGGGACAGCGGCTCTGATAGACATCCCTTGCTCTGCCAGCACTGTCCCTCCTGGGGCGCGGGGATGCTCCCACACGGTGCTTTCGACACTTGCAATAAAAGAAATTCTGATCCTTAATAGCCCTTGGCCTCATTTAAAATGAGACAGATCAGTTCAGTGCCTGAGCCTGGAGCAAAGCTGGCAGCATATAACACAGCACAGAGGGCACGAGAAGTACCCTGGCACCTCTGCCGCCCACCTGCTCGGGCAGGTACCACCAGGACTGTGGCACGACCCTGTGCTGAAACACCCCTGCCCCGGGGGTGCCAGTGGAGAGGCTGGGACAGGGAGCCCAAGTTCCCCTGCCTGGTTTCCCCTGTGCAGCATTCCCCATATGGTGTCCTCTGCCTGGTGTCCTTTGCCCAGTGTCCCCTGCCCTGCCCACGGCTCAGTCTCGCACCACCAGCCCTGTGCGGTGGCTGTCGCAGCAGGCGAGGGGTAGACATCATCTTTAGCTGATTAAATGTCCCTCATTAACGAGTTTCTTTAATTAATGAAGTTTTTTTGTTTGCTCCACTTGCTTTCTCCCCCCACACTCTGCCTCCTCAGCACAATCCAGGCCATTTCCTTTCAAGTCATTTAGCGCGTGGGGGCCAGTTCCTGCCGACACCGCATTTTGGTGATTGTGCCTGTCAGCTTGGGGCTGACAATGCCGTTTCCCACATTTGCTCCTTTTTAAGAAAATAACGTGCCAGGAGCCCCTGGATGCAGAGGATGGGTCAGAGCAATCAGCCGAGTGCAGAGCCCTGCACTAACGATGAGGCAGCTGCCAGCCACGAGCACTCGCGATGGGCCACCAAACCTCGGCCGTGACCAGCGTCCTGCCAGCACAGTGTGACGGTGCCACATCTGAGTGCCCGGGGTTATTGGCTGCCCACCAGCACCCGTCCCCTGCTGCCACCGCAGTCGCCGTGGGCGTGCCCAGTTTCCTCCAAGCCTCACTGCCATCCTGCTGCCTTGGCCTGACCCCAGTCCCATCTCCAGCCCAGGGCAACTCCCACCAGTCGACTCTGCCGGCGGCTGTGCCCTTCCTGCACTGTGCAGTGCTGATGGTGCAGGGGTGGCACAGCACAACACTGCCTGCTCATGGCACGGCACTGCCCGGTCACGGCATGGCACTGCCCAGTTGCAGTTGACCCTGCTTGGTCACAGCACCATCAGGTCACAGCACATGTACAGCTGGGCTTGAAGCCACATGTGGAGTGCCAGAGCAACTGGAGAGGGAACACAGTCCTGTGACTACACACCTCCCCACCCTGACAGCAGTCCCCACTGCCTATGGCTGTCCTGCTCCTCCCACTGGGAACCAGACACCTGCTGCGGGGGGGAAAGAGAGGTCCACAGCACCACAGCATCCGCAGAGCCCCCCCAGGTGCTCCTGCAAGCTGCAGAGCCTCAGTAAACATATCCTGCAGGCAGGGCGGGCAAGGAGTGCAGGCAGGGCAGGGCACTTCGCTGTGACCTGGAATGGCTCCTGCCTGCTTGCTAATGCCAGGGCACACCCTTGCCACATCATGAGGGAGCCTGAGGTCACTGCTGAGCACTGGGAAAGGTGTTCAGCAATTCCCAATGCCTCCTGTGGGGGACCCGCTGTGCCCACCAGGAAACTGGAGCGAGCAGCAGCCAGGGAGACTGACGGGACCATCTGCCCTGAAGCCCACTGCCCCGGCACAGGGCGGTGTGGCACTGTGCTGAGCAGCAGAGCCAGATTCAAGAAATGCCCCAGTGGAGGCAGAAGGGTCCTGGCACGGCCCGAGGTAGCCCCCGGCATCCTGGGCCCATGCAGGCATCATCGTGCCCAGCACGACTCATCTGCGTGACAGACGCAACGCTCCCCCTTCGATCCAGCCGCTCGCTCATGCTAATGACTGTCAACATGGAACACAGGCCATGAAGGGGAAGAAAATTACTCCCTGAAAAGGAATTGACTGATCCCCGCCATTTCTCACAAAACCACTGACCTGTAAATATTTCATTACCCCAAAAGCTGTGCCATCCATACAAAGCAGTGCCCAGCCCTGTGCAGGCACCGGCCGCACAGCTCCTGGCTGCAGGGCTGTGGGGTCAGGGTGCCCCAGAAGGGACGAGCCCCGCCCACCGTGGGGATGTCAGGAGGTCGTGGTGGGTTGCTTATCCCCAAAGTGGGGTCACGGTGATCCCACAGAGAGCTGGGAGGCATGAAGGGGATGGACCCTCTGGAGGAAGCAGTGAAGGGGTGAGGAGCTGCAGGGACCAGTGGCAGCAGCTGCTGCACTGAATGTCTTCATCACCGAAGCGCAGGGAGGGGTGAGAGGTTGGTAATGGCATCTGCCAGGGATGCTGCGGTGGGAAAGGAGTGCTCCAGTGAGCAGGCAGGACCTGAGGGGGAGGAGAAGGAGGAGCAGCGAGGGGAAGCAGAGCAGTCTGTTGGCAGGGGAAACACCATTTTTCTGGGCTGCCACACACTGTCCCGGAACTCTGCATCTCCCTTTCCTGCTCCTGCCTTTGGCCCCCCTGAGCCCCAGCTCACAGAGCCAGGGACGCTGCTGCCCCTCTGCCCACGAGAGCCTGGGGAGGACAGGTGGAGCGGTGGCGGCCATGTGACATCCAGGAGTGGGGATGAGACAAGACGCTGGCCTGGGCGCACACCAGCACACGCGCCCCTGTCACCTCCGGCACGGGGCAGAAGGGGCCGCGGTCCGGCCCCAGCTCCTGGCTCTGCCAGCTGGAAACTTCGGAGCTGAGGCTTCATGAAATATTCATGAAGTAAATGGTGCAATTTCATCTGCATTCAGCCAACTTCATGTATATTTCAGAGTATTATGAAATGATAATGTTGTGTAACCAAGGCGAGACGGGGGTGCTTGGGGGGGCTCCCGGCCACCCCCGCCCGCACGGCCGGCAGCTCCCAGCTCGCCATGTACCGGTGCCACTGCACCGGGAGGGACTGACGGCTGCGTCACCGCCGGGGACATGGCGGGATCAGGCACGGCAGTGGGAGGAACAGAGCTCCGGGATGCACAGCCCTCTGGCTCCCTCCTGAGCAGGGTCCGACATGGCCAGTGGGGCCTGGGCTCACCCACGGCAGCTCCTGGAACTGCCAGCAGTGCCAGGGCACACCTGTAGGAGTCCTTGGTGGCGTCCCCGGCACAGCTCTGCCTCCAGGCACACCGGAGCGAGTCAGAGCTGGTGTACGCAGTGTTGGCTGGGATTCCCAGCAGTGTTTGGTCCCCAGCGGCCACCAAAGGATTGTGACAGGTGGGGTACGAGGTACAAGCTGGGCTGCAGAGCCCAGGGATGGGCTGGAGGCAACCTGAGCCCTCGTCAGCGTCCTCCTGAGCTCTGCAGGCACCAGAGTGTCAGATGTGGGTGCCCGCACATCGCACGGCTCAGTGGTGACCAGTCTGCTGCTCCAGTGGGCCTGGGGGCAGCTGCTGGGTTCCCCCCGTGGAAAGGGTTGGGGCTCTAGAACCCACACGTGCAGCTACCAGAGCCCACGGAGACAGCTCCAGACACAGAGCAGTGGGATGAATGGCCACGTCCACTGGCCTCATACTTCCCACAAGCCCCACACCAGCTCCACTGCCATCCCCACATCTGGCCCCACAGCTCACAGGGCTCCAGGAACGCAGCTGAACCCTGGTCCTGCACCTGCAGAGCCCCTCACACCCCAGGGCCCACCCACAGACCCTGTCACTGTCACACCACTGTCGCCATGCTGGGGCTCTGGCACAGCTGCATGTGGCACTTTCTCGCCCAGACGGTGTGGGCACTCGTGGCACCACGGACCCGTGTGTGTGCCCGGACAGTGCTTGCACGCAACCCTCTCTAATAGGCAGCCAGGAGCATAATTTTTCCTCTAATTACATATTCAGCACTTCTGAGAAAATGAGATTTTGGTAATTCAATTGGACTGAGAAGCAGCGCTATAATAAAATGAAATTTGTAACAATCGTGCAGTTAAATTAGTTAAATGGAGAGGAAGGAGCTGTGGAAAATTGACCCCTCGATCTCCTAAAGACTAATCAGACATTTGAACCGGGTTGTGCTAACAAAGCCCCTGGGGTGTGCGGCACAGAGTGAGGGGAAACCAGAGATGCCGCGAGGAAAAAGCTGGAAAACAGCCGGGTATCTCCTGGTGCCACAGAGGGGATGCCCCTGGTCCAGTTCTGGGGTGGGATGGGATGGCTCTGGCAGAAAGTGTGCCAGGTATGATGCTGGAGCCATGCCCTCTGTGGCACTGGCCATTGCCAGGGCCTGGCCACTGGGCCCTGGCAATGGCCGATGCCATGGAGGCCACTGCCCCCACCGGCTCCTGCCCCCACGCCACATCCTCGCTGGGTGCACAGAGGGTGGCGGATGGTCCCTTTCTGCCAGCGGGGACTGTAGGGACATGGGCACACATGCCTGGCAGTGTGACCAGCCCTGAGTGGGGACAGTCACTGCAGGACACCTGGACAGGGACAGCACACAGCGCCAGGCTGGTGGGGAGAGAAGCATCCCACGGGCTGGAGGGGCTCTGCGGCAGGTACAATGTAATTAGCCTCAATATTTATCTTGTTGTTCGTCTTTTCTATTTTTTCTTGTAAAAGAAAAGGAGAAAAAGACGAGTTTCTCATTTGCAAGTTAATTAGTCTAATTACCTCTAATTAAGGGCTCCCCACACAATGCAGATCACAAATAAGCTGCCACTGTCGCCTGCTCCCACTCTTCTCTCCCCAGTTTTGATTTTCCACAGGAGCTGTTTGAAGGCCGTGGCCGGTGCCGCAGTGGGGAGATGCCAAGTGGATGCAGCCAGGGATGGGGGGGACAGATGTGGGATCCCACAGTCTGGGACGGCTCAGCTCCGTGGCCAGTGACTCCAGGCATGCACAGGGATGGTCCCTCTGCTACTCCCTTCGGGGACCCCAGCACAGAGTCAGGGCTCAGCTCATTCCGGGGAACTCCAGCCTGGAACCCGGGTGTGGATCCTGGCTGGGCACAGCAGGGCTTGTATGGAATTTGGGAACTGCACCCGACCCCTGGCAGGCAATGCCCACAGCACTGAGGTGGCCACCACAAACTCTTCACCTCCTGGGACACTGCAGGGAGTGAGGGGGCACACCTGCTCCCTCGTGGCCACTGGAACACCAAGGGAGGTGGTGCAGGTTAAAGCCCTGCTGCAGTTGCCCATGGGCAGTGGAGGGGTGAACCCTGCAGCAGCCCGCAGCTCCCAGCCCGCAGCTCCCAGCCCGCAGCTCCCAGCCTGCTCAATGGCACTGGCATGTCACTGGGTCAGTAGCCACAGCATGGCCAGGACTGCAGAGTCCCTGACCACACGCTGCTAGGCTCACACCAGCACTGGCAAGATCCAGCTCCTTCCTTGGACATTTAGTTCTCTCCTGTGCCTAGGCACCCTTCCCAGCCTTCCCAACACTGGCACTTCCCCACGACTCCCCACACCCTCCCTGCACCCAGCCCCACACCTGCCTACAAAAACCAGCTGCACCGAAGTGACTAACGCCCTTCCTGGCGGGCCTACAGTGCCCTTGGTGCCCCTGGCTCCTCCATGGAAGCCCATTATTCCACAGACACAGTGCCCCCACACACAGGAGCCCCCATCCCCATGGAGAGAGCAGCCAGGCAGCCAAGTGACCCTGAAGCTCCTGGAGGTGCCCGGGGTGCCTGGCTGCAGTGCCCAGCACCCTGCCCAGCCCTGGCTGCAGACCATGGAGCTGGCCTGGCCTGGGGGCCGCACAGGAAAATCATGTTACAAAAGCATTTTCCTATTTCAGTGCTGGCCCCTGAGCGGGGGCAGCCCCAGGGCCGGGGGTGGTGGAGCTGGTGGGGGTGGCCTGCACCCGCTCTCCTAATTAGCCTTTCTTTGTTACATTCCTCCCCCCCCCAACTGCATGTCATGCTTTAAAGAATGACAGATACTAAATCTAATTTAATCTACTCATTCACCCATCACTACAGCACAAAAATAGGAATACACCTATAAAAAGAGCATTGCCAGGCAGTGTGGGCCAAAATCACAGCTATTGTGGGAAAAGCAGCTTTGCAAAGCTAAAATTAATGTCAGTGTTTTCAATATAAAGAAACCCAAACCAGAAAACATGTTTTTGGGGCTTTAAGGCCTGTCCTCACTGAGCGGGGCAGCTGCCACAGCATGGCCAGAGTCGGGAGCCACCGTGCCAGCTCTCGCATCTGTGCGACGCACGAGCAGGGGGAGAAACCCGGTTTGAAACGAACCCGCTGCTGCAACACGCGACAACACTGCTCGGAATAGACCTGCTCCCTAAAAATATAACATGCTAAACTTGGCAGCAGCCCTTTTGGAAAGGAATTTTCCAAGCAGGATTTGCAGAGGCTGTTTCCCGGCGGACTGGGCGCTGCTCAGCCAAGTCTCCTGTGCCATGGTGTGACTGTGAGCACCGGGGATGTTCACGGCGACGAGCATCTCAGGGGCAGCACTGCAGTGAGGTTCAGCACACCTGTACATCAACCTGCGCTGGGTTCAGACCTGCACGTGGCTGGGGCTGCACCAGGACCACGCTGGGGTAGAGCACTGACGCTGAGCCTCAGAACCTGGGTGTGCTCAGGGTCAGCACCGAGCCTTGTCCTGCAGCCATCACTTGCTCACTCACAACAACAACAGAGATGTGTTTCAAGAAGTGACTGATTCCTCTGTTAACAAAACGAAGCCACCAAAGTGTCCTTCCACACCCAGATCCTCACTGAGCAAGAGCCGAATGTCCCTGCCAAGACCCACCGAAGGACGCAGCGTTCCCACTGGCCCAGGCTGCTCTGCTGCAGACATGCACCCAGCCTCCTGTGGCCCCCGCCCTCCAGCCCTCCAGAAGTCCTGCTCTTGGAGCACAGCAGTGACAGGGGGAGTTCCTGGACACAGTGTGGCTGCACAACCCAGAACGCCATGGACCACGGCTCCTGCGGCCGGCACAGGCCAGCCACATGGGGGGAGTGGAGCAGAGCGAGCTGAAGGCACCCTCAGCACCCGGAAGAGCCACTGGCACTGCTGAGCCTTCCCTGGTGCTGGAAGACTGAAGTTTTGCTGAGAGCTTCATTACTTGGTCACTCCTTCAAATCCCAACACAGCTTAAAATGCTGGAGCTGGGAGCTACAAAACATAAGCAGCATCCTGGGGAACCAATGCAGCCACAGGCTCCTGGTAGGGAGAGCGCTGTCTGAAGGGGATGAGGGCAGTTACCGCATGCAGACCCTGGAGTGCCCCAGCTCTTGACCGAGTGGCCAGCCCAGCAGACTCACTCCTGGTCACCGGCTCAGGCACTGCCATGGTATGGCGTCCACCTCAGGTGCCTCCCTACAAACCCATACAGGGTTCGGATAGGGATCTGTAACCCAGGGGGTCAAAACCAAGTCCCCCCAGACCCCATGGCACAACCGACTCAGGGAGAGTCAGTTGAACCCTCTCAGGTGTTCCTGCTACACACAGGTGAGCCAAGGCAGCTGGCCAGAGCACGTGCCGACAGGCAGAAGCAGCATTGCTCCCTGTGTGCTCCCAGGGTGCAGGCAGCACAGGTGGACACGTCTAAAATCCAGAGCAAATTCAGAACTAAAGCAGGTGCCAGGCACACCCGTTGAGGGCCCATCAGCAGCGCATACCCCGTGCCCCTGCCCCATGTGATGGTCGCCAGTGACACCCCTCTCCCTGACACCTCATTTGACATGCACTGGGAACACTTGTCCCCAAGTGCCGGGTGAAGAACCTCAGCACGAGATAAACCCCAGGAAGAGGATGGAGATTTTCACCTCCATCGTGCTCACAGCCGGGTGAAAATCCAACTCCAAATCCTGTAATAAAACCCTCCTCCTGGCTTGCAAGTCCAGAGCTGCTGCCAAGGAGCAGGAGGCTTCTGGGAGAGCAGGGAGGAAGAGATGCGGAACACAACGGTCAAATCAAACCAGGCAGGGTGATGGGGGAACTGGGAGTTGCCAGGTGCAGAGCCGCGCATCCAGGAAAAGTTGCTGCTTCCCAGGGACCCCCAGCTCCGCTCTGCCCAGCCCTGCGGGCACTGGGAGCACCCGTCTGCCCACCATGCTCCCGCTGCTACCAGACCCAGGCCAGTCCATACCGGAGTGCTCTGCAGGGCAAGAGAGTAGCACAGCTGAGCCCCTCGTGTGGCCAGGGACAAGCGGATCCCAGCTGGAGAGGGACATCTCCCATGCTGCAAGAGAGGCTCTGGGCCCTGCACTGGCTGCTGGCGCAAAGCATCCATGTGCTCCCTTCAAAGGGACAGAACCCATCCCCCGGACGGGTGGGGGTTCAGGGACAGTTTTCGCTCAGTGTCAGATGTGCGGCAGCCACAGGGACCTCGGTGCAGCTTTGGGAAGACAAGACCAAGATCCAGCGCAGCCCTGGCTCTTCCCGGGCTCTGCCCGCAGGAGGGTGCAATAAATCACGCGCCCGCCTCGGCAGCCCCTGCCGCAGCCCCCGCGCCCCCCGTGCCCACGCTTGTGTAACCAACACTGGCTTCCCCGGCCCCACCGTCAGTGGGGGAGAGAGTGACCCTGGGCCTTGCCATCCCCACCACCACCGGCCACGCTCTGGCCACGACCCCACTCGGACACCGGCCACAGACATCCCAAGGGACCAAACACTCCACAGCCTTTCACGCTGGGGTGGAGGGTTGGCACCTGTGTGCCTGTCCTCGCCGCTGGGTGAACCGCGCCGGCCATGCCAAGTGCAGGGAGGATGCCATGAATTTTTAAAGTCCTGAAAGCACAAATGGAGTGGTTTGCCTGGCTGGGAGACGGGATTTCCGACGCAGCACAGAAGCATTTGAAGAAGATGCTGCCTTTCCCAAGCTGCGCTTCCCCTGGGATGATGGGCCCAGAAACCCGGCACTCAGGGTCCAGCGCAGGAATCAGGGCAGCCCTGTGGGACAGCAAAACCTTGGCCCGGGTGAAGGACCAAACTGACGGCCTCAGCACCCTCCGTCTGGGCTGCCCAAGCCCGGCACCCGCGTGGCACCACATCCCCCCAGTCCTTCTGCAGCACCTTCCTGTGACAGCGGGACAAACCCACGCACGCCCGGCCACGCGGCCCAGCTGTGGACACGCACAGTGTGAGCGCACACGCACATACGTGCACACACGTGTGCACGCATAAGCTCATCACCTTCCCTTCTCTCTGGAGGCTGCTCAGGCCACACAGGAGCCTCGTTCCTTTATCCGAGCATCCATCATCGCCAAGCGGCAGCAGCGCCGAGGCGGGGAAGTGCTGGACCTGCACCGGCGGCTCTGCCTGCCGCACTGCCCGCGCCTCTGCCCTGGCCGTGCTCCCGCCACCACGGCAGGGAAACCAGAGAAACCCCCAAAAGCTGCAGCCGAGGACCCGAGCCACCACAACGGCACAACTCCGAGTGCCGTGGGGCTGGAGTGGGGAGACTGGGAGGAACCTGTCAAGCTCTTACCCTCTGCCGAGAGGGAACCAGCCAGAAACACGTGTGAACCGGAAAGCAAAAAAATCCCTCGGAGAGGGTGGCTTACCTGTTGGAGGTAGAGGAAGGCTGGAGGACAGGGGAGAGAGTGAGGAAGCATGCCTGAGTTGGAGACAAGGAGGCAGCCCGAGTTAGCCATGGAGCACAGCATGTGTCGACAGGTAGCCGTGGAGCTGTTCGCGGGTCCGTCCTCTTCCGCACACTGCTATCCACCGCTATCCTCGTCTTCCCGGCTGGCCCCTCGGGCTCTCCCCTCCTCGCCGTCCCTCCCGACCCCTCGGCGCTAGTTAGGAGGGTTCATCTGCGACAGGCCGGCCGCGCCGCCGCCGGAGCAGCGCTTGGCTCTTCACTTCGGGGCCATTAGACACTGGCACTGAGCGCACGGTCTGCAAAGGGTGTGCGTGAGCCAGAGCGGAGCGGGAGAGAAAGGAAGGGGAGGAGGAAGGAGAGAGGGCTCGGGAGCGAAATAAAAGGGGTGGGAGTTGGAGGAGGAGGGGGGAGTCCCCTGTGCATTCAGACATCAAACAGAGCTCTGTATAAAATGAAGAGAATCCGTAATGACATGAGAACAGCTGATCCCGCACTTAACCCCTCCACCGCCGCCGCTCGCAGATGGCTTCCCCGCCGCCCTCGCCACCCCGGCCATACGCTGGGGAAGCAGCCGGGCAGGATGGGGCCGAGCGGGCAGAGCCGTCTCCCTTCCCGGTGCTGGCTCCCAGGGGAGGAAGGGTCTTACCGGGAGTTTTGGTGGTGCAGCACGGGTGCCGCGGGAAGTCGTGCCGAGCAGCGGCAGTTCCAGCCGGCAGCCCCCGCGGTGGTGGCAGGGCTGCCGGGGGCTCCCCCATGCACACACCGCCGCACACGTGCACACGCTCTCGCCGGGAGCCGCGGCGGCTGCCGGGGCCGCTGGAGCCATGCAGCAGCCCCAGCTCCGCCTCCCCGGAGCCGCCGGCCCGCGCCCGCCCGCAGCCCCGCACGGCCCCGGAGCCCCTCACGGCCCCACAGCTTCGCATGGCCCCACAGCCACGCGCGGCCCCACAGCCCCGCACGGCCCCGGAGCCCTCACGGCCCCAC
>VZTD01004861.1:508337-556427 GCA_013397725.1 Rhagologus leucostigma
AGCCCTCACGACCCCACAGCTCCGCATGGCCCCGGAGCCCCTCACGGCCCCACAGCTCCGCATAGCCCCACAGCCACGCGCGGCCCCACAGCCCTCACGGCCCCACAGCCCCTCACGGCCCCACAGCTCCGCATAGCCCCACAGCCACGCGCGGCCCCACAGCCCTCACGGCCCCACAGCCCCTCACGGCCCCACAGCTCCGCATAGCCCCACAGCCACGCGCGGCCCCACAGCCCTCACGGCCCCACAGCCCCTCACGGCCCCACAGCTCCGCGCGGCCCCACAGCTCCGCGCAGCCCCACAGCTCCGCAGGGCCCCATAGCCCCGCGCCGCCACGGCCTGCGCCACCGCGGGCAGGGCCGGCAGCCCGCAGCAGTCCCTGCCGGACGAACCGCAGCCTCACTGCTGCCTGCATGCCCCGGCACCACTGCTCAACCCTGCCAAAGCGTGGGAGCCCCAGGCAGGGCCCTGTGAGCCCCTCACCCGCCTGCCAGTCCCACAGGCACGGAGGGCTGCGGGGACCCCTGCACCTTGGGTTGACATGAGGGGCCTTGCCCACTGGCACCGGCTTCCCTGCGCTCCCCAGAGTGACGGGGACCCTCTGCCCCAAGAACCACCCGCTGGTGGGCAGAGGTCAGCCCTGGCAGAGCTCGAGAGCTGTTCTGGCTTTTCCAAGGGGCCTGCGGTGCTGCCAGCAGCCCTGACGCATCCACACCACACTCACGGCTGTCACAGCTGCCATGGCAATAGCCTACGTGCCAGTGCCCGCGAGGGACAGCCGGCGTGGGCGCACGCGTGTGTTCGCTCGGGTCCCCGTCCCACCTCGCACCTCCACCCTCAGGGCCCCGCAGCAGCCCCGGCACTGCCACGGGAGTCCCTCCCTGGTGCCCCACACCTCGGCGCTGCATCATGCCCGGCTCCGGAGCCATGGCAGTGCCAAGGCTGCCAGGATGGCATTGTGCTGGGGCATGTGGGAAACGAAACCTGGGCTCAGCTCAGTTTCCATCTTGGCCAAATGTGATGCACAAAGGCAGGGCTGTGCCAGCAGCTGCTGATGCTCTGTCTCTGCCGGAGCCTCCAGCACACGACCAGCCGTTTGGAGCTGGGATTTTCCACAGTATCCCCAGGCAGAGTGACATGCTGCAGTGTCCTGGTACACTCGCAGCAGTTACCGCTTCTGCTGCAGACACTCCAGAGCAGCAGTGTGTGGCATGGCCGGCCCAGAGCCACAGGGAAAACCTGCTGCAAACAGCTCTGGAAGAGCCATCCTGAGAAAGCGGTGTCTGCGGCCAAGGGGGTGCCAGCCCCTCCCAGGGGGTCCTGAGACTGGGGGGACTACACTCCAAAGGGACCGCAAGGTGCCAAACTGGGGAAGGGATGCCGGGCCAGGGCAAGGCTTTGTCACCACCACCACCTTGTGGTACCGGGCACCAAAAAGGTCCAGCAGTGACATCTGCTGCCTACAGCATCCCCGGGCACTGCTCCCTGTGGGTGTCCCCCTCCAGCTCCAAGGACCATGACAGATGCACTGACCCCTTCAGCACACCGTGGTGCTCAGACCCCACACTCCTGCTAGTCTCCAGCTTCCCATCCCAGGGACCCCCATGCCCCTGGTGCCGCACTCTCCTGTGCACTCCAGCACCTGGGGAAGGATGTGGGACAGCTCTGAAAGGGATAAGTGCGTCCTCCCACAGCCCTTCGCGCAGCCGAGGGGAGAGGGGCTCCCCCAGGAACCTGCACGCACCCAAGCACTACACAGACCCTGGCGCAGGGCGATGGACACCTTGAGCAAGCCAACAGGCAGCTCCGAAGGCCCTGGGCCGGTCTGGCTCCACTGCAGCTCCTGGAGGTGACAACGGCAGGGCACTGCCTGGCACACTGGGCTTGCGGTGCCCAACTAGGCAAACCACGTGAGGCAGGAACTGGCTCCAGGATGAGGTAATCTGCCCATCCTCCCCCGCGCCGGCTCCGGCCAGGGTGACTCAAAGGCATTCCTGGCCGGTGGCAGCACCACAAGTGCTGGCACTGCCCTGAGCCAGTAGCGAAATGGGCGCAGCTTTGGGAGCTGAGGAGTGTTGGAGTCTCCTCTCTCCCTCCTCCCACCATCACCAACGCGTGCCTGGCTGCAGAGATGCCCCTCTGCAGCGGGGAGCCCCGGGGGACACCGGCCGGGCAGGGCGACACCAACCCCCCATTCAGCTCCAGTGGGGAACATCTTGCTGGCCACCACTGGCTGGTTTCCCCCACCCTGCTGCTCCCGGTGACACTGTGCCACAGTCCCAGCCAACAGCACCGGTGGTGGCACCAGGGCTGTGCCCAGCCCTGCGGAGCCGCAGCCCCGGAGGAGCACCTCTGAAACTGAAGCCTCCTGGAATGAAAGTTTATTTATTTGTTTAATTAAGATGTGTTCACCAGGCGCACAGACCCCATTCCATCTGTCTCACTTACAGCCGTGTCCCAGTAAAATTAAACCTAATAAATATCAGCAGAGGGAAAGCAAAGGGCACGTGTGAGATATACGATCAAAGGCTGAAGTTGCACAGGGCTGCAGTTCTCAGCACATCTCTCTCTGCCCTTTGGGGCTGGGCTGGCACTGCGCTCCCCCGCGCAGGATGGGGCTGCCTTTCCTTCAAATCAGCACAATTCCCAGTTTTTTATTTATCTTAAATGAACCCTTCAGGGCTCCTTGGTTTTGTTTTCTGGAAGAGGGAGAACAACATGGCACCGGGACAGGAGTGGTCTTGGCCACGGTTCCGGTGCTGGAGCCAAGGGACAGAGCCCGCACTGGGAGCACTGGTGGGCATGCGCCCCCCAAACCACTGCGGGAATCGCCAGGGACAGCGCAGCACATCTGGCTGCTCCAGGCACCCGGGGTGTACCTGCCACGCAGCCGAGAGCTGCGGGGAGGTGCCCAAGGCAGCCAGTTGCGGTGCTGTCCGCTCCTCAGGAAATGCCAGAAAAGCCCAGCTCTCCTCCAAGGCACGCTCCACCATTTGGAAACTGTATCCACCAGGAAGGAGGCGCAGAGGTCTGCCCGGAGCCCTGTCCCCCCAGCCCCGCTGAGCACACGGTGACAGGCAGGCCGGCGGCGCAGCACGGCTGCGGCACATCCAGGTGCCAAGGGACCTGCATGTGCTGCACCGAGCCCTGAGCACACGTTAGAGCTGCTGCCAGCCCAGGGCTGTCCCAACTCCATGTCCAGATTCTGACCCACAGGATGCAATGGGAAATCCTGCGCCTGGCACCACGGTCCGTAGCGGGACCCCCGGCTATCCTCTCCCAGCAGAGAGGGATGATGCAGTGCCCATGGACCTGCTGGGGGGGCACAATGCACAGCCGTGGGGGAACTGCTGGTGTCCAGTGTTTAATAGGACCCCATGGTCCCTGCAGCACGCTCCCACAGGGCAAAGCCGGGTGCTGACGCTTGGGAGAGCTGCCAAGGAGGGCTGCAGATCAGGCAAGACACAGCCTCTGCCACGAAGGCCGTTGAGGTTGGACCAGCAAGATCAGGTGCTCCAGCCTCCCCGGGATCATCCTGCGAGTGCAGTGCTGGCGGCCCACCAGCACCCAGGGACAGCAGTACCAACCTAATCCTCTCCTCCCACCCACTCCAAAATGCCCCCAAGCCGTGGCATTCATTAATTAAAAGCTCATTAGTAGTTATTCATAGACATCAAGCAATTAGATGAAGGCACTGACAGATCTGAGCTGCTGTGTGACAAGGAACGTCTGTGCGGCAAGGAAGGTCCCACGTCCCCAGTACCTCGGCCACAGGGACGGCCCTGACATGGGGCACAGACCAGGACAGTGAGAAGGGACTGACAAGCCTCCTTGGCACCCCGTTAAACCTGTGTGTCTTTCTCTGCTCCTTCCTCCTCCTCCTCCAGCAGCTCTCAGAGGTCACTGGAGACACTGACTGCTCTGAATTCCCAAAGATGGAGCACCCAAGTATGACCTCACCAGGTGAGGAGGGGACTGTGACCAAACCACAGCCAGTATCTGAGACAGCAGCTGTGGCAGTAGGAGGGGAGCAGGAATGCAGGGAAAGCACATGGAAGTTTAATGGGATCCAGGGAAAAAACCTGGACGGGACCCTTGGTGCTCTCCACAAAATGGCACCTTCTTGCAGCCATCCCGTGTCCCCCGTCATCCAGCAGGAACAATTGGTGCACAGGGACCTCCGGCAGCCAGTCACATCCGCGCTCTGGCTCCCTGCAGGAGACACGGCAGCTCCCACGGGGACACAGCTCACACCCCTGGCTGGCTGGGCAGGATGAGCCAGAGCCTGTCACTGTGCCTGGCTCCTTGCCTCTGCTTGCGCCGCCCTTCCTGAAGCCCTTTCACTTGACAAAATATTTACATGAAATGGCAATTAGGCTCCCTGGATTTAATGAGAATTAACCTGCAGCAACAGCACCGTGGCAGAGCAGCTGCTGCCGAGCACCTTGAGCTTACAGGCTGGGTGGGCAGCACCAGGGGGCCATAGCAGGGGAAACGGCTGTACTGTGCTTGCAGGGTCACCGGGGCCAGACCACAGCCACCATCACTGGGGCCAGAGCCACCACCAAGGCTGGGGCCACCACTACCACCAGGCCCAGCACAGATGGAGAAGGAGGAAGGAATGATGGAGGGTGACACAGGACTGATGGAGGATGATGCAAGGAAGGAGCAACTGCAGACCAGGAACCCGAAAGGCCGCATTCCTAGAGTCCCCCCCTTCCCTGAGACCCACTTCACTGCCTGACAAAGGGTTCCCAAGAAAATGAGCCCTCTGAACTGGCAGGCGGCTGTGCCTCACAGGCTGCCGGGGGGCTTTAGCAGCAGCCCCTAGGGTGCCAGCACATGGGACACAACAGGAGGGGTCCAAGCCATCCCAAGCAGGGGTGCGTGTGGCACTGCCAGTGTGGGCTGGGACCCACCTGAGCAGCAGACAGGCGAGAGGTGAGGTAGGCACGGGGGAGCACCAGGCTGGAGGCACTCCAGAAGCAAACACTCCATCCTCATAATAAGATTTTTTAAATGCACAAACAGGATGTTAGTGTTAAACAGGCGCTGTGACCCAGGGCAAACTTTATAATTCAGAATATTTACAGATCCCTTTTTCCCCTCGCCCCACACACTCTAAATTTCTCTGGAATTGCTGTTCATTTGAAGACATTTTGCTTTGGCATCTCAGCTCGTTGAGGTGTTGATGACCGAGCCACCAGCTGCCTCTGGCCACCACAGTGCTCCCACCATGCAGGGACACCAGACCCTCCGCTTCCCTCCCACGCCGCGACGGAGAGACGCCCAGGATGCCAAGAAATGACGCTCACTGCTCCGCCGGGAGCACAGCCCTCGCCCTGCCCTTCCCAGCAGAGCTGGGGATGCCACCATGCGGTGCCGGGACCGGCCGTCCCAGGCCGGCTGGCTCTGTGCACCGCGTGGGACAGGGAACAGAGACCCTGGAGCGCCACTGTCCCACAGCCAGTGCGGTGTGGGAAGCTGTGCCTGGAGCTCCCATGGGCACGGGCACCCCACGCTGCCCGTGCCTGCTCGGCTGAGCTCTGCAAAGCCACACGGCACCAAGGGAGCCGCGAGCAGAAGCTCCGCTTTGCTCTCGCAGCTGTGGTGGGTCGTTAAGTCTCTGAGCAGAATTAGCACCGAGGCAGGAGGCTCTGCCAGCCCCGACAGGCTCTGGAGCCGTGGCAGCAGCGACGTCCCTCATGACAAAGCACCTTACATCCGAAAGCTGCTTCCCTGAGAAACAATGAATTCGCATTATCCTCTTCCTCCTCCTCATAAGCTCCCTGCCCCGCATCCCCCTTCCCCTGCTCCCAAATCCAGGGGAGCACAACTCCCTGGAGCATGTAAGCCCCACCAGACTGCTGCAGCCCCCTGGCCCCTCACCATCTCTGAGGGAGTGGGAGGGAGCAGGTGGAAGGAGCTGGTGCTTTCAGCCTCAGTTGGTGGGCTGGGATGCCATGGGAAGACCCTCAGATGGTGTAGAGCCTGATACAGCCCAGCTCTTGCAGCTCTGGGGAGGGAGTGTAGCTCCATGGAGGACTGCTGGCTCCAGCCCCTTCCCCTCTGCTCACCGTCCCAGCCGCACCCAGCCTGGGGCTCACACCCACATTCAGTGTCCCAGCCCCAAGCAAAGGGCCTGGACAGATCCTGTCACGTCCCCTCCTCTCCGTCCCTGCACAAAGCTCTCAAGATGGCTGGGTAGCTCTCAGCCTGTCCCCCCTCCAGCCATGGCCTGCGTGCTCCACTAGTGCAGGGAGAGCTGAGCCCCCTGAGCCCAGCCCACTCCCCGGCCATGCCCCTCGCTCTGGGCTCAGTAAGGGAACAAAACTATGCAGTCCCCCAAGCCTCAAAACCCCTGAGCAGGGACTGCTGTGGAGGGACTTTGGGGTCCACAAGGGGATCTCAGCGGGCTCAGGGTCCCCATGGTAGGTTCCCCTCTGTAGCCTCAGGAATTTCAGGCCTGGGATCAAATATGGGGGTTGCCCCACGAGCATCTGTCAAGATCCTGGGTGGGCACCCATGGGGCACAGACCCCGTGAGAGGGGGCTGCGCTGCACAGACCCATCACCTGAATGTCCCACTATCACCACAGACCCGTGCCCCCTCCCAGGACAGACCCCGGGCAGGTGCCAGAGCCCACCAGTGACCACCAAAGTACAGCTGGGGCAAGGGTTTGGTGCTGGACAGAGAAGGCACCTTCTGCCCATGGCCAGCGCCACATGGGGCTTGGACAGAGCAGTGCAGAGGCAGGAGGGCAGTTGGGGGTGCCCTCGGCACGGATGGGGCCACAGTGTCCAGGCAGGGACCCCTGTCCGCTGCCCTCTTCCTTCCCACCGCCAGGCCTGTCTCCAGCACTGCAGCCCATCCCCTGCCTGCTGCTGCCAGCCGTGGGCAGTGAGTGGCTGACCGGAGGGGGAAGCTCTCCCTGGACGGCGGCACAGCCAGGGAGAAGCAACGGTGCGGAACCACCCCAATCCTGAGCGAAACCTCAGCAGACAGGCAGGGAAGTGCCCACCCTTGGCGGCGGTACCTACCCAAAAATACATCATCATGTCAGCGGCGGGGGCTGAGGCGCTCTGCGGGGCTCGGTGGGAGGGCGCTGGGCTGCTCCCGACGCGGGCTGCACCGGCCACCGCTCCTCCTGGGTGGGCTCTGTCCCTTCCGGCTGTCGGGCTCCAGCGCCGAGGGCCGGCGGTCCCGGAGCCCTGCGCGCTCACCTCCCTCCCTGGCGGCGTGAGCGCTCGCCGCGGCTCAGAGCCGGCGTCCAGCCTCCGACATGCTGCTGGGGAGGGCAGGGGCCGGACGGCGGCCGCGGGGTAGCCCCGGCGGGCAGCGTCTTATCCACCCCAGGGAAAAATGGGAGAGGAAGAAAAAAATTAAATCCTCTCCAGTGCCTTCGAGGAGCAAAGGGAAGGGCGAGCGTGTGCGGGGACGCCAACCCCAGGGGCGAGAGGGATGCTGGGGAGAGGGTCCGGGACCAGGCTGGGCGTTGGGGGCCACGGCAGCGGCAGTGTGGGCGCTCGCTGGCGCAGCGTGGGCTCCCGCTGACACTCCGAGGAGCCGATGTCCTGCCTCAGCATTTTTCAAGCTACCCTGTCAATAAGGGAATCCGCCGCTCACAGTTAACCTGCGAGGTGCCAGCGGGCTCTCGGCCCCCACCGGCCGCAGCGGATTCCATCACCCCCTGCTCCCATCGCTGGTCCTGGCAGGCAGGGATGCTCAGCCGTGGTCTGGCTGCCATGATCTGTCCTCCCAGGCCCAGCGTCCCCACCTTTTTTGGGAGCAGTTGAGCAGTGGCCCGAGTGGGGCAGAGCCAGCAGCCACCAGCCCTCGTGTGCTGTGGGGGAACAATGGGGACAGTCCGTGCAGCCCGGAATGTGGCCACCATGGCCTGCACGAGAGGGCACCCAGAAGTCCCCACCAACGCCAGGACAGCCACTCGTTCCTTGAGCCCCAGCACTGCTCCCCCAGCAGAGCCCCGGGAGAGAGCAGCAGGACCGGACAGGAGACGCAGGGAAGAGCTGGCCACAGAGTGGCCCATGGGGATAAGTCAGGGGGTCCTGGACACAAGCCCCAGCCGCCCCTGGCACACAGTGCAGGCTCGGCAGCAGGGCAGTGCTGCTCCTCAGGCACTAAATCTCTGTCCTCCAGGGGCACGGCGCAGTGAAAGGAGCAAGGGGACCATGAGCACTGAACCAGGCGTGGTAGCGAGGGAATAAATAAGGATAAGGGAAGCAGAGGAGTGAGGGGGGCAGCAGATTGGTCTCCGGGGCCCAGCTGGTTCTGACATCTCCAGCCCCATAATCATATTCAGAGCAGCACCAGGCTGGAGGCAGCTCTCCTCCAGCACGGCAATAAACGAGAGCAACACTCTCAATAATTCAGCACCAGGAGAGGGTGATAAAGCAGCAGAGGCACCACTGCAGGCAGCTGGGGCGGGGGGCTCCCTGCTCCCTCTTATATCTCAGTGATCCAAACCCTTTCCTCTCTCTCTGTGCCCCGTAAATGTAGCCCCAGCTGCGACTTGGGGTCCCCCCAGCCTGCCAGACCCCTCAGCCCTGCTGTGTGGGGCAGACAGAGGGGCCCAGGACAGCAGAATGGAACCCCTCCATCATCAGCAGACAAAACCTGGGGGGTCACCGGGCAGGGCAGAACCGTCCTGGAGCCAGGGCAGGGGCAGCAGCAGGAGCACCTCCCCAGCTCTCTTCCCAGCACCATTCCACCCTCTCCCACTGCAGCCGCCCTCACCTGCACAAACAGAGCCTGGAGCCCCCGTGCCACATCCCAAACCTCCCACCCAGACCGGGCATGGGGCAGCTGAGCCGCAGGACACCCACCCCGCTGCCCTCCCCTCCGCCGTGGACACATCTCTCCAGACACAACCAGTGGCCACAGCCCAGCGCATTCCGGCACCCGCAGTCCCCCGCAGCACCAGCGCTGATCTGTGACCTCCGACCCCACACGCGGCACGACACTGGGAGGGAGCAAAGCCCCCGCCTCAGCACAGGAAGGGAACCACCAAGACATCAGTAAAGACACGGGTGCCAGAGGTGGGGGCAGCCCTGGCCCCACAGCCCTCACTGCTGCCAGCAGCACGTGCCCCCCGGGCTCACAGCCACAGCCCAGCCTTTGTCCCACTCATCCTGGCTCATGCTGCCTGCAAGCCCTGCTCCCACCCAGCCTTTCTGCTCCTTCCAGTAGCTCTTCTTCCACATTTCCCACAGGATCTCAAGACCCTTCCAGACCACAGTCCCCTCCCAGCAGGTCACCTCCATCCTTGTCCTGTATGTGCCAAGGACGGGAGTGTTCCCCTGCCAAACACCTCCTCATCATGCTGCATGTTGGCAGTTCTTTAGCACAGTGCCACTGCCTTGGCCCCCATCACCCCCTGGTCCCACTGGCACCTCCAGCCCATGCCAGGGCCCACAGCAGTGGACGCACCAGACTCATCCTCTCCAGCCCCTCAGCTTTCTTTGCTCCTCTGCTCCACTGGCTTTGAAGGGGGAGCACAGGTTGTGCTGTACTCAGTGGGATGGACCTTGGGGGGATGTGGTGTCGCCTCCGTGACGGGATTCTCCCACTGCTGTGAAAGTCCAGCAACGTGAGGGCAGGACAGGAAGGAGCCATCCACACCTGACCAGTGGGCACCAGGCTGGTCTGGCCCACCTTCCACACACATCAGCCATGACCTGCCTCAGCCTGGGGACACTGTGAGCTATTGTGACGCCTCCCAGAACCCTGGGGACGAACATCTCCTGCGGTGGGCAACTACCAGGTCAGGGCCAGAATGGGGCTGTGGGCTGCTCTTCGCCCCCCGTAAGGACAGGGTCTCTGTTTTCTCCAGGGAGCCGCACAGAGTATGGACAGACAGCAAGTCAGCACACAGAGACACTCACAGGCACGTCAGCCTCAGCTCTCCTCACGCAGGATTCACATCTTCACATCGCACCCACATGGGGGCTCAACACCAGGGGGAAGCCGGGGGCTGCTGGCACAGGGGAGTGGGCAGCCTTCCTCCCATCCCTCCCCCGTGCACGGCTCTGTGCCCGCCAGCCCCTGCCTGATCCCCGTGCCTTGGGCTGAGGGTGCTGCCCTGCCCTGGCCGGCCCCGCACCAAGCACCCATTGCCAGCCCCCCACATGCAGGTTTAGCGTGCAGGAGGGACCCCGGGAGCAGCCAAGGCAGAGCCCAATGCAGCCACTGGGATCCGAACCCTCCGTACCTTTTATTCAGCCCAGCTCCTCCCGCGGTGCTTGCACTGGGCTCTCTAGAAAAGACAGGGAAGAGGAGTAAGAATTAAAATCAATGATCATCATCACTAACCTGTTACAGTCAATGCCGTCTGCTCATCGACTGCACAATGTTGGGATACGAGCAGGGACGTGAGTGCTATTCCCCGGGCACTGGGAAGCCTGTGCTGGTCAGCAGCTGGTGGCCAGGCCAGAGGCTCGGCCCAGGGTGGCCAAGCAGCATCAGCGCCCACCAGCACCATGCTCAGGGTGATGGGCGCAGGAACCCCCCCACCGCCCTTCAGCTCCACTGGTGCACCTCGAACCCAACCCAGCTCCCACAGACCATGGGCCCCTCCCTCGGCTCCCCCAGAGCCCTGCAAGCACAGCCCCACACACCCCCACAGGGTGGGACAGGGCACAGCTGTTATCGAAGTGCTGCCTGCACATCTGGGTTGGTGCGTCCCAAGCACCACCCCAGCACAGTGACACGCTCCTGTGAGAGCGATCCCTGCGGCACACGGCTCCGCTGCTGCCCTGGCTCTGGGCACTTCTTGGAAATTAAGCCAAATTTCAAAGAAAACTTCCTGAAAGCTGCACTTCAACTAATTGGCTTTCGCAGCATGGCCAACGCAAACATTCATCAATCATGTTAGACCCTCAGAAATAATGAGAATGGCTGATACATCTCAGGAGTGGTTAAAGAACGAGGGGGGGGCTCTGTGTGTCTGTACCCACTGCTTTGGAGGCCTGGAAGTGCTGAGTGCCGCCTGCCCAACAGCTCTGCTCCCAGCCACTGGAGCTGCGATGCTCAGCCCCCACTGCAGGAGCAGCACCCCGAGATGAGGGTGCCGAGCGTGGGTCCCGTGCTTGGACGCTGCTCCAGGCTCACGGCCGATCTCAGCGAGCACACGGCCCATGGAGGGTCCGGAGGCTGCTCCGGTGGCAGCTCAGGAAGCACAGAGACTGTTCCCAGGCACTCATGTTAGCAAACACGGTTCTCAGCCGCGCAGCAGGATAATCAATTATGGTAATTCCTGCCTCAATGAATCAGATTCATGGAGGAGTACAGCTCATTAGGCTGGTGCTGACTTCCATTAGCACTCTTATGATAAAAACCCTCCAAACACTCTCACCCAGCACGCTGCATTTGCCAGGATGGGGGTCTCCCCTCCCCCAGGCCAGGGCAGACCCAGCTGTGGGACGTGGGTGTCCTAAAAGAGATGGTTGGGAACTCCCTGGTTCCCAGCAGCGTGGCGACAGCCCTGCACCTGCAGGCCTGGCAGAGCCGCCTGCCCCCCAGCCGCCGCTCCTGAGCTCTTCCACAGCTTCACCAAGGAAGCGCCCACCAGGATCCCGGCTGGGATCAGGAGACGGCACAGCAGACCCAGAGCACTCCGGCAGCGGGGCTGGGAGCGTTGGGAGTGCTGGGAGCCCAGTCTGCCTTCCGCAATGAATAATTGACACCGCACGCTCCTGGGGGAGGCTCAGCGATGGGCAACGCTGCATTTCCCAAACGCATTTCCCAAGGAAGGCGCCTTCTGAGAAGCTCCTCATGGCAACATGGGGCCCGGCAGCCAGGATGGGCCTCAGCTGGGATGTGCCACGCTTGCTGGCACAGACAGGGAATCGCCAAGCCCAGCTCCAGCCCAGGCAGAAATCTCTGGTGGCCCTGGCACCGCAGGGAGCGGATGCTCAGCCAGAGCCTCCCTGTCCGCATGCACCAGAGTGGGAGAGGGAAACCCCTGGCAGAGCGCTGATGGGAGGTAGGCAGGAGCAGCCCTGGGCATTACTGGGGGGATCTGGCTCCAGTCTCTGCTTTTCTGGCAGAGGTCCGGGCTGACCGGCTCTACCTGGAGCCTTGCAAAGCCTCAAAGGGACCCCCTGCCAAAACAGGTGATCCCAACCCAGCTAAAACCACCCAGATGTGAATCGGGGGGTCTGCACAAGAAATGCAACCCGTGTCACCCAGCTGCATGGATCCCATGAAAGCTGCACCTCAACACCCCCTATCCCCACGCTGCAACCTGAGGCAGGCCTGGCTCTGATCTGCTGGGAAACTTCTTGGTAGTTTCTCAAAGTACATTTTAACCCCCGTTCCCTCCACCAAAAATCCTAAATTAATTTTGCTTTTAATTAAATTCATTAGCAAAGATTATCTGGCTGAGGAACAATAATGTCCCACCCCTCCCCCCACAGCCCTCTCTATTTATATCCCCATATACAGAACAGCAGCGAATATTTCTTTATGGGCCATTAAAGGTTTAATGTTTAATTTATAACCACCTTCTCCGGCGGGTGGGATGGCCAGGCACAATGTCAACATTTTTAATTAAATGAGAAGGGATTTTTTTTTTTCAGCTAAGGAATATAAAACATCCCGTTCCCAGCAGCGTGTGAGGCAGGGGCAGGAGGGGCAGGGGCTGGGGCAGAGGCTGGCTCCTGCACAGCAGCTCTCAGGACGTGCTTCCCCACTGTCCCGCTCTGCCCGTGGCCAAGCCAGGGCCGTTCCACACTGCTGGCCAAGAGCTGAGACACGGCACGCTCGGGCAGCGCCCAGAGGAGCCCTGGCGGGGCGGGTAAGGGACCATCACAGGACAGCTCTGGGACTGCCCAGGAGAGCCCTCCAACCGGCAGCTCAGGCCTGCAAAGAGCGCTCCCATGCCGGGGACAGGGACAACACACGGCGCTGCCCCCACTTCGGGAACCCCCTCCCTGCTGTGGCTGTGGGGCCCGGCAGGGGCCCGGCACAGGGCTGGGCACAGCTCCCGTGCGGGTCCCTCGGGGGCAGAGGTGAGCGTGCGGCACTGCGACACTCGGCACAGCCCCTGCCAGCCCCGCTGGTCACCAAACCCCGCCCGAGCAACAGCGGTGAACCTCCCGGGCGAAACCTTTCCTGCGGTTTCTGCTGGTCACTGGCACCTCCTCCCACCCGGTGACTGCGGCTCCTGTGGCATCACCACCTCCCTCCTGCCGGCGAGGAGATCAAAGCGCTTCCAGTGCCTGAGTCGTTCGTGGAACCCGCCGGCAGAGCCACGTGGCACCCGTGGCACAGCAGGCACGGCCGGAGGAGTCTGGCACGCCTGCCTCATCCCACTGGCATCCCTCGCACAGCCCCTCATCCGCCCCCTCAGGCATGGGGCACAGGAGCTGCAGGGCAGCGTGTCCGGCTGTGCTGCCAGCATCGACAGTCTCAGCAGGACAGTGCAGCCCTTCCTGCCTGGACAGCGGCGAGGAGCGGCTCCAAGCAGGCAGGTTTCCATTAACGGAGTATTTTATCTTACAGGAGGGATTAAATCTCTGTACAGAGAAGCGCAAAAGCGCTGAATCAGCAGCTAGCTGGGGGTGGCAGGTTCAGCCATGAGTATTTGGCTCCAGCACAGCCCATCAGTGCTTCATCCTCCTGCATCCACACTCTGCCAGACACTGCTAGTCCTGAGCAACCCCCCCAACACCCTGTTCCCTGCCCTTGCAAGTGCCGGGGTGGCCGGAGGAGCCACAGGCAGCTCCGGTCCCCTCACACTGCCTGGCAGCCCCATGCCAGCCCTGTGCTGCACTAACAGACCCCGAGCGAGCCAAGCGCCGGTGGCACGGGTGAGCTGCCTTCCTCCCTCCCTCTGCACAGCATGGATGGCTTGGCAGGAGGTGTCCCGGCGCAGCTGCCATGTCCACAGCAGCATTCCAGGGCACAGCCCTCAGCCAGCAGGGCCCCAGCCCATCCCTCCCCGCGGGCTCTGCTCCCAGCCACACCTCAACAGGGTCCCTCACAAAGCCACGCTCCTGCTCCCACGGACATGAGTCACGCCCAGCCACGCTCTTGCGTTGGCTCCAAAGCCAAGGAGGAGGCAGAGCGGTCACTCGCTGCCCACGTGCCCATACACGTGTGCTCACGGGAGCAGGCGTGCGAGGGCCGGCTGCGGGGAGCCAGCAACGGAGCTGGGATGGCACTGTGCCGCTCACTAAAAGCATGAGTGTCACTAAATCAATAATTCATTTACTTTAATGAGATAAGTACTTGGAAAACTAATTGCAAACCTGCTCCATTTACTCCAACCCGTTATAGCCTTTAATGTAAATGGCAGGAACGCTGCTGGAGGAAGGGGAAGGGCTTTGGGTGGAAGATGGTGTCGTCCTTCCCCTTCTTCTAAGAAAGAGAAATATCAGTCATCAGCTGGGACAGCAGAAGCCAAAAGAGCCGGTGCAATCGCCATGTGGAAGTGCCGATGACGGAATCACTGCACGGAAGCACTGACGGTGGAGCGAGGGGAAAACCCAGTCCCCTCCCTGGAGTCACCACTGTCCCTCTGCCCATGCTGCCACCACAGAGGGGTCTGCCAAGCCAGGATGGGGATTCACTCTTCCCTTGTGCCACAGACTCCCATCCGGAGCCCTGCTGGATGTGCACCCGCTGCAGGTGGTCACTGTAATGACTGTCGCCATTCACTATAAACCTGCGGCCGGATCTCTGGCACAGCATCCCCCAGAGCCGGCAGCTGCCAGCTCCTCTGCCTCAGCCGGTGCTGCCCCTTCCCACCCCTCCGGCCCCTGTCAGCCCCACATGCCTGGGGAGCCAGAGTGGGCAGGGGTGTCCTGCCAGGCCCCAGCACTTTCCTGAAAAGGAGTCGTGCCTCTCGGCAGCGAAGCCGCTGCGTTCCTGAACCGCAGCCGGAGCAGGAGCTGGATGCCAAGGACTCACTTCTCGCTTGCTGGAGCAAATGGCAGGTCATAAAAAGGAACTGTGACAGAAGAGAAAATGTTCCAGAGTCCACAAGGACCAGTCCAGAGTAAATCCATCTGCTCAGCAATTTAGCTAGAAAATCCTTTCCAATCATCCGTGCTGTAGGTCCTTCATCCCCAGCTGGTGGCTCCAGTCAGGGCCTTTCCCTCTCCAGCAGCTCACATGGGGTCGTGGTGCTTGGTGATCCCACAGCACCTCCATCGGGGACACTCGGGGAGGAGTCACAGCTCGGAGAGGGGTCACACTACCCCTTGCAGAGGGTTTGGCACCGGCTGTGGGGACTCTTTCCCAAGCTATTGGCTCACTCAGAAGAGCACATCATCCTTCCCAGGTCCCGCATCCATGGCACCATTTGCGGGATGCAGGAGGGCTCCCGGGGAGTGCAAATCCCACCTGGAGCTCCATGATCAGCCCTCGCACCCCTCATGGGCAGAGCAGAGAGGCTTCCCTGGGAGCCACGGCCGAAGAGAGCTGGGATAATCCTGCCTGGCTGAGAACTCCACAGCTCAGCCTTGCACAGCTGCTGCAGAGATCTCCCTGCAGGCATCCCACTGAATCCCACCTCAGCCACTCCTGTCTCACAGAAAATCAATGGCAAGCATCTCAATTAATCACACCAGGGGCAAATTGATTAGGAGCCTAAATAAGGTCAACATGGTTGTCTGCTTATAGGGTGGGACCCTTTAATCATCATTTTATCTGCAATGGGCTGCAGAACCGGCAATCACAGCAGCTCGGGAGCACAGAGGGATCTGCACTGAACTCCTGCAGCTTCGAGGGCCAGTGGCACCAAGGCTCTGCCATAAAGGAGCTGCATTCCAGCATGTGGCAGCCACAGGCAGCTGGCAGCCCCAAGAGGGGACAGCGACAGCCCCAAGCGGAGACCCCAAGGCCCAGCTGTCACCTCCATCTCCAAGGGGAAAACAAGCAGCAAAGCACTGCTCTGGGTACAGCACGTCCCTCTCACCCCACACCAACTGAGGGGCTCCTTTGGCTTCTACTGTCCCAGTTGATGACTGGTATTTCCCTTTCTTAGAAGACACCATCTCCCACCCAAAAGTCCTTCCCCTTCCTCCAGCAGCATTCCTGACATTTGCGTTAAAGGCTGGGGCTGGGCTGGGGTAAGGGACAGAGCCATGACTGCTCCTCTGGTCCCCATGACCTGAGTGCTGCACACAACCCCTTCGGCACTGGACACACCTCACTCACTCACCTGCCGCTGCCCCAGCCGCCCGCTGCCCCCTTTTGTTGTAAATACCGGTATAAATATTATAATTTGGTTTAATATTTAATATAGTCAGGTTAAATAAGCATTCCCAGCCCCATAAATAATCATTAACAGAGGATTCTAATTGTGCTGTTGGGATCCGGCTTCATGACTTATTTAGCGGGCAGACGCTCTTCCCCTCCGCGCTCCCCACATGCTGTAAATTAACCTGCGGCTCAACCTCTCCATGAGAACCTGGCGGGACACGGCACAAGGAGACAGATCCACTCTGGGATGACACCAGGATGTGGAGCCAGGAGAATGCCTGGGATGAAGCCAGTGGGGACAGGGGGACCAGAGCGGCTGGAGGAGCCTGCAGGAACACGGAGCAGCTGAGCAGGACAAGAGTGTGAGAGAAGATCGTGGGTATCGGGGCATCCTTGGCTGTGGACACCTGGGCACGGGGTGAGCCCTGGAGCACAGGCAGGTGAGCCATGGACGAGGAGTATCCACCCACCCTGCCCACCCCAGGGTGGCATCAGCAGGGACACAGAGACACAAAACGCGGCCAGGCGACAGGAGAGCAGGGGAGGCTTTTATCCCAATCACAAACCTACTGTGAAATTGATTGGAAACAATAGCAAAAGAAGAAACAAACCCCAAAGCACCAAGCCCAGTGCGCGGATAATTGGCCAGGGGCAAGCGTTCTGAAAGCACCGAGCGGAGACACGAGGACAAGCAAAGTGCAGGAAAACCTCCGTGTGAGTGTTTTCCCCTCAAGGGATGTACTGATGCAGTGCTGTAAAAAAAGGTCGGGGTTTTCTTTATGTAGCTTAATTTCATCTTGAACTGAAAAACCACAAAAGTAAATGCAAAGAGCCCCCTCTCCGCTGAGCCCATCTGCAGCCACTGTGCTGGATCCGTGGGTGCCCTCAGCTCTGTGCCCGGGCAGGAGCAGCGCTGCATGCCCAGCTCCAAAGGACACAGTGTGCCCCAGGAGGGGCAGGGATGCCAGCCCCAGGGAAACAGGCATATCCTGCTCCCCAGACGCCTCGGGGTGCTCCTGCTCCCACTGATGCCATCAGCATGGTCACATTTAGGGTCTATCCCCAAAGTGTGTCCTGTGCCCTCTGGATGTTAAGCACGGAGAGACCGCTGGGAGGTCTCACATCCCACGGAGAGATGCAGCAAAGGGGACCCAAAAGTGACAGTTCTTCTAGAGCAGTTTTCTTGTCCCTGGCACGTCTGCTCCCAGCCCTGCTCACCCCGAGACACGGGTGCCGCAAACAGTGCCAATCCTGACTCTGAGCTGCAGCTCTACGGGAAAGGTCCTGTTTTATCTTTATTTGTCAGGATTTATAGGAAAAGGGGATAGTTCAGCTCTAAATGTAATGATTTGGAAGAACAGCCCTCCAGTGGCCTCCTCAGCTAGCACGGCGTCAATACCATCGATTGCTAAAAAAACTAATAGCCCTGGCCCAGCACAGTGGGGAAACGCTCCTTCCTGCTCCGAGTCCCCAAACAACCCCTGCTCCAGGTCCCCAAAGCACCCGGGCACTGAGTCCCCAAAACACTCCCTGTACCTTGCCCATGGGCAGCACGGGTCTCTGTGTACTCCAGAGGAGAGAAAGGGAGAGATGTCTGTCTGTGGGGATACACTGGGATCACCCGGACAGGGAACACCGGCACAGCACAGCGCTCTGTCCTGCCATCTTACTGACCTGCCCAGCACAGGAACAAAAACCAAAAGGGGAAGAAAACGATCAAACACGAGTCCATAGTTAGGGAGGAAGAGTTATTCAGCTTGTTGAAAATGAGCCCGACTTAACAGAGAAGAAATAAGTGTTCTAAAATTAACGACACAAATGTCAGCCCCGTTGCGCGGATATTAAACTCTACAATTATTTGACGACCTTCCGCAGAGTTCCGTCTCTCATCGTGCCTGGAGCGGAGCGAGTGTGGACAGCACCGGGGTGGCAGCACCTGCTGCAGGTGCAGGAGAGGTCCCCAGCAGCTCCCCGGGGCTGGCGACAGCCCCCGCTCCTCGCTGCCGGGATGGCGTGCTGACCCTCTGTGTGTGCTGACCAGGCAGCTGCCCCGTGGGCCAGTGGCCACCCGGCCGCCTGCCAGCGCTCACCAGGGAAGCTGCTGCTCCTGAGAACACAAACCCTCTCCTCACAGCCTGCCCGGCACAGGTAGGGGCTTCAGGGCATCCTGGTCACACGTCCCCGTGACCAAGAGAGCAAAGGGTACCGGGCAAAGCCTGGCCGCTTCTGGTGGCAAAGCAGCATCACTCGGCCCCTCCAGCACTGAAAGCACCCTCACAGAACCCATCCAGGAGCAGAGGAACACACACTGTTCCTGTAAAAGTGACTTCAAATCCCCGAAGACTTGTCCTGATGCTGGCAGGGACTCTGCTGGAATCTGCCACTGGAAACAGGATTAGTACGTGGAGTGCGGTGCTCTGCCAGTGAGGTCACTGCGGCAAGCGAGCAGCGGCTCTCCTGCCACGGTGAGAGCACGTGGGGGTCACATCAAGGGTCATGGTGAGGGCACATGGTGAGGGTACAGCTTGCTCCTGCGTCCCCCCGCCCCAGCAAAACCATCCCTGAAGCCCTTTGGGAGCTGGAGCGATGAGCAGATGCTCTGGAGCTGAGGGCTCGGGGAGCACATGTGAACATGCGTGTGACAGGAGGGAGAATACACGTGTGCACAGGGCAGCGTGTGCGGCACAGCCAGAGCAGATTTATTTGTAAATAATCCTTAATTAATAAGATTTGCAGGCCTGAATGGCTCAGTGGATTCCAGGCAGGGACAACGGCAATCTCCATTCTTCCACTTCTCAATTACAGCTTCGGGGAGAGAAGCAGGAACTGGCCAGGGTGAATTAGAGAGACTTTTGTCACGTTTAATATCACTTCATTTTGCAGACTGCTGACACAGCGGGATTTCACTGCTTGGAATTTATGGTTCCTTTGAGAGACATGCGCAAAAAAAGAGGAAAAAATACCCTGCCATCAGCACAAAACCATCAACTCCGCTGGGAAAGAGCTGGGGTCTGGGGGAGCCCCAGGGATCCCCAGGGGAGCAGAACTGGGCAGGGCTGGGGTGCAGCACCTGCCTTCTCAGCTTCAGGTGAGCGCATCAAGGGGTCCTGGGAGACCCAGAGCTGCCCTCTGGCTGGGGTGTCTGTGTCCCCCAGGTCCCTGCTCACTGCACTCCCCTCGTGGCTCCTGAGGAGTGGCGGTGCCGGCGGTGCCAGGGACGGTGTTACACGGCGCTCTTTGGCCCCAAGGGGGTTTTATGCAAAATGACACACAATATAAATGACTGTTGTAAACAGAGAGTTTAATAAAGGGCTGTGTGCGAATTTTACAGCCTCCCCAAGGATAATTAAAATTATTTATCTACTTACCTAGCTTGCCACCAGAGCAGTCTATTAATTATTATCTATTACACAGGGCCTGCTTTGCATGCTGCCGGAGCACTGCCTGCAACCAGCACCCACAAGAAAGCACAGCAGCACCGGGAGGGCTGCGAGCCATCATGATCCCAGGGCAATCCCGGGGTGCTCTGGGCCCCTCGCAAACCCTGTGGGAGCACGAGGCACTCAGGATCAGGTGTTTCTCCACCAACCTGTGGCCAGGTTTTTAAAGCCTGCTTGGTTTTAAAAAACAGCAGCTCCCCGGGGCCAGGAATGGAGTAGAGCCCCAGGCACAGGGTGAGACAAGGCTCTCCCTGCTCGACTCCAGTACTGGGCAGCCACAGGCACCAGGGATGGTTCAGGGAGATGCCACCAGTATCCCCTGATTGCACAGCCCCTTGAGGGACAGAAGCCCCCCAAGAGAGTGCAGAGGGGCACCAAGGGGCTTCACGGAGCGCCTGAGCACAGCAGAGAGGGCTCGTGAGGAGAAGCAGCTGTGCACCCGGCGCGCTCGGTGCCGCAGCGGCCACCCCGCAGCAGCCTGGCGCAGAGCTACCTGCTCCTCTCCATCTATTAGCGTGACAGAGCAATCATCGGCGCGAGGCTCCGGGATCCCCCGGCTCCTCTCTGCACATAAGGAGACCTCAGGGGGCTCCACTGTGCGGGTACTTAACGTTGCTTTATTAGCTTAATAAACCCAGCGATGCTGCCAGAATGTCCGAACGGGCCGCTAGCCCTCCCTGCCGCAGGAGTGGCCGGAGTGGGGAGAACCGCCAGGGCCCGAGCAGCCAGCACGGCTCCCGCAGCCTGGCCAGCACCCTGAGCCCTTGGCGAGGCACGGCCCTGAAGCCAGGGGGCCCAGAGCAGCCTGTTGGGAGCGGAGGATCCAGCTGCTCGCTGCCATCGCGGGCACCACGAGCTGTCAGCTCTGCCAGCGTGCCATTAATCACTGCTGCGATTGCTGTCCCTGCCCGTCCTGCCCGGTCCCAGCACTGCCCTCAGCAGCCCCAGTGCCTGCGTGAGCGGGGCTGCTGTGGCACCTGGTGCTGCTGCCAGGCACAGCCCTGCTGGGACCCCCTGCGGCCCCCAGGACACCCTGGGACAGGCGGTGTCCAGGACCTTCCCTCTGGCTGACTAAGCTCCAGCGGGTCCAAGTCCTGGTACTGAGGTCCCGGCTGCTGGCACAGGGCAGAGCGGCCCCAGAGGCTGGTGGCAGCTCGGCAGAGGAGCCTGTTGTCCTTCAGTGGCCGCTGAGGCATCAGGGCTGCATGAGAGTGGCTCCATCATTAGGAGCTGGAGTCCCTCAGCAGCCTGCTGGGGGTATTTTCATCTCCCAGGGTGGCTCCTCTCCCTCAGCCCTGCAGGTCCTGGTTCGCGGCAGTGCCGGCTTCTCTTTGATCCTGCACAGTTACGCTTCCAGTCTCACAATCAAATAAAAGCCGCGTGATCGAATTCCAGGTCATTACTCAAGGAAAGAGACCCCCCCACACTGGCAGCAAGAGCTCCAACCCAATTACAGTGTGCCCAGTGCTCCCGCCAGCCGCCTGCCACGTGCCGGCCTCGGCGGGCCCTGGTGTCATAAGCAAGATGCAAAAATGTCGATGGAGGTGCTTGAAGGCTGTGCCAGGGCGTTCTGGTCAGTACGGGCTCTTGGCGAGGCAGGGGCGGCTGCTCGTGCTCAGCTCCCCGCAGCAGCTCTGAGCTCTGCATCCTCCTCCTCTCCTGCCCACCTCCAGGACTGCTGGCGTGGGGCCGAATCGCCCCATGGACAGGGGTTGGTGACAGCTGTCACACCAGGGGCAAGGTCCTCAGCACAGGGAACCCCTGCAAATTGCAAGCAAGCACATCACAGCCACCCGCATCCCCCAGCGCAGACATGCACGTTTCAGATGTTAAATACCAAATAAAGTCACCTTAACCAAGCCGGGACTGACTCCAGGGGGAGAGTCAATCCAGACAGTTAGCACCAGGGCTGGGTATCGCCAGCTCCCTGTGCCACGGCTGTCAGCATCGATGCATTGATGCAGGTCCCCTCCGGAGAGAGGCCAGAGCCGGGTGGCACAGTGGGATGGGGACAGGGACAGCATTGCAGGGACAGGCAGGGGCTGGGAGCAGCAAGGAGTCCCAGGACTGGGGACAGCGAGCTCAGAGCTGGCATGGCAGCCTGGGCTCATGGGGAGGACAAGTCCCCAGGAGGCGGTTGGGGACCTGCTCTGAAATGGGCAATGCCAGCAGGTCCCAAACGCTGCTGAGGACCCTGCTGGCACAGCAGGCACCAGCCAGGCTGCCACAGCAACAAAATCCCACCGGGCTAACCAGGCTCTGGCAGCCCACGGCTCAGGAGGGGCCAATTCCTGTACCCCCAGGCAAAGACCACTGCCTCGGGACAGAGCCTGAGCCAGCGAGTTGGGGGCGGTGCAGCAGGAGCCAGGGCTGGCGACATTCCCAGCTGGAGTCAGAAGGCACCACAGGCACCACGGCTGGAATTTCTACTGATGCTCGTGCCCCAGCACCAGTGCAGCGAGCAGAGAGGGGCAGCAGCCTTTGGACGGCCCCTGAACCCTCACCCCACCGGGGATCACACGGTGCTTGCCAGAACCAGAGCAAGCAGGGTTCACCCCCTGGCCCTGCCACCTTCCTCTGTGCCTGCACCAGCGCCAGCCCCCGGGATACCTGCTGTTTGTTCCCCCCTAAACCCCGGTGGCGCGGGGCCGCTCGCGCTCCATTATGGACAGAGCTCACGCCGCAGTTCCGTGGAGCTTGCAGAAACAGCAGCCTCGGAGGAGAAACCCACCCTGGCACAGCCGCGCTCACTTGGGATGATGGACGATTATGGACCATCTGCACTTCCAGGAGGGTATGGATTTATGGGCAGCACAGACAGTTTGCAGAGTGTCCATTACTATAACTCACTGGCCTCTCCAAAGCTGTGGCAATCGGCCCCTCCGCTGCTGCTGCGGGGAAGTTTGGGTTAAGTGCTGGTAGGAAGGAAAAGTGATTTCCCAAACTGTTTTTTACATGTGCAGCACCGGGGAGAGCCACGGGTGTTTCCATCCCAGCTGCACTGCCTGTGAGCACCACGGTTCTCTGACACTGGCCCAGGTTCACTCCAACAGCCCCAGCCCTCTCTCCCCGCTGCCCATGGGCTCTGCCAGCAGCAGCCCCTTCCTTGTTCCCCCTTCTTGATCCCCCTTCCTGTCACCCACCATTTCCACCGGGAAGAAATCCCCACCAGCAGGACCAAGGATCGAGCGGCGTGCCCCAGGAGCAAGTGGGTGGAAGGAGGCAGCAGATGGGACCTCTGAGCACGGGGAGAGAGATACATGTTGAATAACAATGGTGAATTCCCCTGAGCTCTGGTGTTTTTAATGCTGGATTAGGCTGTCAGGCAGCAATTAAATGGGGTAATAAAAAGCTAAGTGCTCGTATTTCAAGGTTCCTGCCTCCTGCGCAGTGGGGAGGAGCAGGGCAGGGGGCTGCTCTGCTCCTCACGGGGTCCAGCCTGGTGTTTCCAAGAAGAGCAGAGGAACTTCTCAAAGGTTTGTAGG
The DNA here is from genome assembly GCA_013397725.1 of Rhagologus leucostigma. Classification (NCBI taxonomy): domain Eukaryota; kingdom Metazoa; phylum Chordata; class Aves; order Passeriformes; genus Rhagologus; species Rhagologus leucostigma. The sequence continues at coordinate 531,490 of VZTD01004861.1, forward strand.
TGCTGCCGAGACACCCCCAACCCTGCAATGCTCCCAGCCTGCTCGTGCTGCCTCTCCCACGTGGCCAGGGGCAGGCTGGCTTGGCCTATTCTAACTCCCCTCTCTCCCAGGGTCCAGAAGCATCCCCACAAATGCTTCCCCTTCCCATCCCAACACCCACCCCCCAGCCCATCACACTGGATCAGACGTAATGAACCCCTGTGCTTTTTTAACCTCGTCGTGCAGCTCCTGGTTGGAGCTCGGCTTTATCAGTTTTTATCCCGTGTAATATTCATCACGCTGGTTTATTTATGGGCCCCCTCTTCGGGAAGGTATTTTTCAGGCCTAGTGAATAAAACATAAGGCTGTGCAAGTTGTCAGAGGGAATGCGGCTCCTCTGATGTCAGCCTGACTAACGGCCTTTAGTTTTCTCCAACGACTGCACTTTGAGAGAAATTTATTTGTATTTGGGTTCCCGTTGGTCGGTGAGATGTGAATTCTTTCCCCTTCAGAATAAATGAGGCTTCAGCTCCACAGCAAGGGGTGGGAGCACGATGGACGATGGGCGGGTGCGGACCCTCGGCCCCGGGACAGCGCAGGAGAGGGACCCCAGAGCATGTGGCCTCTCCAGGACCCCTCCAGCAGCCATGCCAAGGGTGGGAGAGGAGGACAGGCTGGGCAGGGCTGAAGCAGCCAGCCCGGCTCTTAGCACTGCCCCTGCCACGAGGACCCCAGACCCCTCCCCACGGCGCCTTCACACACAGGACTCCCTTGCCCGGGGACTCTGCACCCCAGCACCAGGTGCTGCCCGGGCTCAACACAGATATCCAGCAGCGCCATTAGCTCCCTTCCTGCAGTAGCATCTCTGCCCTGGAGTTTGGAAGCACAGGATCCCTCTACTTGCAGGGATCCCACTTGGCCTTCTGCCCTCCAGGAGGGAGCATGGGGCTCTCGGGACACCAGCACCCACAGGCAGGAACTCCACACCCCCGGTACTGCAGGAGCCCAGCCAGGACACAAGCAAGAAGGCTCCTGCCTCGGCCATGCTCTCAGAAACACGTTCGGTGTTAGAAAAGACGATTCCTGGATAGCAGCTGCTTCTGCTGCAGGCAGGGACCACAGGCACGGACCTGTGGAGGAGGTGAACCCCTCCATGCCGGGCACCGTCACCTCCTCGAGCTCACGACGCTGTGTGTCCTGGCAGGAGGGACAGGGCTGGGTCCTGCCCCTTCCCCGTGCCAGGCAGTGAATGCCACTCTGCCCTGCTTCACACTGCTCTGCAGGGAAGAAGAGCGATACGGATACCCGAGAAGCTGCCCTCTCACACCAGAAGCATGTGAGGGAAGGGAAAGAAGGTTGAATCCCCCTTCCCAGCTGAGACCATCACAGGCAAACTCCATCACAGCAAACACCACCCTCAGGCTGCAGCCTCCGCCTGCACCAGACACCCCCGTCCATGCGGGATGTCCCACTCACGCTCCGGCAGAGCCTCGTCCCACTGCCCAGCCCGCCTGCTCCCCTCTGCCATTACACCCCCTCCCACGTGCCGGTCACAGACCCCTGGGCACAGGGTGGGCACAGGGTGGGCACACGCAGCCCCGCACACCCCTGGCGCCGACAGCAGCTGCTCCCAGCGCCGGGTGCCGGCTCCCACCAGCGCAGCCCCGCACGGCACAGCCCGGCGTCGCCACCGCACCGTGGGGCAAACCCTTCCCTGAGCTGGGTAAGGGATTCTGGCCGTGACCCAAAACTCCTATTAACAAATCAAACCATAAAAACCCACAGCCGCAGCCAGGAGATTTCCCTCCATCAGCTGCTAATTTATGGGGTTACTGGTGTCAGCGGTTTGAAAGCAGCAAAATCCCATCAAAGAGCCACCCCAACTCGGCGCTGGGCGCTTGAAAACAATCACAAACATGCTTCTGAGGAAGCTGCTTGGGATGCAATTCCTTGATGTTTAATTATTAATATTCCAGGCAACCAAGTTAAATTCTACTGAAGAGAAGGAGAAGCCAGAGTTCGAAGTGAGCTGAAGGAGCATCATAAATCATCCCGGGAAGTGTTTGGCAGGAGCCCCACTGGAGCCACTTGTGCCGACAAGGAAGAGAGGGTCTGCTGTGCCCCAGGAATCTTGGCAGGGAGAACAGGGGACCAGCGGCACAGGACGCCTCTGAGACACGGAAATGCTCTGGAGCAGTTTCCAAAGCTCTGTGGCTCTCCAGTCCCCGGAGAGACCAGGAGCAGGGAGGGGAACGAGCACAGCAGCTCCATCCACCACACGCTGGCTGCAGCTCTGCCCTCCCGGCCGGTCCCGGCAGTGGCTCTCCCGCTCCCCACGGCACCTCCGCGCTGCCCCTCCTGTCAGTGCATCTCTCCAGCAGCGACTGATGCACCCCATAGCCCTCGGCACCACATAAGCTGCTCTTAACACAGGTGTTTCTTAGCCCAGAGCATTTGGGGACATCCCGCTGGCTTTCCAGACTCCACCTGTCCCCTCAGCACCCCCAAGCTCTGCGTGGGGGATCCTGGGGCTCGATGTGACACAAAGCCAGTGCTTGGTGCCCAAATGCTGGCAGTGCACCACCTCCTGCCTGTACTGATTCTGGGGCCAAATCCACGCTTTTCTACGTTTCTCCAGCTTCCAATTTCTTTTCCAATATGCCTTCTGAAATCCCTGCAAATTCCCTCAGCGCAGTGCAGAGGGAGGACAACAGACAGCTCTGCTGAGCCCCCTTATACCTCTTACTGGGGTCACAGGAACCACTTACAACCACTTACCGGGGGCGTCCCTCTTCCCGGACCACGTACTTCAGCATTCTTCCCACTCTCCTGTCCCTCTCCTTTCCCTTCTTTGCAGTTTTGTTTCCCCCACCCAGTGGAAAGGAGAGCAGCCAACACTTCCTGCTGCTTCATCTCGATTCAGTCAGTTTTATGTCTCACAAACGCATGTGCAGATTTCTCCACTTCTTTATTTGTTCATTAAGACTCCAATAAAAGTGTTATAAAAATGCCCTTTTCTGTTGGTAATTGCAGTTCCTGGTTTAATATGCAAGCAGTGCTGGCTCCCCTCAGAGACTCCCCGAGCTCTCTGTAAACACCGCGGCTGCCCAGCGCTGCCGGCTGCGGGTCCAGCCAGAGCCCCATTATCCCTCGCCTCTGTCTTTCTGCAGCGCAAGGCTTTTCACTCTGATGTTTCCCATACTGAGCATCTGCCTCAGGCTGAAATTCTCAGGGAAGTTTTAGCAAAAACAGTTCAAACATTTCCGAGAACAAGGCAGAGGAAAAATGCTGTTTTGACACATTGGAAAAAAAGAAGTATTCCACAACCCTGACGCTCAGGAGGCTTCACCGCTCCTGTGGCCGGTAAGCAGCCGGAGCAGGGCTGGAGGCTGTGGGTGTCCCTGGTCCCCACTCCCCCACCAAGCCCCTGCCCACCCTGGCGGCCACACACAGTGTCCAGGACTTCTTCCTCTGCCCACAGAGTTCATGAAAAAGCCAAGAAAAGGCTGAAGCTGCAAAGCACCGGCAAAGTCCCAGGACAAGGCAGTGGGACACAGCCCAGGCCCCCCAGTCCTGCCGGGGGTTACACTCAGTGCTATGAGCACCCAGCACCCCCGGCACGGTCACACACAAGAAACGCGTTAGAGAAAATACGCCCTGTGACGTGTATCTCTGGCAGGTTGGATAAGGTGTTCTCAGGAACCAGATCCTCTGGCAGGGGGGATCAGCGAGGGGTCTACAGCTGCACTTCTACCTGCAAAATTCCCAAGCGCGAGGAGGACCGGGACAGCAAGGGGGCACGAAGAGACCCCAGGATAGAACAGCAGCACAACACAGCACTGGAGTGGGCGCTCACCTGGAACAGAAGGATTTGGGAACTGGCAAGCAGAAACTGCAACTCGTGGAGTGCAAACAGCTCCTGTCGGCACTGCCGCAGCAGCAAAACGCACCCAGGAATCAGCTCAGTGTAAACTGCCTCCAACAGCCCCCATCAGCATGAAAACCAACCTTCCAGTTGCTAATTCTGGATGATTGAACTGTGCAAAGCTCAAGATTTCTTTATGCCATCATTTTTCACTCTAAAAAATCAAGAAAACGCTGGGCTCTGGTGGCAAATGCCTATTCTGGAAGGAAGTTGCTCCGGTGGATCAGATTGTTCTGGTACCGCATCATAATCTATCAAAGTCGGAGTCCCCAGAGCAAGAGAAATCAAAACATCATGAATAAAGTGCAACTTTAAGACTCGGGTAGTCTGACAGTGTCAGCCTGAGCCTCCTGCCGCGCAGTGTGGTATCGATGCCTTCCCTAATCAAGTCGATGCTGGCTGAGCCGCGCTGCCGACAGCGCATTTGCTCAATTAGAGGAGAACAAATAAGGCAACAAGCCAAGATGGAAGCGGTGAGCACTGCACGGGGCTCCTGCACCCGCTCAGGGCTGCTCCGGACCTGCTCCCTGCCCGGGGCTGGGATGAGGGATGCCCACCCCGCTCCCCTTCATCTTCCTGTCCCGATGCTGTGGGGACGAGCATCCACCCGAGCTGATGCCGCAGCCACTGAGGGACCCCACAGCTCAGGGCAAAGGTGAAGCCACAGCACAGCATCCAGATGTGGGATCAGCTCCACGACCTGGCCCTTGCTGAATGGAGACCACCACTCGTGAGGATGCGGATGTGGGGACCACTGCTCACAGGGATGAAAGTCCACGCAAACACAGCACAGAGCTGTGCTGCCACCTCTCCCACAAACACCCGAGTCCTGTTTGTGCACAAGCCGCCGGTGCTGTTTTAAGCACGGCACGTTCCCCTTGCCAGAGCTCACCGGTGTTCCCGGCCTCCGGGTCTCCTCGGGGCTGCCCTGCTCACGGGCTCACCGCATCCCCCATCGCTCTGATCCTCCCAACAGCTCCAGCAGGCAGAGGCTCCCCGGCTGCTGCAGGCAGTGGGGGGTTCTGGCCCTCGTGTGGTGCCTCTGGCGACCAGTTCACACTTTCAAAGGCAATTAGAGAAGCCCGAGATTTGTCAGCTGCGCCTGGAGCAGCCGGGCAGCGCAGGAGGGTCGTGTGTCACATCTGCCACTGCCCAAGTCACCCACCTCGACCCGGGGGCTGGCAGAGAGCCCCAGGGAGCTGAGTGAGAGGGATGAGGCAGATCAATACCCGATTCCCTTGCACAGCCCTCAGGAGACAGGCCGGGCACACAATCCACAGCTGGAAACATCCTGCAGCCTCACCAGCAGCCAAGGATGCCCAGGCTGCAGCAGCACGCGCTGGCCAAGTGCCCGGCCCCACCAGGAAGGCACGGAGGAGTCCCCAGGGACCCCCCACCTCTCACACTGCCTGAGCACCCTGGAGCTGCTGGAGGAGGGCTCAGACCTGCCACCTCCCCAGCTGACACCGAGCAGCCCCCAGTGGGTCCCCGTTCTCCTGCCACCGTCTGAGCCGGCACTGAGTGCTCCCACTTGGAGCATGGGATGGAAGAATCCAAAGGAAAACTTCCTCTCCCAAGAAGGCCGAGTAGAAGAGAGATGACCACAGGCAGAAGAGCTTGGTGCATGGTTAACTGCATGGAGCTGGGCCAGTCAACACGGAAAACAGCGAGAAACACGGGCACGTGTGGCAGAAGCTCCAGTAGGCTGGGGGAGCCAGGCGGACAGCAATGCAGGAGTTGGGATGGAGACCCAAGACCAAGGCAAAAGGGATGGCAGCAAGTGGAGAGGAGAGCAGCCATGGGCAGGACTGGCCACCTCGTGCCCCAGAGCAGGGAACCTGATTTACACTGGCCCTGTGGCTCATCCCTGGCCCATCTCCTCAAGGGAAGGGCAAGGGCTGCACGGCTTTGACAGCCCCCCAGGGCCTGAGACCTTCACTGCCCAGGAGCGACCAGCAAAGAGCCACTGCCAGCCCGGGGCACCAGTGCAGAGCTTGTGCCAGGCACCTCCAACAGCCCATTAGCACAGGGATTAAAAACCCTCCTGCATTGCCAAGCCTGATGTCTCTGAGCTGGGCTCCCTGGGCTGGCAATGGGAAGAGCGAGGCTGTAATAGAAAATCTCCATGTGGCTCCATCCAGTCTCAGCAGCATTAGCTCAGTGCAGCCTAAAGGCCCTGGTGCCAAGAGCTCCCAGCCTCGCCAGCGGTGCCGAGCCGAGGAGAGGCGCAGGCAGGGTGTGGGGGCAGCTCGTGGCACCACAGGATTTGCCAGCACTGAGACTTCAGAGACCTTCCCCGCCAAGGGCAGCACTGAGCCTGGCATCTCCCTGCGAGGCTGACGGGAAGCCAGGGAGGGGAAGGACGGGGCTCGGCTCGGCTCGGCGGGTGCCCCATGCCAAACCAGCCCACGGCTCTGAGCAGAGCGGGGAGCAGCCCTGCCGGCAGCGCTACAAAGGCAGCAGGGCCTCAGAGAGAGCCCGGCCCGGGTGAGCTGCAGCATCACTGAGTCCCGGACTCCTCACCCACGCTGCCACCTCCGACGGGCTCCCGCTGCCGGGGCAGAACAGCCGCGGTGCCGTGGCTGCAGCACACAGACCTCCCGCGACTCCTCCTAAAGCTCTTCCTCGCAGCAAGGCCTCTCTCTGCTCCTGCCCAAGGAGCCACTCAGACATTTTTTCACAGGTTTTAAAGCTCTGTCACACCCCACTGAGCTCCAACTCTCACTAACAGATCTAAATCCACAACATCAACTGCGGGATTTCCAGCCGGCCGCCGTCCCTGCCAGCGCAATGGGGACGGATTACGGCACCTCAGCCTGGCAACACCGATAATCCTCTGCCTTATCAGCACGGGGGGCAGCTGGCGAGAAGGACGCTGGAGCTCGCGGGGACCCCGGTGCTGGTGCTGCCTGCGTGGGAGGGAGCTCCTGCCTGGCCGGAGGTGCCGATCCTGCGGCAGAGCTCCTCTTCTGCTGCACCAAACCCAGCGGCCAGCAAAGACCCTTTTCCCACCAGCGGAGCCCTGCATGTCGGGGTTTTAGCACCGGGAGATGAGGGCTGGCAGGGCACGGGGACATCCCCAGGGAGGCAGCGGGCACAGAGCTGTCTCTGCACTAATGCAATTAGTTAAAGCAGTTAAATGACAACTCCAAGTCAGTGCTAAATGAGCAGCACCGGCCACACCAGACCCTTCTCATCCCGGCGCTCCCGTCACGCCTGTCAGGCACCCACGCTCCCTTCGTCCCCTGCCCCGCTGCCCCCGGCTCAGCCCCGCCTTGTCCTGCAGACCCCCCGTCCGGCCACTCCATTGCTGGGAACACGCAGGGCACAGGCACAGCAGAAGGATTTAATTGCGTGTCAAAATTAAATCTCTTTTGATGAAGAACAATTCAACTATGGCTCTGCCTAATCAAATTAACAAAGTCTTTTTTGATTTTCAATTATCTTCTTCGCTGGAACACTTTATCCGCTGCTCCTGCGATGCAGCTGACAAGCCCCGACTAACAATTGAGGTGTTTTGCCGCACTTCAGCAAGGCAGGGTGACCGCGGGGGCCTCTCGCCGGCCCCCCCGAGCCGAGCCGGGAGACAACTGCAGCAAACACGCAGGACAAAGTGACAACGGCAGCCCCTCACTGCGGCACGGCCGGGGACGGGCCAGCTCCTCTCCTCGCCGGGATGCTGCTGGGACCATCCCACCCACAGCACCCACGCGAGCACGGCTGCAACACCTCCACCACCACCACACCGAAGCCCCGAGATGTGGGGACAGCCAGCAGCGAGGCCAGTCCCACCCCAGCGTGCCCTGACAGCGGCAGCAGGGAGGGGCGAGCCCAGGGAGCCCACTCGGCACCTTCCCCGGGAGGAAACTCCAGACAAAAGCACCCATCGCCTCTCCAGCTGACCCATCACTGCCCACCTCCCCAGGGTGCCCGGACCCGCAGTGCCCACGTGCTCCCCAGCTCTCCGGAGTGTGCTCGTCCTCGAGGCAGGGCTGCAGCTCACCAAGGGGAGACCCGCAGGCTGGAGCCTGGCCCTGCCAGGGCCCCCCATTCCCTGCTGGCCAGCTGTCACTCAGCTGTCACACCCAAAGGTCACTTAAGGAAGCGAACTGACTTGTGTGAAACGTCACAGAGGCTGGTGAATCTGTCACAGGGCACAGGGGCCTGCCTGGCCCTGGCAGGGGAGGCAGCAGTGCAGACCACCGGTGCTGAGCGCCAGGACATTGCCTCTGGAGGATGAGGAAGGACAGGAGATGCACGACCACCGTGACGGGCAGCATGCCTGGCAGAAGATGTGCAGGTCCTGACAGTCTGTCGGCAGCAGACAAGCACTGAGGCTGCCCTGAGCTGCTCAGTCCCCTCCAGGGACACCTCCATCCCCTTCCCCTGCTTCCAGGGATATCAAGTACCCGGTGAGGATGGATCTCCCTGTGCTCCCACTCCTGACAGGCCCCAGGAGATGACAGATGGGACCCAGGAACCCCAGAACGGTCGGCTCTCAGTGGTGCCAGCTCATCCCAGCACCCCCAGCCGGGCTGCGCTCCCCACCACGGGCCCTGGAGCTGCTCCGAGCTCCCTGCAGCTGCAGAGACATTAAGCTGTGACTTGGCAGGACCGAACGCATTAAAAGACGCTAATTTAATTAAAAGAACACAAGAATGGCTAAATGAGCAAGAAGGAGAACACCTCTGTAACCAGGGCGCACACACCAGCACGGGGGGATGCAGTGGGGCCCCGCAGAGGAAGCACAGACTGAGCTCTGAGCTCCCTTCTGCACCCCGACAGGGCTCCAGGGATCCTCGCACCTCCTCGTCCCGCTGCGGGTGCTCGGCACACCCACCCACGGTTCTCCCCTGGATTATCTGCCGGCTCACCGCCAACAGCACCGCCTCCTCCTCACCGCGGCTCCTGTTCCCAAACACAGTCTGCAGCGTCCCATCCCACCGCGGCCTCTGGGGCAGGGAACTGAGCCCTGCCGGTACCTTCTGCTACATTGGGACTGGAGCTGAGCGCAGCCTTCCCCCCGCGGAGCCGGGGAGCTCGCCCAGCCTGCAGGCAGGGGCACAGCGGGATCCCCTCCACAGCACACCCCTGGCTGCATCCCAGAGCTGTCCTGCAGCGGCTCCAGTGCAGCTCCGGCGCCTTTTCTGCTTTATTAAGCTGTTTCGGAGGGAAACCTCCATCCATATCGATCTCGGGTGGAGCAGTGTCCCTGCCTGCCTGGAGCTGGCCAGTGCCCAGCGCAGCCCCCTCCTCCCTCCTGCCAGGGGGTCCCTGCGGGGTCCCCACTGTGCCCCAGCCCCTGGAGTCACACACGGGGATCACATCCCAGAGGCACACACGGAGGTCACACTTGGCTGTCCCCCTGCAGCTCCCCGGGGTCACACACGGGGTCACTCTCGGGGTCACACACAGGGTCACTCTTGGGGTCACACTCGGGGTCACACACAGGGTCACTCTTGGGGTCACCCTCGGGGTCACACTCGAGGTCACTCAAGGGTCACTCTCGGGGTCACTATCGGGGTCACTCTCAGGGGTCACTCTCGAGGTCACTCAGGGGTCACTCTCAGGAGTCACTCTCAGGAGTCACTCTCAGGGGTCACTCTTGGGGTCACTCTCAGGGGTCACTCTCGGGGTCACTCAGGGGTCATTCAGGGGTCACTCTCAGGGGTCACTCAGGGGTCACTCAGGGGTCACTCTCGGGGTCCCCGCAGCCCCCAGCGCGGGCAGACACCGCCCCCTACCGGCCGCCGGCCCCGCCGCTCCCCGCAGCCCCCGGGGCTGAGACCCCCGGCCCCGCATCCCCCGGCCCGCACCCCAAACCGGGGTCACCCCAAACCGGGGTCCCCGCGCGGGCACGGCCACACGTCGGATACGCACACCCAGGACAGGTCCCAGGACGCACAGGAAGGCTGAGCATGGAATCGTGCAAACATCCCGGGATCCCCAAGGCTGGAATGCTCCCCGAGAGCTGCTCCGACTGCCCAGCAGAGGAGGAGCAGTGCCCTGTGAGCCCACCTGGCTCTGCTCCGACATAGCACGACCCAGGCCAGGCCAACATAACCCAGTTTTGCCCCCAGGGTGAGCTGGGCTGGTGGGACAGGAGCAGCAGCCCCCTCCCTCCTCCCCCCACCGGGTAGGGTGGCAGGCAGAGGGGCTGGAGGAACGCGTGGATGCTGCTCCTCCCGAGCACCGACTGCTTCCACAGCAGTATTTGATTCTCTCCTCATGGATGAAGGGATGGGCTCCCATTCCCAGGTCTCTCCACTTCCAATCCCTTTTGTGCGTTTTCCAAAGAGGGGTTGATCACATCCTGGCAGATGCTGGGAGCAGACGCCTAATGGAGGCCATCTGCCACATTTCACAGGGAAAATTATTCAAACTCACTAGGACTTTAATTTAATCAGCTGGCACTGAAGTGGGCACCGGGCGATCGTGGGAGCAGGTGTGAGCCCGGGCCGGTGGAGGCAGAGGTGAGAGTTTCAGCCCCGCTCACCACACCGAGAACAGGAGCTCCCGGCACTGTGCGGCCACTGGCACTTGGCACCAGCACAAAGGCACGATGTGCACCAGCCTCGACCGACCAAGGACGTCTCCCCTTGGGAACGCTCCGCGAGTAGCCCCAGCACTCCGGAACCGCGGTGTGGAGGAAGATTCGTGGCGCAGCAGATGGGCCATCGGTTACCAGGAAGGAATCTGCTGGCCCTGCCTGCAGGCATGTTCGTCCCCGCTGTGTCCCTGGGGCCCCGGAGCCCCCCAGCCGGGCTGTTTGGAGGGGAAGGGCAGGAGGAGCCATCCCCAGGCATGCGGCAGCGTCACCCAGAGCCGCTGCGTGGAGCTCACCCCGCCCCTTCCCACCTGGACGACACCGTCCCACTCTCGCTCCCCCAAACGCTTCCCATATGCGAAGTGACAGATCAATTCACTGCAAAGAGGGGGAAGCGCCAGCCTGGCTCTGCGAAAAGGGGACAGGAGGAAAGGTGCCGTCTGTGCTGCATCCTCTGAAATCGCTGCCTTCCCGAGGCGAGGCAGCTTCCTGTGCCCAGCGGCTCCTGGCTCAGACATTCCTGGTGCCCACGGGAACCCCCAAGGAGAAATAAACCCATGTCTGTCAAAGAGAGGAGGCAAATGCAGCCTGGCCACTGCTCCAGACATCTGCAGAGATCTGGGATCTCTCCAAGCATGTGGTGTCTCCTTGATGCCTCTCTCACAAGCTGTAGAGGATGTACAGAAGCATCCGACCACAGCAGCCCCACACACGTGGCACACGAGTCCCTGCCAGGGACTAAAGGGGAAATGGCCCAAGTGCAACATGGCCCAGGAGGGGAGACAGGGCCAGAGGTCCTTGAAGTAAGTCCCTGAAGTCCCCATTTGATCCCTGTGAGCAGAACCCACCTGCACTGGGTGAAAGGACAAAGCCTCCAGCAGCCCTTGGCCAAGCTGATCAAGAGCCAAATTCTTCCTGAGCCCAGATCTGGGGGCACATTTACACCCAAGCCATTAATTCTGTCACATTGTGCGAACACAAGGCGGTTCCATGTTGGATCAGTTCCTCCCCGGGGTTACGGCATGTCCAGACTCAACCACTAAGACGTATTTGCCAAGCCCGAGCTCCCCAGTGCTGACCCCACACAGGGACCACAAGGACCCACGGGCTGGGGGTGACGCTGGCCCAGCCCCTGCCAGGTCACCCTTTTCCCTTCCACCACCTTCCATGCCACACCAGCTGACACGGGCCCCCCAGGCGGTGTGATGGAGCAAACCCAGATCTTCTCATCCCCAGGGCTACTGAGAAACCACTCACCCGCCTGCTCAGGACCTCCCCGAAAGGCCACGGCCCAGCTTAGCCGGAAGATCCACGGAGCTCAAATGAAACCGGACAGTAAGGGAAGGGGATAACTTGGCAGCTGCTCACATTTAGTTTGCACCTTCTTTGCCAGTGTGGAAGGAAACAAACGACCTGTGAAGGGAACTGAGCGCAGTGATTCATTACCCCCGATGTGTGATGATGGCTTAATTATTTTTCTAACTGGGGAGAGACGTTTTCTGACAGCAGGTGCAAATTAATTCTCCACTGTTTTAAGGAGTGATCGGCCCAGGACAAGCACAAAACTGGAAAACCTAATTAAATAGGGAGCTGGGTAGAATAAATGGAGCAGGGAGTTTGTTTGCATGGTGCCGATGGGTATTAACGATCACTGGGAAAGGCACCAGGGCTCCCAGCAGGAAACTGGGGCTGTCTCCAGGGCTCCATGTGCCCAGACAGGCTTTGACAGTTTTGGGCAGGGGGTGCCATGGTGGTCACAGCATGTGCTACTACTGCACACAGATGGGGAGATCCAGGGCTGTCCCCAGGGAGAGGCACAGGGAGAACCAGGACTGTCCCCAGGGAGAGGGATCTGCAGGTGCTGAGCGGAGGAGGTGGCATTAGGGGCTGCCATTAGCTGTGCAGCACTGGGGGTCCTCACGTTCTTCCAGGCTCCGCATCCCCCAAGGGCCGCGGGACACCCAGTTACTGAGCCCCCAGCACCCCCCGGGCAGCGGGGGTGGGCGAGAAGCCTGTGCCACTCCTGAGCAGCCAGAGCAGGGGTTGGAGGAGCCAAGGACCTCCAGCCCAGGATCCCAGACACGAGGAGCCACCACGGCCCTTCCAGCCCTGCTCTGGCCCCGGCACACGGTGCCACCACCGCCAGCTCCTGCACCGAGGTCTGAAAAATAACCAACACCTGAAGGGTTTTGCCACGGGGGGGAGCAGCCAGGGCTGATCCCAACTTCGTCAGCGCCACAATCAGGGAAGAGTTTATGTTGAACGGTTGCCATGGAAACACTATTTATACTTTCCAGCAGCTCCAGATCCAGCTCTCCCAGCCCGGCCACCACTCAGTCCTGCCGCCCAGGCCGGGATCACCATCACCCCCTCCCTCCAGCTTCAGCCTCTGCGGGCTGGAGCCCCTCTGCAACAGCCTCAGGGTGCTGAGCCAGCAGCTGCACCACAGGGCTGCTCCCCAGCTGCATCCCAGAGCACCTCCAGGAATTTTAAATGGAAGGAGCACTCGAGTCCAAACTCAGATGATGCAAAGACGAAAACGGGGGAGATCAGAGGCATCAGGAGGTTAAATGGGTGTCCTCGTCTCCCTGATCATCCTCTTGCTGCCTGAGGAGGTTGCTCCTGCACACAGCTCTCATCCCCACTCATCCCATCTCAGCACCTGAGGGTCTCTCCCACCTCCCCCTGACTGCGAGCCCACTGGGCTGCTCTGCCAGTCATCCCCCTCCAACACACCCGCAATGCTGGGAAAAAGAGCTCTAATTGCTTTTTGTTTTTCTGCTTCTCCCATCATTAAATCCCTTCTTCATCCCTAATAGTTTGGGATTCTGTGAAGGTTAATATGTTTCAGGTTCCACACAAGTACAGCTAATTAACAAACAGTCCCCTCAATTCCCTTTAATGCTACACATGGAATGCAATCGCTGCAATTACCTGCTTCCTAAAGCCATTACAAACCACAGAAAATTAGCTGGAACAGGTGATAAAAACCTTCTTTTATTGGTTCATGAAAGGAGCTGATCTCCAGGCAGCAGCTTCCCATCATACAGATGGAAAGGGCCAGCACCCCCTGAGCAGCCTGGCTGGGATCGCCCCAGCTCCCGGTGAGCCCTAAAACACCGTCGACTCCAGGTTCACTTTCCTTTGGGTGCTCAAGCCCAGACGACAGCTCAGACCCTGTTCTGAGCCAGCCCTGTTCTGCCGCTGAGAACGAGCCTGTAATTAAAGCAAACTCCACGCAGCTGCCGGGGGGGGACCCAGGGAAGGGGGCAGAGCTCTGGTCCCAGGAGACACCAGGACACTGTCCCGCACAGGGTGAGAGCAGAGCCAAAGCCAGTCCCTGCCCAGGGTCCTCAGGGCTGGTGTGCAATCCCTGTCCTGGAGCAGTGCTGGGCCACAGCCCCTGGGGACACACACCCAGAAATCGGCACAAGGGGAGAACGTTCACATCCACCCCGGAGGAGGAAGAGGAGGGAAGCTAAAAGCATAAAAATAAATCAGGAGCACCCTTATCAGAAGAGCCTCTTCATCCTCCCAGAGGAAGAGCATCCTCCACAGACTCCAGGAAGAGTCATGGACAAACCCCTTCATCCTCCATCCCGGGAGTGCTGGGCCGCTCCCGCAGCCATTGGAACACTTGCAGTGAACTCCGTGTCTGCTTTTGGGAGCCCCAGGGCAGGCCAGGAAGTGCAAGGAGCTCCCAGCAAATTGCTCCATTGCTGCATTAGCCCTCATTGAAAACCAGCACCTCTCAGGCAAGGTTCAGTTTCCAGCTCCTGGATCTTGTGCCGGTGTCTGCCACAAAGCTCTTCAGTATCAGCCTCCCCTCTGCTCCATCACCCACAGCAGTGATGCCTGGGCTGGCTCCAGAGCCCACAGCCCTAAGGAAACCCCAGCTGCACTCCCAGCCCAGCACAGGGCTCTTCCACAGCCTGGCGGGGCAGGTGGAGGCAGCACGAGTGGAGCAGGGAGCGCTGTCCTCCTCTCCCCAGCACCCACATCCCTGTGCAGCAGGAGAACCAGCCCCCCCGGGCTGTTCCGAGCGAACAGATCGGCTCAGAGACACCAGGGACCCCTCGCCTGGCACAGCCACGTGGCACAGCCAGGTGGCACAGCCTGGGCATCCCCTCCCAGCCCCTCCAGCACCAGCACAGCCACAGCCTTCCCAAGGGAACCACGCCGCTGGTCATGCCCAGGGGCAGGCAGGTGTCCATGGGCAGCCACTGGGGCCACCATCCACCCCCAGAGGCAGCTCTGAGTGTCCCCAGCTGGGTTTTGCCAGCCCTTTGTGTCCCACAGCCCCCGCACGCCGTGGGACGTCGGCAGCCAGGGCGCGATGCCTGGGCAGGTGCTGGCTCCGGGCGTCCTGCTCATCACACCCATCCCGTGAGCAGCCTCTCCACAGCCACATCTTCTCCTCTCAGCGTCCTCCCCGAGCGCCAGAGCACCCTCCAGTGATGGGCCTCCCATGCAAGAGCTCCTTAAAAATGTAAATTGGGAACAGCCTCACAGCACAGGAGGAAAATCACTGTAAACAAAATCGCAGTTGCTGTGGAAACCATTAAAAATAGATTCCCCACGCTCCCCCTTTTGTGCTGGGTATTATACAGCTGGGTTCCTTCATTCCGCATTATTATTACTTTTTAATTACGAATAATTTCCTCCCTTCTATAGGAAGATGGTGTAAAAACCAGAACTTTCCGAACGAGGGGCCTTTAGGATATGTTTCGATATGCAAATGAAGGCAAACATGCATTCGGTGCTGTTTACGCCACGGGGTAAAAAATCCTTCTGCGTTAACCCTTCCCATGCCACATCACCCATTTCCTCCCCTTTCCCCCAGCCAGGAAGGACACTGCCCACAGTCCCACCAGCAGCTGGATCCAGGATGAAGGGGACGGGCAGTGGCACAGATATGTGGGGGTAACACCTCAGCAAGCCAGGCACTGCTGCCCTGCCAGCCCTGCCACGCTGCCCACTCCCCTCAGACACCGTGTGACAGGACTGCTCCTGCCTTCACAGGAGTTCTCCAGGCTCAGAAACACCAAGACCAGCACAACTTGTGCTGCCTTGGCCCCGGCGCGGAGCCCACGGGTGCTGGGTGAGCACTGGGAGCAGGGAGAGGGGACATGCTGCCCCACGGGACGGGGCACGGTGAGTCCCCATCTCACTGAGGAAACCCCGCTCAACACCCCTGTCCTGTGGCACTGCACTGACACAGGGTTCAGTCTCCGAGCAGAGGAAAGGTTCAGAATTATGTGGAAAACGACGGTACCTGGGAAGATGGTCCCATTCCAGAGTCTGACTCAGTGGCTATTTGCAGCCCTTGTCCACGGGAGAGGATGCTCCTGCCCCGGGCGTGCGGTCAGCCCCCGGCGCCATGCCGGGCGCCAGCTGCGGCCCTGGCAGCCGCGTGGCACAGGCAGCTCCTGCCCACGGCCCCAGCACCGCGGACCAGGCGGAAGGTTCCCGAGCAGGCTGGCCCCGGCCCACGGCCAGCAAACTTCCCGCTGCCGCAGAGGAGCAGATGGACGGGCCTGGGAACCCTCCAGCACACGCTGAGCCCATGTCCTACCTGCTCGGACACCGTGTTGCCCATGGCCGGGGCCAGAGCCCGGCCGGCCCCGGGGCTGCGGCCGAGCCCAGAGCACCCAGAGCTGCGGGACAGACGGATCTGTCCATCCATGGTGACCCAGCTCAGGGTTAGGAGCTGCACAAGCCAATGCCGGTGTGTCACAGACACCCCCATCTCACTTCACTGCCCCTGAAGCTGTCCAGTCCCCAACAGGAGGAACATGGCTTGCTTTAACTTCGGGAAAGTTTCTGCTGCCCTGTCACACAGCGTGGGTAAATAACGCTGAGCAGTGCCGACTGGCCAGAGGCATTACAGCGTGGGTACAAAAAACAGGCTGGAAAACCCCAAACAGGCCTGGCTTTGGAGTGTGGGATTTTCACAGTCAAGAAGAGAAAGTTTTCTTTTGTTTTCTGCAGATATCAAAATGGGACGGGGCCAGAACTGAGGGGAGAGGGCAGGTGCCCGACTCGAGGGCAACTTTAGCGCCACCTCCTTCTAAAAATCCCCACAGAAAACAAGACCCCTTCTCCACAGAGACCAGCTCTCCCAATTCCCATTTCAAGTGCTTTAGTGCTCATCTCTCCTGTACAACCCAGATTTCAAAGTACCCTCAAGTAGCAACACCGAATGATACAGCCCAGGGCCAGAAGGGCCCCTAGACCTGGCGAGTGCATTCCTGGAACACAGGCCGAAGGCTCCAATCCTGTGTTCATCCCGTTCACTGCCTTCCTCCCAGACAGATATCCGTGTTTGATCCACAGATAGCAAGCAGCAGAGAAACCCCCACAGGCTTAAGCCGTTCCAGCGGTTAATTACCTTCCCTGATAAAAATACGCACTTCGTTTCCAGTCAGAATTTGTCTTACTGGAGCTCTCAGAGCCTGGATCTTATGTCTTTTCCCTGCTAAATTAGAGCGCTCTGTACCCACAGACATCTCTTGATCACAAGCTAAAACAACCCACATCGCGAAGCCACCTCTTAAACTTCTCTTGGATGAAAAGTTCAACCTACTTAGGCTCTGTCTCCCACAGCAGAGCAGCTTTTCCAGCCCGTGAACCATTTCTGTAGCTCTTTCCTGCACATTTCCCATGCCACCGGTGTTTTTCCAGCACAGCCCCCAAGCGTGGTGCCAGCCCACGCTTGCCCTTCACTGCCCACGGGCAGCCCTTCAGCCCAACCAGAACAGGGGTACAGCCACATTCAGCCCAGCGGGGAAGGGGGACATCCAGCGTCCTGCCCCTGGGCTGGGGCTGACAGCCACGGAGAGTGGCCAGCTGCCCCCACTCCCCTCCTGCCAGCTCCCCTCTGAACGGAATGGTCCCCAAACCCCTGTGACAACCAGCAAGCCGTGCCTGGGCCGAGGGGACAGCTGGCACCATTGTCACCCCAGC
This sequence comes from Rhagologus leucostigma, assembly GCA_013397725.1. Lineage (NCBI taxonomy): Eukaryota > Metazoa > Chordata > Aves > Passeriformes > Rhagologus > Rhagologus leucostigma. Next base: position 548,907 of record VZTD01004861.1, read on the forward strand.
GCTGCTTCCTCCAGGCTCAGCAGGTCCAAGTCACGTGTTTGTCACCGCCACTCCAGGCAAGGAAATGGCCCCTCAGAGAGCAAAGATCCAAGTGCCTTAAAACCCACCTGGGAGCTTGCCTTCAGGAGGGAGGGCAGCAACCAGAACGGGGGAGCCCCAGAGCAGGTGTCCCAAACCCAGAGGCACCTGGTGGCCCCGAAAGGTCACCAAGCGGCGCCCAGGCTCTGCTCCCCACCCTGCCCCCGAGCTCCGCAGTGCCCGAGCCCCCCAGCCACGGGGCTGCCAGCGTGGAGGCGGCCTGGGGTTGGGGCTGCAGCCCAGAGCAGCAGGAGAGCAGGATCCCGGGGCAGACCCCTCAGCACAGAGCCCTGCACCTGAGGAACGGTCCAGCGCTGACCACGCGGCACTGGCGTCCACAAACACACACGTCAAGGCAAACAAACCCAGCCCCAGTGCTGGGAGAGGGGCTGAGCCAGCAGATCCCCGGGAATACTCACGGGCTGCCGGGCTCCTACCGTCAGCACATCCATCCAGTCAGCACAAACTTCCAGCCAGACCAGTCAGGAGAGGAGGGGAGGGAAGGTCTGCGCCGGGGCTATGGTGATGCCCAGAAACCCCCCAAATCCTCCCCAGCTCCAACTGGCAGCAGTCTCCCTCCCTGCCAGCATGGAGGGCCAGGGAGCAGCCCAGGGAGCCCCAGCTCCACGCGCTCCCTGTCAGATGAGGTCCTGCTCCAGCCACAACTGCATTCGCATTTAATTCACAGCAATTACACTCACATGCTGCAAGACAAATACATTTTAGAAGCCCTCAGTTAAATGTGGATAATTACGGCTGCCTGCACCAGGGGACAGCCCTGCCCAGGCTCAGGAGGAAGAATCACATCCTGATTCCACTAACGCTGTAAATTAGCAAGGCGCATCCCAATGGCAGCGGAGTAATTACCAGCTCCCACATCCCCCCTTCCTGTGGGCTGCTGCTCCCGTGCTCCCCCCACTCCGCATCGTCCTCCCGCGCAGCACGGGTGTTCCCAGGCATATGCTGCTGTTAATGGGGCTTCTGTCACTTCAGCTGCTGGCAGAGATTATTTTATCTCGGGAACCCTCTCCCAGTGCCAGAGCCCAGGCTTTCAGCTCTAAATCATCCACAGGGGAACTCACAGGTGCGGGGGAACACAAGATGGAAGCATCAACTTTGTGACTGCGCCTTGTGCCACAAAGGCTGTGGTGGCAGCAGGATGGAGCGGGGACCATCCCGGCAGAGCCCCAGGAACGCACCCAAATCCAGCAGAGGAGCACGGGGAGCGAGGGAGAAAGGGGGAACACAACCACCCAGGTATGGCCAGGGAGACAGGGACGGGCGAGTGTGCAAACCCAGATTTACCCAGCACGGCACTGGACATCCTCCACCTGCGCCGTGTTCCTTCTGGCAGCCCACGCCCAGCCTCTGCTGTGGAGCCACGGGATGGAGCTGGGACTGTTCCTGCTCCGGGCACAATGGCTGCACGCCGGGCAGGCAGCACCAGCAGCTCCCGTTCACGCCCCAGCCCCGGCCCCGGAGCACCGCGGGCTCTGCACGGCACTGCCATCGTGTGCCAGAGCACCAGCGACCCTCCCACTGCCCGGGCACTGTGCTCACTCCCCGAGGAGAGGGGGCACCGCTCCATGGCTGGCATGGCGGGCACGAGCAGACGGAGGCTCAGCACGGCTCCTGCCAGGGAAAGCTCGTGCACTTTACCACTGCTGAGCAGCTTCTGTGTTCCTGAAATATCCTCTTCCCCTGGGCAACTTCATATGTGAGTCTTGGGACTTGTCGGAGCATTAAACTGACATCTAGGTCACGGTAAGGAATAGCTCAACGCCTCCAGGAAAAAGGGTTTTCCTTCCACATCCCAGCGCCTCCTCCACCAGCTCAGTACTCAGCCCAGGAGCGAGCACTTAACAGGGGTGACCACTTCTAGCTGAGAATGAAGGAGGCTGTGGGGGTAGAAAAGGGATTAAAACAATTTCTGAGGCATGGTCTGGAGATTAGCTGCCTTTTCTGGAGTTCTCTTGGCTCTTCATGGTCCCTGGAGCAGCAGCTCTGCAGGAAAAGGCACTGGCAGGATTTAAAGCCCAGGAGCCTGGCTGGACACGGGCCAGGGCCAGCAAACAGATGTTGCCATGTTCAGCCCGGCAGATGCCGTGCCCAAGAACCACGGGTGATCCATCCTGACCACCAACACCCATCGCCTTGGTGGCAAACAGCCCCCCGGCCTCGCTGGGCTAATCCCAGCCCCGCCTGCAACTCCTGAGTGCTCCACAGCAGGTCATGCTCTGGGAATCCAGCACTCAGCCCCGTTTGCTCTCCACTGGTCAGCCCATCTGCCCCAGCCCCAGCTCACGCCCCCCGTTGGCTCTGCCACAGGGCTGGGGGTCCCAGGGCTGCTCCAGGACCCTCACATGGGACAGCAGCACCAGCACCAAGAAATGATCAAATGTGGGATGCCCAGGCTGCGGGACGGGAGAGGGAACAGACCCGAGCGGGCGCTCACCCAGGGACAGGGACCCGCGGGACAGAGGGCTGGCCCTGCCCTCCCGGGGGAAGGCTCAGCCCACGGCAGCGCCCGTCCCTGTCCCCAGCGTGTCACGATGATGGAGTGCCGGATGCAGGCAGCGTAATGGTTTCATCAACTTCGCTACTTTTTATGAGAAATTTGTTCCAATCCCTTCCCTCTCCCCGGCTGCCGTCACCTTAACAGATGTCAGACCTGAAAGAATAATAATCCTGGCAGGAACCCTTGAACCGGAGCGAGCGGCGTCCCAGGGAGGAGGCAAGAGCACGGAGGAAACTCATTTTTGCAGAAGCTCAGGACCACTTGGAGCTGCCCAGCCTGACACCGCCACGGCTGGGAGAATGGCTTGTGCCCTCCTCTTCCTCCCTGGGGGAAACATGCCCTGTGCAGGTGTGCTGCCGTGCTGGTGAAACAGCTCTGGAGAGGAGCCCCTCAGCCCCGGCCTGTCCATCCTGCCGCCATCCAGACTCCATCCGGACTTCATCCGGCCCCCCACCTAGTGAACACCTAAAACCCACCTCCTCTCCCCGACACAATTCCCACACCTATTCCGTCCCTGACACCTCTCTAAGAAGCTTCCTCAAGGGAACCAGCACAGACAGAGCCAGTGCCAGCAGAATGGGCACACGTGGGCAGATCTCACCATGCCCCACACCCTGCTGCTGGATTCCCCCGGCCACCGCCCGGCAAGGCGTGACACAGAGAGCCTGTGCAGTGATCCATCGTGCCCTCGGTCCCTGCAGCCTCCGCTCTGGGAGCTCACCTCATGCCCGGCCTGCCACCGCCAGTGCCAGGGGACAGCACGGGCAAGAGACAGCGGCACAGCGACACCATCACGGTGCCACCACGGGCGGCACCGCGGCACAGGCGGTGGGCAGCCGGGACAGCGCGGTCCCTCCTGCCACTCCGGGTCTGCGGGCTCCAGGGACACCCCAGAACGCACCGGGGGTCCGATCCCCGTGCCGAGCCCGCGGGCACTGGCGGCAGCTGGAGCGGGCGGAGGCAGCGGGATGGGCAGCAGAGCAACCGGGGCGGCTTCCCCTGCACGCAGCAAAGCCCCGGGCACTGATCTGGGGATTCCCAAGGCTGCAAGTGCCAGACCTGCCCTCGTGCTGCCTTCTCCTGCGAGGAGCTGCTGCTCTGCGATGAGTCATCGCTGGAAGACGAATTCTATTTAAAGGATGTTATTCGTAGAAATTGAGTTTTAATAACAGGGCATCAAACAAGCAGAAAATACCAAACTTCCAAGTGGAGCGAAGTTTCCGTATGTTAATTTATACAGCTCAATCACCGCTTGGAGGAATAAAAACCACGCAGAGAGCTCCTCTCCCTGACACAGCAGCGGAAGGAACCCTGTCCTGCTCCCTGGAGCATTTCCCGGCCACGGAGAGCAGGGATGGGGACACACAGCCCGGGCACGGCCACCGCTGTGGGCACGGCTGTGGCACAAGCTCCGGGCTCCGGCTGCCGCGCTCCCAGGAGAGCTCCATCCCTCCATCCCAGGAGCCTTCGGGCTCTGCTTCGCTGCCAGTGGGAGGGCGGGAGGAGACAGCGCGGAGCTCGCTTTAAAAATAGATCAAACCCTCTGCTACGGAGCCATTTTATTAGAGCAGCACAAGCTGTCGGGCTGGTGACACCTCTGCGAGCACCCAGGGAAGTTTTCCCAGATGAATTTGAAAAGCCAGGGGAAGTAACAAAGACGAAGCAGACTTGTTTTCCAACAAAAAAAAAAGTGTGGGGGAGAAGCCTGTCTGCACTCAAGCCCCTCACCCCATCCCCAGCCCAGATCCCTGTCCCCAGCCCACGTTTCCCATCCGCAGCCCACACACACCTCCCAGGCATCACCAGGTGCCCCGGTGCCAGCACTGCAGCGAGGGCTGAACCTCTCACATGAGCATGAACCTTTGGCTCATCCCAAATCTGCCTGAAAGCTCCTCTGCCCAGTGTGGTGACTCCCATGCCCCTATCCGGTCATGCACCAGGGACAGCATGTCCCGTAAAGGGCAGGGGGAAGTGCCTCGGGTCTCCTGGAGCTGCAGCAGAGCTGTGGCCAAACCTCACCATCCCACCGAGGCTGCCCAGGATGGGGGTCCTGGGGCTCAGCACAGCTGTGGGCTCAGCTCAAGCCCAGCTCAGCCTCCCTGAGCTGGAGCTGCCAAGGACAGGATTTGTTCCCACGGGGCTCAGCAGTGCAGCAGCCAGCCCAGGCTCCCGGTATCCCCTTTGTGCGTGCCACGACTGACTCATGTCTGTAAAAGGAAAATTGGGAACGGGAGAGGCAAAGAGAAAATACAGAAATGCCTCCAAATCAAACCTCAGCGAACTTGTGGGAGCTCTCCTCAGAGCACTTTGCATCTAGTTCACCTTTTGTCATGCAATCACCACCCTTCCTGCTGCTGCAGGCCGAGTGCTGAGAAATCCATGGTGTAACCAGGGAACGCTGGTTCCCGCCACGAGCCGGGTCCTGTCCTGGGTGCTGAGCTGCATCGGACAATTCCTGCCCGCGAGGAGCTGGTTCCCCGTGCAGCAGCTCACGGAGCAGCTGGCAGAACGCCAGGGTCCTTCCAGAGCCGTGTGAGCGATGCTCAGGGAAGAGCTGATCGCGAGTCATGGAAACAGCTTCGTGCCGGCCACAGTGCGCATGGCCGGGGGACACGGTGACCACAGTGAGGGCAGGACCAGGGCTCTGCTGCTGGTGTCCAGCAATGGCCCCATGCACAGGTTTGGCACATGCGGATCCCAGGGACTGCTCCTGGTACCAGCAGCTGATCCCTCTGGCCCCACCAAACCCTGGTGCGAGCATCATTCGCCACCAGTCAGCCTCAGCCGGGGACTTGCAGCAAGCGCCGGGGAGGAGCGGCTGCTCCCACGGCCGGCGACGCCACCGAGCACTCCCAAGGCTGCTCCACAGCATGGATAACTGGAGATAAAACCAACCTTGGTGTTGCCTGAAAATTGATGGAGAAATTTGCTTTGGTGGGAGGGATGAGGGATAACTCACTGGTGTGCAGGCTGTGGGACAGAGCGGAGGAACAGGAACTGAAGCTACAGGCTCCACAGCGGGAGCAAAACTCAAAACGTCCCATGAGTTCAAACCAGAGGAAGGGGGAGCCCTCCATCCCAGAAGCCCCCAGAACTGTCCCAACACATCACGTCACGCTGCGCTGGGCCACGGCGCTGGAAAGCACAGAATGGAGATGGGAGGAGTCAGGGCAGGGAAAAACCCCCGAGCCCCCACCACGCAGAACAGGAGCTCAGTGAAAACCAAGGCGGAAATACACGACAGACAGGTAAGATCTGCATGTACCTAACGCAGCTCACACCACAATAAGTTGGGAATGTGAGTGGCTGGGCCAGCAGCAGCAACCCAGTGAGATGCAGGGGGGGGGCAGGAGGAGGGGGTCAGCCCGGAGGGGGCTGGCAGGCCTGAGACTGAGCAGCACAAAGTCCCACTGAACATGGGAGCATCTGCTCCAACCTGGGAACCACATGGAGACACATCTCGGCGCATTACTCAGCCACGGGCTGACTCTGAGTCACCGGCTCCAGCATCTGGGAGGAGAGTGAGTGTGAGCGTGTGAGTGCGAGTATGTGAGTGTGAGCATGTGTGTGAGCGTGTGAGTGTGAGTGTGTGAGTGTGAGCGTGTGTGAGCATGAGTGTGAGTGTGTGAGTGTGAGTGTGTGAGTGTGAGTGTGTGAATGTGAGTGTGTGAGCGTGAGCGTGAGTGTGAGCATGTCTGTGTGAGCGTGTGAGTGTGAGCGTGCTCCCGGGCTGCCTGGCGCAGGAAGCTCTGGGGGAGGGCGGCTGTGCCAGCTTGGCTGGTGCTGGATCCGTGCCACGGGATGACCCCGTCTGGGAGGGGAGGGCTGGGGGAGCAGGGAGGGCTGCCAGGAGATGGAGAGCTGCTCCAGGAGCACATGGAAGGAACAGGACAGAGGAGCTGGTCTGAGCCCAATCAAAGCTGCTCTATAAATACATAGGGAATGGGCACTGGGAGGAGCTGGTCACGCCAAAGGACAAGGTTGGCACAAGAAAAACAGGTGTAAAAGGCTGCAGATAAAGGAAGGTGGGAGGAAATGAGGAGGGACAGGCACTGGGTGAGGAAAGCGGCTGCGGTGGGACCGCCCGGACAGTGGGACTGGGCTCGGGGCTCTGGGTCTCTTCCTAAAACACACCTTTAAACACCTTTAAACACCACACAGATGTTTCACTGCTTCCCTCCCAGAGCTAACAAGTGATGCCCACAGCAGAGCAGCCCTTGTCCCCACAAGCAGCGACCACCCACCATGGAGAGCTGGCAGAGGACGGGGGGTTTGCCCATGAACATCCATGGCCACCCCACTAGAGCCCCTTCCCACTGCATCCCCTGGAAGCCTGCTCCCCGCGCTGTCCAGACTGTTTCGCTAACTGTGCAGCAATCCAGGCTGCTGATCAGATGGAAAGTCTCCATCCCATAATAAACAGTGTACTATTTATAAACCTGAAAACGTCTTTATTATTATTATTTTCCCCCAGAAAAAAAAAAACCATAATAAACCCCCCCTGCACACTGCTGTTAAACACACCCCAGCACGGCCCCGCAGGTCCGCAGCGCTGGTGCCGCTTCCCCAGGCAGTGCCCAGCAGAACAGATGGCAGTGTGGGCGTTAGGTACCAGCCTCCTGGCAATCCGAACATCTGTTACCGTTAGAAAATGCTAATTGCCATCAATCAGGACAGCACCTACCCACATTTACATGCAAGCACAAAAAAATTACGTCTAAATTTCTCTGAGTACAACACTTGCTGCATGTTAAGTAACCGGAGCTGCTCAGATGCTGCGCGGCAGCCTGGCACCGGCGCGGTGGGTGATGCGCCGCAGCCGAGCACCGGCAGCGCCCGGCTGCACCCGCGGCACAAGAGGCAGAGCCCCCGGGGCTCATCCCCCCCTGCCTCATCCCCTCCTGCCCAATCCCACCCTGCCCCAT